>CM056610.1:5657682-5691885 GCA_029721355.1 Tegillarca granosa | reverse complement strand
AATATAGTTGTTAAATTACAATATTTAAATATTTAACAATTGAACTGTTTTAAAAAGATGTTCATTGTCAATATGAATGCAACAAACTGAAAAATGATTGTTGGTTTGCCTTTGTAAACAAATGACGAAGCCATATTTGTTTTCCTACGATATTGTAGTTCCGGATTATGTTTTGCATTTTATATGTATTCATACACGGTGTCAACGTGGTTTTTGTGATTTATGGTCTATATGAATGCAAAAGCTCTCAAGATTAGAGAAATGGGAATTTCACACGGCAAATTAATATACACGTGACAGTATCAGTTCAGAATGAAAATCAATTGAAGAAGTTGTTTTATTTATTGTGTCCTTTAAAGCAGAATTTACCATATGGTTTTCAAAAATAGCTGTAAATATTTTTTATAATTTTCGCAAAGCATATATTAAAAAATTGGAAGCGAGGATCTCAGTCAAAGCAAAAATTTCCCAAATTTGCTATTTTTAAAGGTTTTGGGAGGAAACCGTTGAAGACAAAATCTTAACCGCCACCTTCCCTAAAATCATAAAACCATAAAAAGTTAAGTTTTTACTGTTTTTAAAGAAAAAATAGATTATGTATTTTTACATTTAGAAAAATAAACAAGCCTCACCATTTTGACATTAAGAAAAATATTTTATTATTTAAGTGCATCAAAGTTTTTTTTTTCTCGAAATATTGATTTTTAAATTAATTTGTATTTTTAATACATACTTATTACTTAAACCTATAAACTCACCAGAAAACCTTGCATATAAAGCTGAAGATTTACTCTTTTATCACTGTTATATAAGCTATCAATAGGAGTGCATTTAATTATTCCACGAAATTAGGCTTTTGTTCACGTTATGTCATTTTCCTCTGCTTCGTAAAATCTGTTCAATATTTTCAAAAACAGCACCACAATACAAAACCACATCAACATACATGTGATTAAGATATGAGTCAGTGAACCCAAATGGGAACCTAGGAGAACTTACGTTACAGGCTGACCTAATGACCTACTAAACTAGGAAAATACGTAACAATGACCTAATGATATACTTAGGAAAATTCATGAGTTTTATATAAGACGAAAGAAATATGTTTGACACGTCAGTTTATATATATATATATATATATATATATATATATATATATATATATATATATATATATATATATATATATATATATATATATAGACCATGTATTAGTTCTTAAGAAAATTTTACAATTTATTGAGAATTATTTGACTGTGTGATGTTTATTTTAATTGACGTTAATTAACCATATGTATCATGGCAATAATCTCAAAACTGACTTTTGTATCTATACATGATTTTGACATTGTGTTTTCCTTCCATTAAAGAACATCAACAATTTTCTAAAGTAATTTTTTTTTCTGTCAACAATTTTCTGACGCCATGTTTTGGTGTCATCTTTTGCATCAACAGAGACAGATAATTTTGGTCCACATGTTACATTTGTGAACTTAGAAACAAGAAAGCACCCCCGTCAAGCCAGCCACGCCCATCACGTGCGAAATCAAATTTGAGAAAGAGAGAAACACTATGGGACGACAAATATATCCAGGTATGAGTTCAGACAAAGCGACTTCACACCCATCAACAATATTGTAATGAGGGCCATAAACCCCTAAAGGCCTTGATCAGCCCTGGCCTGCAACATCCCCAAGTCGACAAGTTATTTGTCAGCAGCTTGCTTCATTACGATAAGTTCACGTAGTGGGAACAAGCTCTAGTACACTGTATTATATACACCATACACAGGAGAAGGAATATTACTGCAAAGAAACGGATAATTGACGATAGAAAAATTCAAGTCATAACGTTTGTCATACAGCTTCAAATATAGACACCCCACGCATTATTGTCATAATTAATGTAAAAGTGCAGATATAAAGCAGAACATAGATATTAAGTCGTATTACTTATTTCAAGCTCTCTGGGACGGATGTAATTCACACATTCTTTAAACCTTGGGTAAGCTATAGAACGTCATCTATTATATCTGTATGTGAAGTTAAATGATTTAGCGACCGTCTTCTCTACAGATTTGACAAGGCTATGCAAAAATTCTGCTTTATATGAATAAAGAAACAAATCAGCAAGCAAAGGTGCACAATTTGTGTCCATTGGTATACCGATTGTTTGTTGTAAAATTATTTCCTCAAACACAAACAAATATGTTGTGATATTTTAGAAAATATTTAGTTGTGTTGTTTTAATATTAACGGAGACAAGAATACTTATAATTTACATATACAAATAAGCCTTATAATTGGGAGAACAAATGCACATTTATTAGCAATCGCATTTAAAAAAATCGACAGCGACCGCGGTTGCTGAGCGGTTCAGACATACCACTTAAAGTCTATGTGTCTCACCGTTGTAGGTTTGATCTCGGTTTCACTTGTTGTATAGACCTTTACTGGTTGGCTCGGTAGTAATATTATGTGATCAGTTGTCTGCGAAGTTTATCTGCCACATTTTGAGAGATCAAGCTATTTAAAGGTTACCATTTAGTGCGCACAAGTACAATGCAGATTAGAAACACTCTCTCATTGACGCATCACACGCATATGTGTTGAGATTAACACGTGATTTTGTATTTTGTGTTTATAAGTTTTTGTCTAAAAATCGACATGCAATAATTTCTAATAATTGTTTAAGAATTACGAAATAGTATCGAATAAGTTATGAAAAACTGTCCTGTTTTTATCAACAATTCCCATAATCTTTTTCTGCAATATCAGAGTTGCAGGTTTTTTTGTTTTTTTTTTTTGTCGAGTTTAAAGAGAAACTGTAATTTTTGACCATATAAGTAAATGGGCGTGTCTAAATAAAGTTTTATTCTCTACAGAAACTGTCAGTTACACTTACCACATAAGGAACTATTTGCGCAAAGGTATCAGTTTTCATGAGTACTTTCAATATTACATGCTGTATCATATTACCGATCAAATATTGAATTAGCAATATTTTGATATCATACACAATCAAAATGGCCTCATTTTTTATTTATAATGTAAATATATAAATTCAAAAGATTAAAACTCACAAAAGGCGTGATAGGACGAAAAAGGTTTCTTTATTTATTTATTTATTTATTTATTTAATTATTTATTTATTTTATTTTATTTTATTTTATTTTTTTAAATTTTATTTCATTTTTATTTTATTTCATTTTACTTTTAAGAATAAAGAGTTCTATCATTCATTCGATGTGAGTTACACATATTGGCGCAACATGCGCCTCGAGAGAGCTGCTTCGAAACTTCGGCTCGGTCATAAGACATAAATTTGAAAACTGCTCCCTTGTCTGCCAAGGTTGTCGACTCTTAGAAGATTAAGTATCGACTGAATCACCCGTGTCAAGATAATAGAACTGAGGGTGCTATGCGTGTTTTAGGCAAACAACTCTGTGAGTTAGCATATTAAAGTCCCTGAATCTGCGCATGCGCTGGTACAAGACAGATCACTTATGCACAAGAATGTCAAACGCATATATGACATTTTAGACAAATCTTAAGATATTGATAAGCTTGTTCTCTGTGCGATAAACTGAAACACTGCTGATGTGACTTCAGCATTATAACCACGAACTATTAAACATGTTGAGGAGGCATTATATAATATGGACAGGAGTATGTTTGTCCGTCCGACTGTCTGCCGTCCGTCCATGGTTGTTTTAAAACGAAAGCATAAACATCAACCTATCACATTAAAGAACTTTTGCACAACTATTAAATACTGTGATTTATAGATCAATTTAAGCACGCATAGTTGTAGTTAAAACAACCGAAAAAAAATGAAATAAAATAAATAACCTATCATTTATATAAAACTAAAAAAAAATTAAAAAGTAATAAAAATAAATAAGCCTGATTTCTTTGGCAAATACATGCATATTACTTTAACTTTGATCAAAATGTTATCCACATAATTCACCAGATTAACACTTTTATTCATGATAAATATGGCGGCTTAAATAGTGCATCTTATTATTCCGCAAAATTAGTTTTATGTGCATGTTAAGGTATTTATGGCTGATTTTAACAATTTACTCAGTATTTTTAAAAATAGTTACAGAATTTTACCACAGCATGTTATTACAAATATCTAAAAATAATAATAATAAATTTAAAAAAGCTACCGAGAGACCTACTTAATTTACACTCTGCGCTGAATTAAATCTACTGCAAATGATTGGAAATGAATTTGTGTTTAGAACCATCAAATTTTCAATTTTACGATTAATTTGAGTCACCTAAAAAAATGTTACTTATTAACATTTTATACATTTAAATCCACATTTTTTAAAGATTGTTAGATTTTTCATTTTTAAAAAAAAACGATGTAAATAAATAAGTTGACTGTTGGGCGTAGTTATGGTGTTTAACACACACACACACACACACACACACACACACACACACACACACACACACAGTGTTTTGATAAGTTTAATTCAAAAATGGCAATTTGACACTAAGACATTAAACATTAAAGTTGCAATGAATCATAAGGATTAGGGAAACACAAACACACGTGCACACACACACACACACACACACACACACACACACACACACACACACACACAGTGTTTTGATTAGATTAATTCAAAAATGGCAATTTGACACTAAGACATTAAACATTAAAGTTGCAATGAATCATAAGGATTAGGGAAACACAAACACACGTGCACACACACACACACACACACACACACACACACACACACACACACACACAGTGTTTTGATTAGATTAATTCAAAAATGGCAATTTGACACTAAGACATTAAACATTAAAGTTGCAATGAATCATAAGGATTAGGGAAACACAAACACACGTGCACACACACACACACACACACACACACACACACACACACACACACACACACACACAGTGTTTTGATTAGATTAATTCAAAAATGGCAATGTGACAATAAGACACTAAACATTAAAATTGTTATGACTCATAAGGATTAGGGAAACACACACACACACACACACACACACACACACTATAAATACATAATAATATGTTTCAGTGACTAGACCATGAGCTAATAACTGATACCAAGTCCGATTTTACCGAAGTTGTGAAAGACGACTTTGATTTTTTTCGATAAACTTTTTTTTTCTTTTTGTAAAAATTTTACATTCTGCACAGACAATACCTTAGTGCATTACACTGCCCGGGACAAGACGATTCGAAAACTTGCAGCTTTAGCAATATTTATAAAAAAGTAACAATACAAGAAATGTTTCAATTATAAGAAAATAAAAACACATAAAAATATTCTTATATACTATTTATAAAACATGTACATATATTTCTTCTGAATATCTGCACTCTATGGATCTGGGTATGATTAAAGAGGACGGCCTGATTCTTTACGCGGATAAAAAAGAAAATTCTTTTATTGAATAAGGTGTATATATCGGTTGAACTCGTATCTAATTATGCAGAACCGACGTTCAGTCAATTTTTTAATTGTACGTTTTTTTCACAAAAGTAACCTGCTGTTCATCCCAAGTCAAGGAGGGCGATATATTACCCGGTAATAATATTGCACGTTGTTTTTTAGGTCACCGAACGCGGGATAAACATCGGTATTTCTTTCATATGCAACTTGTATTTTGAAAAACAGCTCTGAAAATAAACTATTTAATTCGAATATTTCGTTTTCAACCGACGTAAATATATACACCAACATCTTTATACTCTCATTAAAGCATCGAAAACAAGCCGTGAAATTGTTAGATCTCGTCGTGGTTACTATTATGATCTTTCTAAAGAAGTCATTTTCTTTTGTGCTTTTTTCTCACACAACATTGGAAACCCAGTCTTAGATAAAATTGTAATGCAACTTAACAATTAAAACAAGAAAACATTAATCTTCACGTTAAACACATTTTATTGTGCCTGGACCCAATTTCACAATCATTTACTCAGTTGAGTATACACTCAACTCAAATATTCCTATTTTTCTCTCATCAATATTTAATAAATTTTGAGTTTTATGAGACAATGATTTGTTTTTTTCAAAAAACCTTCATTAAACAATTTCAATATAATAGTAGGTATTCAATTTTAATTGTATAAAATCTTAAAAAATGACATTTAAATATTCCCTAATTTGAGTTGAGTGTACACTCAATTGAGTGAATGATTGTAAAATTGGGAACTGATGTATATTGTCTTTTTCCCCATGAGGCCTCGGTGGCCGAGTGGTCTAAAGCGCACGCTTACGGATCACAACGCCTCTCACCGCCTGGGTTCGAATCCCACTCAGGACAGATCCTAGTGCGAGAAAGTTTGTCGGTTCGCTTGCCGAAGGTTGGTGGTTTTCTCTGGGTACTCCGGTTTCCTCCACCATCCCAGAACTGACAGCCTTGAAATAAGTGAAAAAATCTTGACCGGGGAGTAAAACACCGTTACTCCACTCCACTCCTATGAGGCCACAATTGATAGTATTTGAAAGAACACAGACCGTATCATAGAACAAGGTCGATCATCAGCGTTTGCATTATGGCCTACACATGTACCATTATTGTGCCATATATATTAAGAGTCTACGATCTATGGAATGGTATGATATTTGACATCTCCGAAAAGATTACACTATTGAAATGACAACTGAAAACTTTTTACAACCAAAACAGAAACTCAAAACATAAAATCAAGATAAAAGTGAAAACTGATTAGAAGAAAATCGTGACTATGTAGAAGCATTAAACATATGGCAATTTGGCATCCAGTAATACTAATTTGGTGCATGTGCTATAGAGGAGCCCTCAAACAAATTTAAGACCATCCATTTCCATACTAAATTATATTTGTCATTTCTAGAATATTTTTATCTATTAATTAATCAATCATTTTCTTTGTTTGTAAAATAAAAATCGACTTCATGAAAAATAATATGCTTTTGAAAAAAAAATCACATAAAATTTTGT
Organism: Tegillarca granosa; assembly: GCA_029721355.1. Taxonomy (NCBI): domain Eukaryota; kingdom Metazoa; phylum Mollusca; class Bivalvia; order Arcoida; family Arcidae; genus Tegillarca; species Tegillarca granosa. The sequence continues at coordinate 5,684,891 of CM056610.1, read as the reverse complement.
AATTTATTTTTTTAAGTTTTTAAACAATGGTGAACATTTTATTGTTCTTTTGTATATTGTACCATCAAACGAAACTTTTAATGTTTTGACCAGTACATGTGTACTGCATCTTTATTGGTCAACTCTGGTGTAAACGTACCCTAATGTAAATGATCTTTCTTTTTTTTGTCCCCATCCATATCAAATCTCATTTGCATCAATATTTAAAGTACTTAAAGCTAATTTATTTGATATTTATTGATATGTGGATATCACCCGGGAAGAGATGGAGGTGATAACATTGTTTTTGCATCCTTTGTTTTTAGACATAGCTTTTATACGAATTGTTTTTATTGATGAATAAATTGAGAAATTGAAGACACTTCATTACGTGTTCATAATTAGCTACCGATGCATAACAATGCTTTTCATTCCATCATTTTAACCCTAAAAACTTTTAATTAATAAAAATTGGCTAAATATGGCATTTAGAAACATAATATGAATTAAACAATCTTTATTTTGTCATATGCTAATTTTAAATGTATTATTTCATAAAAATTCAAAAGAAGCACGTGACAGTTTAAATGATATTTTATGTCAATCGAAAACTTGTTGTTTTTAACCAATCTATTCAACGCTAATTCAGATAAACTGAATTTAAAATCTTTTTTTTTTTTTTTTTTTTTTTTTTTTTTTTTTTTTTTTTTTTTTTTTTTTTTTTTGTAAATCGAAAGACAATTGTTTCAAAACAAAATCAGTGGCAATTTATTGAAGCCGGAATCAACAGGGCTTTCATTGTTCGAAAAATAAAATTTTGAAAAAAAAACAATGTTTTAAACAGCAAAACAGTACATGACGATTGTTTTAAAACATAATTATGACCGGTACAAATTGCAAGCAACAAGTAAACCAATAGAGCTGAATTGTAGATATGAGACGATTTTCTGTTAAACATATTTGGGGAAAAAAAACTTTGAAAAATTAAAAACGTTAAGTCAGTTCAATTGCTTAATTTGTTTTAGAGTGTTTTATAAAGCAATTTAAGCAATTGAACTGACTGAAAACTTAACGCTTGTAAGTTTTTATATATTATTATTTTTTTAAAAAAATTTTTATTTATCTATTTATTTTTTTTAACGAGTTGGTCAGTCCCCTGGATAAAATATGTTAAAACTTATATTTAAATATTAAAATATGTTTACTCATGTATGCTGTTGTACATACATTTATATTGCAATGTTTCTTTCTCACAATTGTGACTTACAATTAAAGAAATAACGAGACTTGAAACTGAAAACAAAGTGATTCATTATCCAATTCACACACACACACACACACACACACACACACACACACACACACTTGTGCAAGCATAAGTACAAAGTGTTGATATATGATATAGTGTGCATAATGTAATTTCATTCATCATTAAGATAAGAAAAAATATACATCACTGTCATTCGATATGGCAAATTAAACAATGTTTTACAAATTGTACATGTGCAATTAAAATAATCGGACACTAGCAACATGGGCAGCCATAGTACCTACAAGTATTTTAATTTTAATTATTCGATACATTTGAAAAAAAACCCAGTTTTGTCAATAGAAATCAATTACAAAAAGAGTTCTGAAAAAAATTAAAAAAAAAAAAAGAAAGCTATAATTTTTTTATTTGATCTTTTTTGTTATTTATAATATCCAATGGTGTATCGTGATTTAAAACATTAACCTGTTTGTGAAAAAGGTTAAATCAGAGAATAAGAGAGTTTTCTATTATACCATTCTAGATGGAATTACCATACATAAATTATACATCTCCATTAAAACATTATCTATATACAAAATAAAAGGTAAACAATTAAACTATTTTGTATAATTCCGTGTAGGGTGATTTCTTTAATTGATTTTGGAGGTGTGACATGATTTATGATTTAACACGAACAATTATCTGTACAACATATGTACATATATAATGACTTTTAGGACGTTAATGACGTCATGTACACATTACATATGTACTAGAAAGCGAAATGCAAATTTTTACACGTTCTAATAGTTTCGTAAGTGAATGAATCCGCGTTTTCTATGCATCAGTTAATTGTTAACGCACAAAAGAGCTGTTGGCTAACAAGATTCTTTTGATTCGTGAACAATCATTAATATTTAAACAGAATTTTAATATGTCGATGATAGGTGTTTGTCACAGACATGAAATTTAATTTAAGGGATGCACGTAACGTAGGGATATACAATGTTTATACTTAAAAACTATTAAATTAAATATTCTTTTCAAATATAATTATCTCTTTTGTTTTTTTAAGCTTAAGAACATAGTCTGTTAATAATGGCAATTATACCACTTTTTGAATGTATTTTATGATTAAATTCAAAAAGTGGTATATAATAATAATAATAATAATAATAATAATAATATATTAATAATAATAATTTCTTTATTTTATCGGTAAAATGTTGTAGTTGTTTTTCTTCTTATTATTTTTATTATTTATTTATTTATTTATTTATTTATTTATTTATTTGTTTTTTTTGCAAGAACTCTGTACCATAATACCAAAATAATTATTTCATCAATAAATCAAATAAGAAATCAAATGTATCTGTAACATTTATCTAATAAATGATATATCATATTGCCACTGTCTCTCCGAAATTTAAAAAACACTAGGTTTATTTTGTAGTTTGTATGTTTGTAATTACTTACTTGGTTTGAAACCCGACCGGGTCTGACCAAGAATTATAAATAGATAGTGACTGTTCTTTCGCCAAACATTCCGCATTTAGAATGAAAGTCACAGCAAGCGTGGCAAAGTTTAAAAAACTGTCCCTGTACATTGCCCCAAGCACACTGCAAAATTTTTTGCCACTACACCTGAAGCTGGTGACGTCTTGATATAAAATAAATATTCTTGACTGACGTAAAACCACATTAAATCGATTCAAAAATCAAATTTAATTTCTTTTATCAATGGACACTCAATCAACACTCTTTTGCTGTCATAAATCTTAGCTTGCCAATCTTAAAGCTGCATTAAGTTTTCCAAAGAAAAAAAAATAAAACGGTGCTTATCCAATAAATGATGTTCCTAATGAACAATGTTACATTTGGTTCAACGATAAAAGCTCGAATAAATACAGAAATTACAGTATTTACCCAGCGAGATGCAGCATTTGGGAGTCTAGTAAACACAACTTTCAAAATGTTGAAATACGATATATTAAACACAGAACTTCTTGAATTTGTCATTTGTGACTTAGTAAGGATTACATAACACAATTTCAAATACATCTGGATATTAATGAAGGACAATTTAAATCAATCTGTCATGTTTCACTTTCGATTCTAGGCTTTTCCGTACATCCGTGCGCATGCTCCAAACTCATAATTACCATCGTAGATATAAATTCATAAGTCTGCACATGGCAGTAGAACTAATACAATTTATTATTCCTCATAGAAGATTCTAAAACTATTATTGGTTAATATCTAATCACGTGGTATGAAACAAGTCATACTGTTTGACAAAGCGGTCAACATTGCCATGGGTTATCGCGATGTTAGTCGCGTAGCACGGAAACTTACGACTGTCAATCACGGAAACTACCGAGTAATACTACTTCCGTATATACATCCTTTTTTGGTAAGGAGGTAAAACGTAAAAAAAAAAACCGCCTTATTTCATTCGGTAGATTGTCTCCCCTTGGGAACTTTATCTCTCTCGCCTATCGGATCGGGAGATAATATTCCCTCGGAGAGAGAATTATTCATATTTCCCTCAACCAACTGCAAGGACACCATTTTTTTATTTATTCATTGTCTGACTTGATTTATTTTACTGTTTCTGTCTGTTTATTCCGTTTTTTAATGAACTTTACAATAACTTTTATAGAAATCGCCTATATATATTAGATAAGTTTTATACTGGAATAGGCGGGGAATATCTGAAATATTTAAGTACTTTTCGTAATTTCGCATGAACCCAGAATAATAAGACAAAATCCGGATTAATAAGGTAATCCGGGATAATTAAAACTATTTAACAATAAATTTACTACAATTATTACGTTTAAAAAGAAATAGAAAAAAAAAATTAAAAAATTTAAAATCCAGCAATTTTGACGTTGTTTTTATTTTTTAACGACGTGAAAATATGCTGTTTTTCAATGGACACGTGTAAGGTTGTTTTCTGTTAAAGAATATATCCTGAATTAATAGGTCACCTGTCTATAAGGTCGTTATTTGATTTGGTTCTATGAATGATCTTTCTATACAGGCTTTACTACACTTATTGTTCGTTGAATATTGACCTTTGATAGTTGGATTTCCCATATAACACGCATCAGTAATTTTATAACTCCTTTAAAAAAACAAAACACTATGGTATAATGAAAATCAAATATTAAGATTACAATGTTATTCAATCGAATCAAATGACTTGCTTCAAAGGTTTCGCATAAAAATCGACATATATATATAATTAATGTATTCGACTTTATGACGATGTAATGGAGATTAGCCTAAGAAGAAGGATAAAAATCTCCATGGATTAAAGTTCATGATTTGTTAAATCATTATTAACAGAACAGCTTTAAAAAAGTTTAAACTTATATTTTATTATTATCAAAATCTCTTTTTTTATTGATTGTGTTGGTTTAAAAATTTCCAAAAACAGCAACAGCATAGTTGCAAGTATATACACAAATACCAGTTGAATTTTGATGTGCCAGATGTGCACATTTCGGAAATCCATTCCTCATATTCAGTCCTAATTTTTTTTTTTTTTTTTTTTTTTTTTTTTTTTTTTTTTGCATACGCATCCGATTATAATGACACGCACGCAAAACGTTAATTATTTGACCTTGACTTTTACTGTCATCCGGAAGTTACGCAACATGTGATGCCTTTGATTGACATGTTGTTGTCGATTTCTTGATATTTCTTTGATAAAGAAATGTTTCTTTATTAATTCTTTTCTCTAAAAAAATAATAACCTGACTTTGACGTCAGAAATAAATGCTCTTAAAGATATGACGTCATCGTCTCATGCAGAAAATAATCCTTGTAACAAAAAATGATATTTTAAGAGTATAACTCAGGATTTTTGTGAAACCATGTTGTTTGAACAGTAAGAAAGAGATTATCCTTTACTAAGGATACGAATTATTAGTACATTGCCGCAGCTAAATCAAAATATGTAGAAAAACAAACCGTAATTATGCAGGGGTGGATCTGGAATTTATGAAAGGCGGTATTTCGAATGTTTTCATAAAATATTGCGAGCATCGAGGGGACTTGGAGCTGCTAAAGGTCCTCAGCAGGTCCTTAGCAGAGCTTTGTTGGTAGTCCAGGAGGCGAATTTTTATTTTAATATTTCTGGAAACCTTTTGACCACATTTTTCTCTTTTGAAGATCTCTATCCGCCATTGATATGTTATATTGTTTTTATTTAATTTCTAAGGGAACGTGTCCAACCAAGCATTCGGAAATATTCTGTTGTTTGATTGGTTCTGGTTCATCACATTTATAGAACCTTGTATTCCTCTGTGTGTATAAGGTGAACTTCGGTATCCAGGGCGAGCTCTTTCTTGTTGACATCCCAGTGCCCGTGCTATGACGTTAACTGTTTAAATGACACAATTTTAACATTAATTTATTAATCAGGAGGCCGGGCCTCGGTCCGGTGTGGTCTTATTGTAAGCTCGCTTAATAATCACAACGCCTTATACTACCTAGAATCAAATCCCAATCGAGTGATCTTAGTTTTAATAAACGTTTGTCAGTTCGCTTGCCAAAAGTCGGTGCTTTTTGGGCGTTCCGGTTTCCCCACCACCCGTAAACAGACTGCCTTGATATATTTGACTTGTACTTTGGGCATTTCGGTTTCCTTCATAGCCCCAGAACTGACTGCCTTGATATATTTGACTTGTACTTTGGGCATTCCGGTTTCCTTCACGCACCTGGACCGATAGACTTGTTATAAGCGTAAGAATCTTGACTTGTACTTCGGGCATTCTGGTTTCCTTCATAGCCCCTGAACCGATAGACTTGTTATAAGCGTGAGAATCTTGACTTGTACTTTGGGCATTCCGGTTTCCTTCATAGCCCCTGAACCGATAGACTTGTTATAAGCGTAGGAATCATGACTGGAGTGTTAAACACCATTAAATTCAAACCAACCTTCATACTTATATTTACACGTTTCTGAATTTGTACTATGTTTATAACTTGTTCAGATCGGTAGAGATTATTGCATTCACCTTTGACATGAGGCATAATTTAATAAAATTGAAAGTGAAAGATAAATCATTTACGATTAAAACTATGGACTGTAAAACATGACTGATTCTAGAAGCGAACGGTTTTATTAAACATAAGTAAGGCGTTTGCTTATCAGAGCATCTAACTTGTAACCTCTTCCACGCTTGTACAATCATGCATATAGGACATTGAAATCCAATTCCCCACCCTTTTATCAAATTAAATATTTTTTATCCGAATAGTCAGTATATATAAAAACAGTGTACATAGTCAGCCGATCTACCAAATGCCAAGTGATCGCAACTTTAAAAGATTTCAAATTGATACGCTTCAAACGATTGAAATCATTCCAATTGACAACTGAATTAAAATATTTTAATGTCGTAATTCCCTTGTAAGTATTTTTTGAAAAAAATAATGAAATCAAATTAAAAAAAAATTTAAAACCATATGACTGTCACACATGTAATTTATGAAATTGTCGTTGAATGGCTGGTTTTTTACATTATCGGGAATAAGCGGTTTACGTGGTGCATCAAGTTAAGTGTCAGCTCGATCTATTTATCAGTGTTTAATGAAGCAGCGAATGTCTAAACAAGTCAAATTCAAAATATTGTAACTTATTTAATTGAGACTATTCATCTGCATTTTTAACTTAAATTTTTAGCGAGGAAAACTAGTCCAACATTTTATCTTGAGCAAACCTCTTTCAACTCTTGGGTGTAGTTCAAGGTTGATATAAACATGCATGCTTTTGTGCTTAGAAATAAAAATATAAACGATCTGAAAAAAAGCACATGACATTAAATAAAATCTTCATGCAATAAAATACTAGTATATAGGAGGACAAGATAGGACAAGATCAAAGCAATGACGTTTATAACAGGACAAGACAAGATTGATGTAATGACGTATATAACAGGACAAGACAAGAATGAAGCAATGACGTAAATAATAGTGACAAGACAAGAATGAAGTAATGTCGTAAATAATAGGGACAAGGCAAGAATAAAGCAATAACGTATATAACAGGACAAGACAAGATTGATGAAATGACGTATATAACAGGGGCAAGACAAGAATAAAGCAATAACGTATATAACAGGACAAGACAAGAATGAAGCAATAACGTATATAACAGGACAAGACAAGAATGAAGCAATAACGTATATAACAGGACAAGACAAGAATAAAGCAATAACGTATATAACAGGGGCAAGACAAGAATAAAGCAATAACGTATATAACAGGACAAGACAAGAATGAAGCAATAACGTAAATAACAGGACAAGACAAGAATAAGTAATGACGTATATAACAGGGACAAGACAAGAATGACATAATAATGTATATAACAGGGACAAGACCAGAATTACGCAATAACATATATAACAGGGACAAGGCAAGAATAAAGCAATAACGTATATAACAGGACAAGTCAAGAATGAAGCAATGACGTAAATAACAGGGACAAGACAAGAATAAAGCAATAACGTATATAACAGGACAAGACAAGAAAGAAGCAATGACGTATATAACAGAGAAAAGACAAGAATGAAACAATAACAAATAAAACAGATCAAGACAAGAGTGAAGTAATGTCGTATATAACAGGACAAAACAAGAATGAAGCAATGGTGTATATAACAGGGACAAGACAAGAATGAAGTGATGGCATATAACAGGGACAAGACAAGAACGAAGCCATAAAGTATATAACAGGGACAAGACCAGAATGAGGCAATAACATATATAACAGGGACAAGACCAGAATGACGCAATAACATATATAACAGGGACAAGACCAGAATGAGGCAATAACATATATAACAGGGACAAGACAAGAATGAAACAATAACATATATAACAGGGACAAGACAAGAACGAAGCCATAAAGTATATAACAGGGACAAGACCAGAATGAGGCAATAACATATATAATAGGGACAAGACAAGAATAAAACAATAACGTATATAACAGGGACAAGACCAGAATGACGCAATAACATATATAACAGGGACAAGACAAGAATGACATAATAATGTATATAACAGGGACAAGACAAGAATGACATAATAATGTATATAACAGGGACAAGACAAGAATGACACAATAACGTATATAACAGGGACAAGACAAGAATGACATAATAATGTATATAACAGGGACAAGACAAGAATGACATAATAATGTATATAACAGGGACAAGACAAGAATGACACAATAACGTATATAACAGGGACAAGACAAGAATGACACAATAACGTATATAACAGGGACAAGACAAGAATGACACAATAACGTATATAACAGGGACAAGACAAGAATGACATAATAATGTATATAACAGGGACAAGACCAGAGTGACACAATAATGTATATAACAGGGACAAGACCAGAATGACACAATGATGTATATAACAGGGACAAGACCCGAATGAGGCAATAACATATATAACAGGGACAAGACAAGAATGACACAATAACGTATATAACAGGGACAAGACAAGAACGAAGCCATAAAGTATATAACAGGGACAAGACCAGAATGAGGCAATAACATATATAATAGGGACAAGACAAGAATAAAACAATAACGTATATAACAGGGACAAGACCAGAATGACGCAATAACATATATAACAGGGACAAGACCAGAATGAGGCAATAACATATATAACAGGGACAAGACCAGAATGACGCAATAACATATATAACAGGGACAAGACCAAATTGAGGCAATAACATATATAACAGGGACAAGACCAGAATGAGGCAATAACATATATAACAGGGACAAGACAAGAATGAAACAATAACATATATAACAGGGACAAGACAAGAACGAAGCCATAAAGTATATAACAGGGACAAGACCAGAATGAGGCAATAACATATATAACAGGGACAAGACCAGAATGAGGCAATAACATATATAACAGGGACAAGACCAGAATGACGCAATAACATATATAACAGGGACAAGACCAGAATGAGGCAATAACATATATAACAGGGACAAGACCAGAATGAGGCAATAACATATATAACAGGGACAAGACCAGAATGACGCAATAACATATATAACAGGGACAAGACCAGAATGAGGCAATAACATGTATAACAGGGACAAGACCAGAATGACGCAATAACATATATAACAGGGACAAGACCAGAATGAGGCAATGACGTATATAACAGGGACAAGACCAGAATGAGGCAATAACGTATATAACAGGGACAAGACCAGAATGAGGCAATAACATATATAACAGGGACAAGACCAGAATGAGGCAATAACATATATAACAGGGACAAGACAAGAACGAAGCCATAAAGTATATAACAGGGACAAGACCAGAATGAGGCAATAACATATATAATAGGGACAAGACAAGAATAAAATAATAACGTATATAACAGGGACAAGACCAGAACGACGCAATAACATATATAACAGGGACAAGACCAGAATGAGGCAATAACATATATAACAGGGACAAGACAAGAATGAAACAATAACATATACAACAGGGACAAGACAAGAACGAAGCCATAAAGTATATAACAGGGACAAGACCAGAATGAGGCAATAACATATATAATAGGGACAAGACAAGAATAAAACAATAACATATATAACAGGGACAAGACCAGAATGACACAATAACGTATTTAACAGGGACAAGACAAGAGTGACGCAATAACGTATATAACAAGACAAGACAAGAAAGAAGCAATAACGTATGTAACAGGGACAAGACAAGAGTGAGTGAAGTAAAGGCGTATATAAAAAGGACAAGACAAGAATGAAGTAATAACTATATAACAGGGACAAGACAAGATTGAATTAATAACGTATATAACAGGGACAAGACAAGAATGAAGTAATTGTGTATATAACACGGACAAGACAAGAATGAAGTGATGGCGTATATAACAGGGACAAGACAAGAATAAGCAATAAAGTATATAACAGGACAAGACAAGAGTGACGCAATAACGTATATAACATGGCGTATATAACAAGAACAAAACAAGAATGAAGCAATAACATATATAACAGGGACAAGACAAGAATGAAACAATAACATATATAACAGGGACAAGACAAGAATGAAACAATAACGTAAATAACACGGAGTGGAGTGGAGTGGAGTAATGGGTGTTTTACGCCCCAGTCAAGAATTTTTCACTTATTTCGAGGCGGTCAGTTCTGGGATGGTGGAGGAAACCGGAAAGCCCGGACGAAATCACCGACCTTCGGCAAGCGAACTGACAAACTTTCTCACACTAGGTATATAACATGGACAAGACAATAATGAAGCAATAACGTATATAACATGGCGTATATTACAAGGACAAGACAAGAATGACGCAATAACGTATATAACATGGCGTATATTACAAGGACAAGACAAGAATGACCTAATAACTTATATAACATGGCGTATATTACAAGGACAAGACAAGAATGACGCAATAACGTATATAACAGGGACAAGACAAGATTGAAGTAATGGTGTATATAAACAGGGACAAGACAAGAATGAAGCAATAACGTATATAACAGGACAAGACAAGAATGAAGTAATAAGGTATATTGGGACAAGACAAGAATTAGGCAATAACGTATATAATGACTAGTTTAACAGAACAACGTCAACAACCATAACAACCATAATAATAATAATAATCAAAATAATAATAATAAATAAATAAATAAATAAATAAATAAATAAAAAGACATTGAACAGTCACTGTATCAATTAACAAAATGGAATCCAAATGTATAGTTGAATTTTTTGTGAATTCAAACAACTCCACTTTTTTAACAAGTGGATATAGAAATAGAAAAAAGCGTTTGGTAAATATTAATTAAAAATTACAAATTCTAAAACTATGGTGAAAAACGAAAATGATAAGCTTTTATTAATTTTCAATTATGATATTAGTTTCCATTAGTTTTTCTCAAGTTTGATATTAGCTACATAAAACTTGATACTATTAAATTTTTCAATCATTTCAAAATTCTATTAGCCCAGTTTTACTCGGTCAAAGGTATAAACATGTCTGTCCCCGCCTATAAATTTTATACACAGCAAACAACGGATTAAAAATGATTATTTAACATATTCAGATAGTGTATCAATACTCCATCTACTCAGCGACTCTTCCACGTGAATTGAGCAACAAAAACGAGATTTTCAAAATCCAATTTAGCGTTGATAATTCTCCTTTTCAAATAAAACATCTATTGAGCTGATTTACAAGTCCGGGGTGCAAAATCTGTAAATGGCAGGGGCATGTCCTTGAGGCAATTCAATAATGTCTGTAATTATGCTTAACTGAGCATAGTTAAAAATCAGACGATCCATTTCAATGGCCACTTTAGCCGCATTTTCATATTGATGATACCAATGTGGATTGTTGATTGACGATTTGTAAAATACACAAAGCGAAACCAATATTTACGATCGGTTGAATAATAATGTACAAAATCTGGTAATTACAATTTTATTTGAAGTATTTCTAATAACCCGAATTTATATTAGTCGTATTCATATATTTTCAAAAAAGAAATACAAGAAAAAAAGGTTACCGGACATTCCTGAAGTGCATAAACATTTTAAGTCTTATGAATGTCACATATTTTAGCACCTAATATTAACGACGGTTTCGTCCGCGAGTGTCGACATACGGATTAACCCGCCTGAGTTTGAATCAAATCCAACTTGCCGTGTAAGAAATACTCTGGTATGCTCCGAAGACTTCGATTTCATTTTCCATTCCATGAACATGGAGCGTTTAAATTGAACTATTCTTAAAAGTGGAACATGATACTCTTAATCCAGACTTCTAACTGCATTGAAAATGATCATCTTATACAAGAGCCGATGATTGTAATTATATATGATTATTTTATTAATTAATCGCATAATTTGTTTAATCTATCACCACTTCTTGTGTTAGCTATCGTTCTCATAAATGTGCTCCAGAACGAGACTGTACATTATACCAATTAACTTTCATTTTATCAATAACTACAATGTTCAGCCATTTTCTCAGAATTGAGTCTCTCTGCCACTATTTCTAGATGTCATATGTCATATACCACCTTTTGAATTTTCATAAATACATTCAAAATGTGATACATGACACAGAAACCACGAAGTTTAAAAAGATAATCTTGAATAAGGTGCAAAGTTGCTATTTATTCTTTATTCATATGTAGCATATCTGCTCAGTATTCGGGTAGGTTTCGATGTCTGCTTACGGATTAAAGTGACTCTTACCGCCTAGGTTCGAATCCCACTCGGGGGAGATTTTAATACGAGAAAATTTTCATTTTGTTTGTCTCAGATGGTAATTTTCTAAGGGCACTACCTCTTCCTCCAGCATCGTAGAACTGCCGGTTGGTAAGCATAGACCTATACTGTTGGATATGCAGATGCTAATTTATCGTGACAGCAGTTGGCAATAGAGGTAACAGTGGTAAGCAACAGAAGTGACAGCATTTCACAACAGACGTGAAGTCATTCGCATCAGATGCGACATAATTTTCGCACTAGAAGTTCGCAACAGAAGTGACTACAGTTAGCAACCAAGTGATAGCACTTCGCAAAAACGGTAGCACTTCGGAACAGAGGTGACAGCAGTTCGCAATAGAAGTGACATTAGTTCACTTAATTCGCAACAAATATTCGCAACTGTAGTTCAAAGTTCGCAACAAAGTGATAGCACTTCGCAACAAAATTGATAGCAGTTCACATCAAAAGTGATAGCAGTTCACAACAAAAGTGACAGCAGTGAACAACAGATCACAACAAAAGTTTTGGATCAATTGTCCTGAAACTAGGTCAGTAAATCAAAATGAAGTGAGATACCTAAGGTCACAAATTGAGTTTTGATCAGAATTGATAATTTAGCACTTACTTATTAAAAACTGTTTGGTTCCACAAGTATCTATATAACGACTTTAATAGCCGTTATATATAAAATTACACGAAGTATTGACTGAACTATCGGTGATATGATATACGTAACACGGAGAATATATCATTACATTTATGTAAAATTATCCATTTTCTTATTAGTCTTTTGTCATCAAGGTGACCCCCCTCATAGTAATTAATTCAAAATGGCAATTTTTTGACATTTGATCATAAAATATAAACATAAAATTCAAATTACCTTGAATTAATATCGAAGCGGTAGTAAATTAAATTTGATCAACATATAACCTTGATATTAACACTATTTAAGAGTTCAGTTTAAGTGCTGATTTTTAATTTTATTTAATAAAAATTTTCAAATAAATTTAAAGTGATGTAATCAATTGTGATTTATGTAAACAGTGTTTAGGCCCACCTAAAGCTCTGAAGATATGGCTTGGCTTTAATCTATTAAAAACTCTGCATGTTGGATGGCTTGTGTTTATTATCTGGCTTTAATAAAGCCTACTGAAATTTGTAAACATCCATGTTGTATAAATGTATTGACAAAATAAAATTTTAATCAAATCTTTATAAAACAAATTTATAAATTTTTAAAATTATTTTTGTATTATAAGTATACGTGTTAGAATTTTGTGTAGTAAGTAAAACATATTTTTCGGGTTTGGTGCACTAGTTATACAAAATGCTTATTTTTTATTAGTTTTGTTCTTGTTGTTTTTCTGTTTACAAAATGTACACATAAAGCTTATTTTTTAATATGTTTACAAACGTGACTGTGCATTACGGATCATTTGTCATTTGTAGAATTAGTGGGATGGTTGTTACACAACAAGACTACTGGTTTCTTTTTGGTTTAATAATAATAATAATAGAGAGAGAGTTCTGTATAATAATAATAATAATAATAATATAGTAGGCGCTCATCCGAAGAAGGATGATTACTTATAAGTTGCCCCTACACCTGAAGCAGGGCCGCTAGTTGTAACTGGAATATTTTAAGCCTGCCAAAAGTACGTTAATGCTTGAACACAGTTGTAAGTCATATTTATAAACCGACTATTGGGATTTTGGGATGTTGGGATGTTTGGGAACCTATGATACCACTGGGCATTATTTTTCAGTTTCACCCAGTTTCTCTTTCAGTCGTGAGTATTTATAGCTCAATTACTTGAGAAATGAGTGGAACTACACCAGCACTAGATATTTTTCAATAACCTAAAGACCAACTGCTGGGATGGTTTGGTCACTCCAATACCAATGGACATTAATTTTAGTCTCTTCTAGTGTCTGTCCTTAGTAGTTAGTGGGCGTAGTTTTAGGCAAAATTTTGGGATGGTTGAGAGCCATCAACAGCACTGATCATAAGCCAAGAATTGTTTGTCTCTATTTATTTATTTATTTATTTATTATTATCATTATTATCATTATTATTATTATTATTATTATTTTTATTATTATTATGTTGACTTTGTCATTAACTTGTATTACTGGTGTTGTTCTTGTTTGTGTTGACTGTTTTGCCAAGATTTCTCTCTTTTGTTTCCTGATCCGTGTTCTTTATTTATTTATTTATTTATTTATTTATTTATTTTTGTTCTTATGTATTGTGTTTTTGATTGTGTTGGCTGTTGCCAAGGTAACAGCAATCTCCCTTTTAATGATCAATGAACTTTAAATATATTTTTTGTTGTTATCTATAGTGTTCTTGATTGTGTTGGCTGTTGCCAAGGTTACAGATTTCTCCTTTTTTATGATCAATGGACTTTATATTTTTGTTGTTATTGATAGTGTTCTTGATTGTGTTGGCTGTTGCCAGGGTTACAGATTTCTCCTTTTTTATGATCAATAGACTTTATATTTTTGTTGTTATTGAAAGTGTTCTCGATTGTGTTGGCTGTTGCCAAGGTTACAGATTTATCCCTTTTGTTTCATGGTCAGTGTTCTTTATATGTTTTGTTCTTATTTATTGTTTTGTCCTTTTGTTCTGTTGATTGTTCTAGATATTTAGATGCTGCATAGATCTATAATCCATTTAAAATAGATTAATAAAAAATTCACATAACCTTTTTGATCTTTTTTGTACTTTAAGTAAATAAAAAATTACTTTACATGACGTGCATTGTCTAAGATCAAAGTTAAAAATAATAGTCTAAAATAAAATTAGAACTCGTTAAGAAACAATACTATGTTCTAGAGTTATTTTTGAATGCTTGATTTTGTATTCCATTTGACAGTCCGTTGGACTTGGAGTAGATTTACTTATGTGTATGAGATTTCTTACAGTTCTTATGATACAACTGTCACAGTAATTTATCCTACTTCTCAGCAATGTGAAATTCTCCAAGGTCTTCTTAATCTTACTTTATGAAGTTGTATTTATAGTTTCTAGAATATGGAGAGGATAAATACTAGGTGTGTAGGTAGACATGTAGAGATTGTCACGGTACCTTGTCAACAATTATGTGTACCATGTTTGTTCTTGGTAAATCTGAAATGAAGTATTGTGTTTACAAGTACATTTGACAAATATGAACCTTGAACAAAACTGGATTTTTTCTTGACAAAATATGCATAAAACTTGCTTACACCGGTGTGTACCTTTCCAACATCTGTGTGTACTTCGCCAAAAGAAGCACGTATCTTGCCAACGCCTGTGTGTAACTCGACAAAAACAAATGCGCATCTTGCTAACACCTGTGTGTACTTTGCCAACTTCTGTATATACTTTGCCAACACCTACGTGTACCTCGCCAAAACCAGCGCTTCTCTTGCCAACACATGCGTGTATCTCGCTAACACCGGTGTATACTTTGTCAACTCCTGCATGTACGTACCTCACCAAAAATAGCACATATCTTGCAGACACCTGCGTATAGTTTGCTAACACTTGCATGCGTGTACATCGCCAAAACCTTCGTGTACCTTTCCAAAACCATCTCGTATCTTGACAACACCAATATGTACAATGCTTTTTTTGGTAGGTCTGACGTGTTATATTGTGCAACTTTAGTACATTTGCACTAAAACAACTCGTGTGGGTACATTTTTCATCATTTCCATGAACCGCCCAAAGATCAAAACAAACAAAATAAATAAAAAAATTAATAAAATAAATAAACAAACAAACAAACAAAAAAAAAAATAAATAAATAAATAAAAATGATATGTTTCGTCTGTCGTTCTTTGTGTTATCGGTTGCTCTAGTTATTGCAAAGTATGTGTTTTCATCTTTAGTTTTGTGTAAATACTATAGTTCAATTATCATTGAATTTGTGAGTTATTAAAGGGGTTACAAAATTTAATATAACCATAGACCTTAACACGTTGTAGATAACAATAATTCTGGAATTTGAGCAGGAGTGAAATAGTGCAATGCATTCAGTATTGAAGCATTAAGAACATCTAATAAGATACTAACAATGTTCCGATGACATAGGATGATATATATATATATATATATATATATATATATATATATATATATATATATATATATATATATATGTGAACAGACTTGAAGTACAAAATAAATGGAAATGTCATAAAACTTGAAAGAAAGTACCCCAATAACTTAGTATATATTATGTACTGTGTAAAACGAATATTGTTAAATTTTCAATTAAATCGCTCAATTATGTCTAAACCTTGAGTCTGAAATTAAATTAAATGGAAAACGCTATTTTACACCCAAAAATATCCTTCAACCCTGAGATAGTTCATTATAATATGAAGTTCACTTTTTAAAAAAGATGCAAAAGATTGGTAATAATTATAAAATTAGGTTCCTTTATTAAATTCGTGTACTTTATTATTCTCTTCACATTCGAAATTAACAATGATAAAATTATCAATTGCTTTGATTAAGATTTCCAAGTCTAGATTTATTCATTGGTATAGAGACGACCCTGTCAAAGTTAAAATTTTCAGAAGTTACTAGAATTTACATTTGTTATGCTGTGATTTTTATTTAAAACCATTTTACCCACATCAGAAAGAAAAAAATTCTGTTTACTTCATATCATTTCCCAGTTTTTACCGCGAAAAAAGGCAAGTCACATGTTTTGTGACGTCACAATGTAAATTTCATGCTGTCCGCGTGGCGGAAATGCTTTCTCTCGAACATCATTGCAAAATTAGACAATTTTTTCAGTGCAGTATAGATAGATTGGTGGTTTGCTGTTTTAATTTTTAACGTCGCATCAGCAATTTTCCAGGTGTCCGTAATAAAAGCTTGTGAGAGTGTATGCATGAGATATGAGTTTGGTATAATGTGCTTGCAGTAGCCCGTAATCAGGTAATTAATTTTAACAATATTTTATTCAGTAAATTAAAAAAATTTTTTTTTTCTTTTATGTATTAGTAGGATTCGGGAACGAGCTAAATACTCATATTAACCCGTCTCCGATCAGATAATTAATTAATCCTCTTCTGTTTAATTTTCCTTGAATTAAATGCACCAGGAATTTTGTCCAATGGCTATGGGATTTCAAACGCGTTAGTTTAAAGATTCAACTGAAAGGCTATATAATTAATGGTTTAATTCTCCGTTTTTATTGACTGGTAATCTGTGTGTTTAAAATCTATTCGCGGGATAATTTGAGTGATAATTTATTTGGAAATGTTACTTGAAAAAAACACTATATATAAACAAGAAAAAAAAGGATAAATAAGATTTATCTAAAAGCGATAATTATTTCGTTTATGTATTTTTTGTTAATCTCAACATGACGTCAGCATCTGTGTTCAATATCTCGATGACGTCATCAGTACCATTAAAACAAAATTTGGAGTAGATTGCACCATATGACATATACCATAACCACATCCATTTACAAAAATTTATTTTATACGAAAATTCACTATTTTAATTCACACATTATATGTACTATATTTTATGCGTATTCCGCCCTTTCACTCTTTAGTAACATTTTAAAACTTTCTTTATTTCCCAGTAATGCTAACATTTATACAGAAACTGAGTATTATAGATCTAGATGCTGTTATTTCATTGTTTATGACGTATTTGGTTTTGCCCACGTGTTTTAGATCAGTCATAGATTCCAACCCTAGCTCGTTAAAAATATGCCATAGTTGTTGTTAATGCTTTTGTTCAGAAAAGTTCATTTTCCTCTGTATAACATTTCGTACATTGTTTAGTAAAATAAATGTTGTTCCCGAATTGGTAAAATACACGTGGGGATTACTACTACACTACTACGTATGATGATGAAAATGATAATAATAATAATAATAATAATAATAATAATAATAATAATAATAATAATACTTTATTGCAAAGCAAACAACACTGCTATAGCATTACAAAGTAAAATAAATTAAGCAACAACATGACAATTAACAGAGAACAATCAGATGTTTAATAGTTGTGATCTGAGTAACAAGGCTTTGGATAGATAAATACAGGCTATCCTTGTCAAAGATTTAGGTTCTGCTTTTAATAGTGTTCGAAATTTATGGATATTTGGCAAGACCTAGCAACCTCTAAATGCTAAAAACACACTAGTGAATTATGTATCACATTAGCTCACGTGACCATTCTAAAAATCTGTGGTCTCAATATGATTCTTTTCTTTGCTTTACTTTTTTAATTGCTGTACACATGTACTGTTGGTTGCAATTAATATTGTAATTATAATTTTAATTAATTAATTAACAATTTATTTATTTATTCATCGATTTATGTGTGGCGTGTTCTTGCTTGATTTTCGTTACATTGCAATATTGCAATGTGTGATTCATTTTAACTATTATAATTTATTTTAAATTTATTTATTTATTTATTTATTTATTTATTTATTTATTTATTTATTTATTTATCTTGCAGAGCGTTATATGTTATATAAGTTCAAATAATAATATCCCTTCATTTAAGAATAGTGGAAACTGTCAAATACCTCAACTATATTTTACCTATACCTGTAACGCTAAAAGTCTGATTAATCACATTTACGGCTTTAAGAAAAAAAAATACATTTAAAATATTGCCTTATAATTTTTATCGTATAGATGAGTGCAATGCGTGGTCCAGGCGGACCCCCATTAAATAAATCAACGACTTAATGTCATCACTTTTATAACATAACCCTGGAGGCTTCAACATGACTTAAGACTTCTTGGTCCTTAATTGATAAATAAATCAATAAATAAATAAATAAATATATATATATATATATATATATATATATATATATATATATATATATATATATATATATATATATATATATATATATATTTGGGGGGTGCTATTTGAAATTAAATATTTAAAAGAAGAAGAAAAAATAAGAAAATGATTTCTTGAAGAAACTGAACGGAGTAGAGAAATGGGAAATGGTGTTTAACCTCCAAGTCAAGGTTCTTTATATAGAGGCGGTCATTTCTGGGATGGTTGAAGAAATAGAAATACTCGGCGAAAACCACCGACCTTCGGCAAGCGAATTGACAAGCTTTCTCACAATAAGATCTACCCTAGCAAGAATTAAACATATGCAGTGAAAGGCACTGTGATCTGGAATGGTGGCCTTTAGAACATTTGCCCCCCCCCCCCCCACGCGCACGTGCATATTGTTTAGTTTAGTTTGTTATAAGTTTTGGCTTGTCATGTGCATGTTTATTCAACTAAAAATTGTTTAATTATCTCTGAAACATTTTACAATGCAATTAAATGCATGTCTCTTCCACTACAATATTTTTAAAGACGAAATGTTCATCAAATTTTATTTATCTGAATGCTTATTTTAAAACATTAAAATTATGATGACAGTTGTATTAAAATGTAAAAATGACAGTTTGTTATCATTATTTCGCTATCTTAGTGTCAAGCTTTTATTTTGGGAGGGGTCAGACTTTTATTCAGGGAGGGGTGAGCTAATTTTTTTAGACCCAATTAATCATTTACTGTAAAATATAGAAATTTTCCAGTCTGTCATATTTCTTTCATTTTATTTAACGATTATGAAATATTTCATTAATAGACCCATAATTGGTGTTAAAAGTTATTCAATGACTCTGCATATTAGTTTATTTATTTATTTATTGATTGACAGTCTTGTTTTGTTAATCGAGATGTTAACAGTGTCAGGCTAGAGAAAACAGTCTATAGTACTTTCTGTGCTTTGTATGGCTGATGTTTTATGCCATATCATCTTTTTTCAGGTGTTTTTTTTTTTTCTTTTTATTATTATTATTATTGTTATTATTATTATTTTATTTTCCCTTTATAACGTAAAAGAGAAAGGCGAAATAAAGAAATAACGACACTAAAAGGCGAAATAGCGCCATGCAAAAAGACAAAGGGACGAAATAAATGGAATCCATTAGAACAGATAACAAAACGAAATAATTGAAAGACGAATAGCTCTATGCGAAAGTAAAACAAAGCAACAAAAAAAATATGAATAAATAAATGAATAAAAAAATAAATACATAAATACATAAATAAATAAATAAATAAATAAATTAAAAAAAAACCAAATGACGAAAAGACTTAGGGTGAAGTAACGAAAGCACGGAAGGACTACGAACGACAGGACAAAAACAAACATGACAAAAAGACAAAAAGGCAAAAGGAGAAATATAACAAACAGACGAAGAATGAAAAAAATAAATAAAATCAAAGAGAAAGATGAAGAAGGAAAGTAAGAAAGATAGACAGAAAGAAAGAAAGAAAGAAAGAAGAGAAAAAAAATAAATGATTCCATTCAGGAGGGCGTAAAGATAAAGATAACAAAATAGACGAAATGACCCCTTGTGCAAAGACGAAAGGAAGAAATGACGTACAGACAAAAAAACCGAAAAATTTAAGTGACCCAAATAAGTCACCATAGTTTGTTTAATCATTTTCATTTTGTTGATGTCTTAATATTTTCATGGTCTAGTTCGGAGATATTATTATCAATTTATTTATTTATAACGCATTCAAAAATGATAAACTACCACATCTCCAACTATGTCGTAAGTTTCAGGTAAAGTCGGTAAGTTCGTTGGGTTCGATCCCCGAGATGTGAAATAAAAAGCGACTTATAATTTGTATACTTTATTTTGTTTTTCATAAAGATAGTGTTTACATTTATAACTATTTATTTATTTATTTATTTATTTATTTATTATTAATTTTAATTATTTTATTTTATTTTATTTTGTTTTTAAATTTATACAAAAAACGCCTTATTTACATGGTTATTAGGCCTCTAGAACGTGTGTGTAATGTCATTTCACGTTGGGTAGATGGATGAAAATACCAGGCAATACGACCGGAAATGATACATTTTAGCCGTGATTATGGTCCTTCAAACGTTTGTTTAAAAATTTATGACAAACGAACGAATTTGTCATCATAAACTTGCACGCGCCTTTCAAATGATGGCAATGGAGAGGCGCGTGGTATGGTAAGTAACAATATTAAATATTTTACATTAATTTATTCGTAGAATCTAAGAAGAAATTAGAAAATGACTACGATACTGTTTGGTGCGCAAACTCCGAGAATGGAATTATAAAATTATATACGTCTGAATTTGAGATATATAGTGACATTGCCTTGTGCGCAAATCACTATGGATAGATGGAAGAATTAATGGATGAATGAATTAATAAAAGAATGAACAAACGAATGCAATTATTCATTTATTTATTTATTTATTTATTTATTTATATTGAATGCTGATCTAAAACAACAGAGCAAGCAATTTATTTAATTAAAACACGACCATATTTTTGTGACTGTCAGTTTAGGTAACTGTTTTATTATGGTTACTGAAAGGTTAATTAAACATTCGAATGAAATACCTCGTTCTGAGCAATGATGCTTAGTAGAAGTACGGCAAAATGTCAGCGAAATTTGAAAAATATTGATTTTCTTGGTATATCAGCACGGTTACTTAAATCAGGTGTTTCTTCTTTTTTACCGCTATATAAGAAACATGGAGCGCTTGGAATGTGAGGGATATTGTGTCTCCCTTAACGTAAGGTTATGACATTTTGCTGTATCAGTACAGTTACACCGTTGGGCCAATCAGGTGTTTTTTCTTTCTTACGGCTATTTATGAATCATGGAGGGCTTGGAATGTGAGGGGTATCTTGATGTGTCCCTGGCCATTAGGATTGAAACAAAGGAAAATTGAATTATTAAGAGATAGCAAAAACATATATATTTAAATTATACGTTATTTGATATAATCCTTACGTAAACCGAATGGAAATAAATAATGCAGATAACTTAAGATAGTATGTATCCATTGCTGAATGATTACTACTTTGGGACTTACCTCTCGGATATGCTAAACTTGCCAATTTCATGCTTACCAAGAAAAGCTTACAGTACTTCCTGTTTGTGCACCAACCAAAGATAACTACTAGAATGTTCACATATTAGAGATTACTTCCAGTATGCTTACCAAATAAATATAACTTCTAGAATGTCCATATATCAGAGATTAATTCCTTTATGATTACCAACAACAGAAAACCTCTAGAATGTTCACAAATTAGAGTTGACTTCCGGTATGCTCACCAAATAAAGGTGCCCTCTGACATGTTCACATATCAGAGATTACTTCCGGTATGCTTACCAAATAAAGATAACCTCTAGAATGTTCATATATAAGAGATTACACCCGATATGTTTAAAATAAAGATGTTCTCTGGAATGTTCGCATATCAAATCTTACTTCCGGTATGCTTACAAAAAAACCTCTAGAATGTTTACATATTAGAGATTACTTCCGGTATGCTTACCAAATAAAGATCATCTCTAGAATGTTCACATATCCGAGGTTACTTCCGGTATGCTTACCAACAACAGGTAACCTCTAGAATATTAGAGATGGCTTCCGGTATGCTTACCAAATAAAGGTGTCCTCTGGCATGTTCACATATCACGGGTTACTTCCGGTATGCTTACCAAATAAGGATAACCTCCAGAATGTTCACATATCAAAGATTACTTCCGGTATGCTAACCAACCAAAAATAACCTATAGAATGTTCACATATCAAAGATTACTTCCGGTATGCTTAAAAACCAAATATAACCTTTAGAATGTTCACATAACGGAGATTACTTCCGCTATGATTACCAACCAAAGATAAGCTCTGGAATGTCTATATATCAGAGATTACTTCTGGTATGTTTAACAAATAAAGATAATTTCTGGATGTTCACAAATCAGAAATAACTTCTGTTATGCTTACCAATCCGAGCTTACTACCCACAAAACAATATGCTTTTATCGGTATTTTTGTCAAACAGAGCCAGCCTCCGATATGCATATCAATCAGAACCTACCCCTGGTAAGATAACCATATCAGAGCTTACCTTCCCAAATCAGGCCTTCTAACGGCTGAAATCGCGACTGAAGTGCATATCCCAGTAGGTTTAAGTAGTCGGTAGACTTACTGGTCAATGCCTCCCCCAGTAGGTTTACCAATCGGTAGAGTTTCCGGTTAGTACATACCCCTAGGTATTACCAGTCGTTAGACTTACCGGTCAGTGCATACCCCAGTAGGTTTACCAGTCGGTAGAGTTTCCGGTCAGAACATACCCCAGTAGGTACTACCGGTCGGTGCACATTCCAGTAGGTTTACCAGTCGGTAGACTTACCGGTCAGTGCATCCCTCAGTGGGTTTACCAGTCGGTAGAGTTTTCGGTCAGTACATACCCCACTAGGTATTACCAGTCGGTGCATATTGCAGTAGGTTTACCAGTCGGTAGAGTTTCCGGTCAGTACATACCCCACAAGGTTTTACCAGTCGGTAGACCTACCGGTCAGAAAATACTCCACTAGGTATTTCAAGTCGGTGCACATTCCAGGAGGTTAACCAGTCGGTAGAGTTTCCGGTCAGTACATACCCCACTAGGTATTACCTTTCGGTGCACATTTCAGTAGGTTTACCAGTCGGTAGAGTTTCCGGTCAGTACATACCCCACTAGGTATTACCTTTCGGTGCACATTTCAGTAGGTTTACCAGTCGGTAGAGTTACCGGTCAATACATATCCCACTAGTTATAACCAGTCGGTAGAGATACCGGTCGGTGCACATTCCAGTAGGTTTTACCAGTCGGTAGATTTACCGGTCGGTGCACATTCCAGTAGGTTTACCAGTTGGTAAATGTACCGGTCAGTACATACGACAGTAGTTTTAGAGTCTGCAATGAAAAGAAATTATTAAAATCCATTTAGAAATGAAATTAATGCCAGATTTTGTTTTTAGAGTTAGTAAAATAGTTCAACGCATTTTGAAGTTTGTGTATTACTTAAATTTTGAGATGATTAAAAATCCTGCATTGACGTCATTCTTTATTCTATTGTTTGTTTTGTTATGATTTTATGAATATACAAAATTTAATTAAAAGCAGATTATTTATATTTAAGATATGTTTTTAAAAGTTCATAATAAAAACCCTATAATCGAAGGAAACTCGGTGTTTAAGAAAATCATTCATCGTGAATTAACACGTAATGCTAATTACTTTTTGTAAATACAACTTTAACTCAAATTTATTTTCCATATCAATAAATTTTAAATAAATTTTGTTCGGTAGTTTTTACTCAAATCTTGGATATTATCCATAATTTTTTTTTTTTTTTTTTTTTTTTTTTTTTTTTTTTTTGAAAAATGAAAAAAAAAAAAATAATAATAATAATTATAATAAAGAGTTCTTCGGGGTTAGTTTATGAATGAATTACGAACCGATGCATCTACGCTGTGTTTCTAGCTCAGTGCGAACTCTGAATTGTGGGTAACATTTGTCATAGGAAGTATCGATTTACACGATGTTTTAACTCGCTATGAACGTACCATAAAATAAACTCTAGTAAATGAAAATCATTTGAAACTCGCATTTGTGCAGCCGGGGAATCAAGATTGTAAAGCTAGCTGTAAAAGAGAGAGAGAGAGAGAGAGAGAGAGAGAGAGAGAGAGAGAGAGAGAGCAGTGGTGAAAGGGTGACAACGGCGTATCGCATGGACTGTTTGATTGATCATTGAAACTATCTTGCTGCAAAAGCTTTTTACAAAACTGCTGATATAACGTAAAAAAACATTCAACCAACCAGCTCCGTTCGTGGAGCCGTCACAGATTTTTTCTTGAAACCTGTCTTCTCTGTAAACACTTGAAAAAAGAAATTTACAACAAACTGCTTTAAAAATTAAAAATGTATTGTTTGTTTTTTTCTTCTTACAATTAATGTTTATTAAATGAAAAAAAAAACGATCTGTAAATTTACAGAAAAAATATCTTTATTTCTAAACAAAATTTATCTGAAGGCTATATTTAAACGACTTTCTGTCCTTGTTTCCTTCAAATTAGATGTATATGGTTCATGTTTTTGTAGCCTACAGCTTTCGGGTTAACCAGTGCTGTTGTAACTGCATGGTTTTCTCCTGTAGGTTGTGTCCGCCATTGGGTTTGATAAACCAGTAGAAATGAGGCGGAAACCTACGCAGTGACGAAATGTTTTGTATGTGTTGGTTTCAAGGTATTTTCCGTTTTCTTTCTTTATTATATCCGGCAGCGCGATGTATCCTGGTCTTTATGCACCGAAATTCATTCTGTTTCTTTGAAACTCATTTTGTCTCCGGAAATTCGTTTTCCTGATGGGTGGCGCACTACGTCTTGTTTTTGTTTTTTTTTTTTTTTTTTTTTTCGTGGAAAAAAAAAATAAGTCTAGAAAAATTCTACTACTGGTAAAAAAGAAATCAATCTAAAACATTAAGATGAATTTTTTTTTTTTTTTTTTTTTTTTTTTTTGTGTTGTTGTTGTTGTTGTTGTTGTTGTTGTTGTTTTTTTTGTTTCCTTTCTTGTTTAGTTTCTTTCTGTGCGAGAAAATGCAATATCGGTAGATGGGTTTTGGTTTGCGTTTTTTCTTTTCTCTGGGTAAACCTTAATAATAAAAACTAATTGTTTATTGAAGAATCTGCCCCGACTGCCTTGATTGAGGTACTGTTAATCGAAATTTCCATTATCTGTATATATATCGTCCTATTAGGTTCATTTCTATCATACATTAGCAGACTAGAGCAATTTTTCAGACGATTGGCTTCTTTTTTATCATTCCTCTCAATTTATTATTAAAAAAGAAAAAAATATGACCTGAATTTAAAGTGAATTTATATTGTTTAATTGTTGAAAAATTATGATGAACTTTTATATTTTTTGGTTTAAAAATCATATAATCATTACGCATGACTTCAAAATCCGTATCTACATGACCGTTTCCTATTTGCGTTTAATCAACTATGTGGAAATGGCCTATTAATTGGCAATTACCGCCATCATGTATATAAAAGAAGAGAATTAATTATAATGCTAATATATTGTCAATTGACGTTTAACTTTATTGTAAAATCAATTCAACAATATCATTTTTCAAAAAAAAAAAAAAAAAAAAAAAAAAAAAAAAAAAAAAAAAAATAGAAAAATAAATTACAAATAAACAAATAAAAATAAATAAATAAATAAAAGTGTACCTCTTGTTGTTAATGCCTATACAAAGCCTGCATCTATTACTCATGTTTGAAAAGCTTATCATTACATATACATGTAAATTTTTAATTTGATTTGCTGTATGTGTACATTCGGAAAGTCGTTCATCATTAGTGACACTAGGGGCGAAAAGTTGATAGATACATACTTAAACAAAAGAGTTAAAATTAATGAATTTAAGATACCAAATTTATATGAATCCAAATCTAGCTAAAGAATGTTTTACATGAGGGAACAACATGCTTCAAAATTGACACACTGAAAATTTGCTACATGGTACATTTTCTGCAAGAGAGTTAAATAGTTGAATGGGAATGTTTGTTCGCGACAATCTATATGGTGATTTACCTATCATAGTAGACAAAGCATGTGTGGGCACTACATATCTAACGCTACTAAGGCCAAAAGATGACAACGATGTCGTCTTGTTATATAAACAATTTACTCAAAGGCAACAAATATGATTATGTTATCAGCAATC
>CM056610.1:5625793-5657582 GCA_029721355.1 Tegillarca granosa | reverse complement strand
CACGTGTTTATCTATTTTCTAAATCTTTCGGAAATCCTTTATCGATGGACATCTCGCGAGATTTGAGGTTTAACTATTCAGTGTGGGTTTGAGATTAACGCTTTATTTTGTGTTTCTGTCATATACACCTGATTGTCTATGGAATCATTTGTACGTATATTTGACATGAACAAGGAATATAGTTATTTATCGTTCAGACATATTGTTTTTGTTTGAGGCACATATAGCCATGGCATATATTTTAGTCTACAAAGCCGGGTTCCGGTAATTTTATGATTGAGGCCGTGGTTGCGCTTCAAAATCTACTTAGTCAACAGAATCGAGAACTATATTTGATAATATCATCATAATCGTTGTCATCATCATCATCATCATGATAATTTTCAGCATCATCGTCGTCGTTGTCAACTATTATTATTATTTTTATTTTTATTATTATTATTATTTTTATTATTATCATTATTGCTTTAAACTCGTCTCGGTTTGGTATGAAATATCAGTAAATAATAGAAGTAAAATGGATTAGCGCTCTCAAAAACCAATAGTGCACTGATGTCAGCATGATCAGAGTGAAAACTAAATCGTTGATATTTCTAGAACATGACATAAACGTCGAAATTTAAAACGTTTTAAATGTCACTGGTATAACTTATCTTTAATTCAAGTTTAAATTCAAGTTCAAAATATTTGATCTAAGTGTCATTTATAGAAGCTGCATTATACATATTAAAACTAATACACAATCCATATAAAAAATAGCTTTTACATCCAGCCTAAAAGACTTATAAGACACTTCAAACATGGATTGTAGTATTATAAATATATAATACATATACCAGTTAAATTTTGATGTGCCAGATGTGCACATTTCGGAAATTAATTCCTCATCAGTGACACTAAGACCGAAAAGTTTGATACATAAAAATTATATAACCCAAACAGTTGAAAAAAAAATGAATCTAAAGTTTCAAAATGATATAAATCCAAATCCAGCTAAGGAATGCTTTGCATGAGGGAACAAACCTTAGTTTCAAATAAATCTCAAATTTTTAAAAACATTTAAATAAAAATGCTTTACAATCTGTTTAAAAAAGGAAAAAAAAAACTTCTTTTACTTCAATATAAGATAGCCCCAGTTTCACATTCATTCTTTAACTAAGATTAACTTAAATAGGCCACTGCGGTAGCTCAGTTGGTAGCGAAACCCCGGCCGGGTCTGATTCAAGACTTGAAAGTGGGCAGTGACTGTTGTTTCGCCAAGCACTCGGCATTACGAAATGAAAGTCACAGTCCTTTCGGATGGGAACTTAAAATAAACGAGGTCCCGTGTCATGGCAGGCATGGCACAATAAAGAACCCTGCTGTATAATGCCATCAGCGCAACGCACAGACAAATTTTCTGGCGACGTCTCGATATAAGTGAAACATTCTTGACTGGGTTGTTAAACACCATTACTCAACTCAACTCAACTCCTTAACCGTTAAATTGAACAAGTTTTTGCAATAAGTTTTGGAACTACTAGGATACTTTTTGACAAAACACAATCAACTTGTTTTAAGTTTAAATAACACATGTAATTCTGGAATACTTTAGAAATTCACGAAGTTATTAAGATTTCAAATTTGACCGATTTAAGTTAAGGAAAATCTTAGTTAAGGAATGATCGTGAAACTTGGGCCTGGAAAGTTTCTCAGTTTTTCAATAAACAAACAAACAAACAAGAACGGCAAATAAATAAACTAAAGCTTTCAAAGTTCGGCATTTTGTTTTCTCGAGCAGAAATATGCAACCTTGTCGGTTAGATTATGTAAGTTGGTAACGTTACACCCCTTTTTATCACGGACGTATCCTTGTAAAGATTATTTGAAAAAGTGGACTAAATAACATTCAATTAATTTTAATTCTGAAGTGAAATTTTGATTTGTTCAAGTTGACAGTCAAAGGCGTTGTAAACTATTTCCGTCATTACGTAATAGAATTGAGGAATTAAACGTGATTTAGAAACATCAATTTTTAAATTGATGAGTTGTTTTCAGGTAACAGCGGGTATAGAAATTATAAAAACCGTAAATGGTTGATAGATGAAATGATCAATAAGCATTGATAAGATGACAGTTTTGTTGATACAAATTGAATACTTTTTGTTCAAAATGTTTTTCAAAATAAGGCGATTAAATAATATTACGAAAACTTTCAAATTAAACGGCTCAATAAACGTGTAATTTGAATAAATATTTGTCAACATTCCTTTTCAAATTCAGTCAACATAATGTAGTTGAAAAACAAGTCGGTTTTATCATTTCACAATAAATATGTTATCTGTTATCTTTAGATTTGAAAGGTAGAAATAATCGGATATTTTCTGAAAATACAACGATAATATGCGTGCAATATTTGACAAACTTATTTCGCTGCACACTCAACGAGTAAATTGATATCGTTCGCTCTCTTTGTATCCATGGTTTACATAGTCTAAGTATTACAACGCAGGTGTCGAGAGACACATGACACAGAGGCAGCCTAATTATGTTGTTACCGCTCAGTAGCTAACAGGTACTAGTATATCCGCGTGATAGCAACAGGTCGTGAGTTTAAACCCCAGCCGGATCATACACAAAACCTTTAAATTCGAAATACTGCTGAAAAAGACTAGCGATTGGCGGCACATAGAGAATAAAATATCCGCTGGTTATTTTAGTGTCAGTAAAAATGTGACTAGGGGAATGGTGTGCTTGTTTGCGACATACTGACTCGGTGAGCTGGCACCGTAACAAAAAGTCGACCAGGGTGCGCGCTACAAGTACGAGACAAGACCATAAAATCAAAGTTTGCGACATACTGACTTGGTGAGCTGGCACCGTAACAAAAAGTCGACCAGGGTGCGCGCTACAAGTACGAGACAAGACCATAAAATCAAAGTTTGCGACATACTGACTTGGTGAACTGGCACCGTAACAAAAAGTCGACCTGGGTGCGCGCTTCAAGTACGAGACAAGACCATAAAATCAAAGTCGCAAATCTTACACATACAAGAACTTGTTCTTAGATTAATTCCTACAGACAAATATCCTAAGTTAAAAACTTGCTGTTGCTAATGACAACCATCAACAAGAACCAGTAATCTTCGCTAAGTTAAGGTCGCTACGCGAAAAACGAAATTACGTGGAAATAATGCTTTTACCTGGTAAACCAATCCTAGTTGTTTCTGATACATTTTTAAGGTTTTTTCGATATATCATAATAAATATAAGATTCTGACCAATATATCCAATATATTTCCACTTTCATGGTGGCTGTATTCTCAAATTCTGTGTTATTAATAAAATTGTCTTTTCTGCCTCAGTGGCCGAGTGGTCTAAAACGCGCTAACGGATCACATTGCCTCTCACAACCTATGTTCGAATCCCACCTGGACTGATTCTAGTGTATGAAAGATTTTCAGTTAGTTTGTCGGTTTCCTCCATAACTCCAAAACTGACCACCTCGATTTAAGTGAAAAAAAAAATTATTACTCAACTCTTGACCGTCAATCGACCGGAAGTGGAGAACCGGAAGTAAATAAGTATGTTTTCTGAGTTATCAAGGGACATTTTGTGAATAGTGATTAATGTATTACATTCGGTGAAATATTTCTAATATTTTATCTTTATCAGTGAGTCATACAAGATTATAATAATCCGGCCTGTCACGTTAGATAAATAAGATAAATATTATGTCAGCCTGTCTTCATATCACGATTTTTTGCTGTAAGTGTAAATACATTTCGGGGTATGTTGTGGCAATTACGTTATCTACTGTTATTATCATTATCATTATTATTATTATTAATATATAATTATTATTAATTTTTTTTATTTATTTATAATTATTTATTCCTATATCATTTATTTATTTAATCATTTGTTTGTTTATTTTTTTATTTTTTTTATTTATTTATTTAAAAAACTGCTTTATTGCGATCTTTATATTTAGTGCGATTTTCTTCTCAATGTTTTGCGTTTCGAATTTGTATAATTTTTTAGAATAATAGCACGTGACAGTCACATCATTTCGACAAATGGATATACATCTAGCTAACTGCCAAGCCATAATATTTTTAAATTTTATTTAATAAATAAATAACAATATCTAGATACAAAATATTTAGAAAAAATTCAAAAATCTACACATGCAACATTTAACATCTAGGTTAAAAGTAGCTAGCATAGAAATCTTTTGAAGAAGGGCATCGATTTGACATTGGCCTACATATCAGTCCTTGCTTCAGGATCACATCATCCCCTACCACCCAAACGTCTACATCAATCTTGTAAGGATCTGCCATGTGCTACTTTTTACTTCATAAAATTTAAAAGTAGCATATAACACATCATAGGGAGGGCAAAGTTGTCACTTCACTCGCTGACAGTTTATTGTTTCTCCAAATATTCCATTTTTTCTACTTTCTCAGAACTAACGTTCTTACCATAAAATAAAGAATTTGGCTGTGCCGTTGAACCCCATTTCTTTGCTACACTCCTCTGCCCTTAGAAAAAATTGGGGCAAGATCTTGTGGATCAATAACCTATATGATATTAAATATTAGAGCTAAAACCTTTGACAGTAACATGAACCATAATTCACCTGATATTAATTTTCAAATACTTAAATATTTCGATAAAACCCGAGACAACAAAAAGGGTAATTCGGAATATTTCGGATATTTATAATTACAAATTAGAAACAGTAAATTATAAACAACAAATCAATCTTATTGTTGCCATTGTAATTGTAATTATTGCAGAAACATCTAACAAATTTATACTAAAGGTTGTTTAAAGCTGTTTTATGACTTCGAATATTTTGTCTGCAAGTTAGATGTGGGTTGTGTTAATTCCATGCAGCATACCAAAGTGCTAGAGCACGTACCGGATTACGTAAGGTTTTGTCAGAATTGTTTACAGTTCTGACAGACATTAGACAAAATTAATGGGATTTACCATTTGTCTGTCTGGCATTGTCTGGTAGTTATGACAATACTGAATTCCAAAGAGTTCTTCGAGTAAATATGGGCCGAAATCTGATTGTGTTACATTTCAGTGATGCTGCAAACATTTACCAACATGGGCGCTTATAACCATTAGAATGGACTCTTACTAAAAATTTACCTTAATGACCTCATCATTCAGCACCGGTGGTTCAAAGGTAGATGGTCTGCCACAAGAGCAGGAGTCGTTTCAAACATAAGTTTTTAAAATTTAAAATATTGCTTCCTGGCGCTGGACATAAAAGGCCATAGGCTCGACTAGTTCACCTGGGGTCAGGACAATGTGTTTGTAATAATGGTACGATTTTTTGTGGCTTATTGAATAAAACAGCTTGCATGTTAAAGTTGCACTGAGTGCGCACTAGTACAGGACAGACCATCATATACACTTGAACTTCTCTAACTTATTCTTTAAGTTTATTCTTCTTGCTCTCGTCTGAAATTGTTGAAAAATTGCTGGTGCAACGTAAAACAACACACGGTGACATATTATTATTATTATTATTATTATTATTATTATTATTATTATTTGTTCCTTTTCTTTCTAACTCTTGTCCGAATCATTTCTCGGAGATTGTTTTGAGGATAATTTTTTAAACCTAACACATGTAGGAATAATAAGGTATGAATACAGACGTGCCTTTTGTGGTACTCATTAAAAGCTAGGTTCTGTCTGGTTCCTCGAGTTTCATTCGGGGGGGGGGGGGGGGAAGGGGGCTTACATGACATTCCATCACAATTATCGATTATTTATTAAATTTTGTTTGGTAAATGAAATATATGTATAAAATTGTCATTTGTAACTGAAAATTCATGAACTTCACCAATAGCTACTGTACTACAACCAAGATCACCAATTGACAAATGAGCACACAAGCATATGGGTAGTGAGAAACGATTTCAGATTAGGATCACCGTTTATCAAATCTAAATATAGGAATTAAAAAACAAACATGTTTATCGGATATTTTTTAAGGGATTATCAGACTTTAATTTAGCTTAATACAGTTCAAATCTGATTATCCATTCGGATTATCGTGGCCTACCTTTTAATCCCAATCCAGGTTTTTATTTCCCCGATGGTGTGACCTATCATTGAATAATTACCTTATCAAACGACTTGTTTATACCCGGACCACCTTCAAACAATCATCGATATTTTCTTCATGTCTCGGTCATTGAGATACCTCAAGCAGTCTCAAAAATGTGCATGATTAAGTCAATATAAAAAATGTTTTGATATACGACTTTGTCGCTTTAAGATTAACGGATTATTTCATAACATCGTCACTACCTCATAGTAATTCCAGACCACACCAGATAATTGATCTATAATTTACTAGTTAGGATTATCTATGGATTATAATGGATCATGTTGGATTATCTGATGATTATGATATCATCGTTTTTGTCTATTTTAATACTAAGATTAAGACTTGAGAGATTTTCTCTACATCGGCGCCTGTCAAATTCCCAATTAAACTGGTAGAATGATCATTTCTTACTGTGTTTCAAAAATGTTTGCGTGGTTTCCTTACGATAAGTTGACCCCCTTGTTTGACCTCTTTATTATGAATATTAATTAGGATAAATCCATTCTGTGTTGTAGGGAAGTAACATCTATTTATTTTTCTTTTTTAATCGTTGGAATAAATGTCCTATTTTGAGTTGTTATAATATTACATATTTCGATTGCAAAATCAGCACGTTTGAAAATATTGTTTTTATGATTTCAAAAAACGTTTTCATTTCATATTTCATATATGTTATAAATTCCAAAAATCCTGCATTCAATGAGAACTTATTAACTATTTAAATTTTATAGGTCAAGTAGATCGGGTCAAACTTGTTGAAGTATAAGTTGGTTATTTTTTACCGTAATTTGACAGAATATTCTCACAACCAGCAGTCTCTGACACGAACAGCCGTTGTATAATACAAGAAATATTTTTTCTTGGATATTTCTTCTTTTGTTGCACCTTAGATTTTCAAACAAAGTGTGGATTTTGAATTAAACATCCGTTTTATTTTTGTGTTTTGTTGTCGATAAAATGAAGAGTTTTGTAGACAGACCATCGGGAATACGAAAAATATGATGGCGTGTAACGACACAGTCAAAAATATATAACTTATTAATCGAGTTGAGTTGAGTAGAGTAATGGTGTTTAACGTCCCAATCAAGAATATTTCACTTAAATCGAGACGTTGCCAGCTTATAGGCAAAAAGTGAAAAAAAAATTCCCTGTGTGTTGCGCTGATGGCATTATAGGCCTACAGCAGGGTTCTTTATTGTGCGGTCATATACCACTTTTTGAATTAAATCATAAAAATACATTCAAAAAGTGGTATATGACAGTGCCACGCCTATCGTGACACGTGGGACCTCGTTTATTTTAAGTTCCCTTCCGAAAAAACTGTGACTAACCACTTTCAAGTCTTGGGTCCGACCCGGTCGGGGTTCGAACCCACGACCTCCCACTTACGGAGCGAGCACTCTACCAACAACGTATTTTCGAGACAATCACTTTAGGAATGGTTGAAAAGCAACATTTATATAGTAATTCTATTTAACATGTTAAATTATGTATCAAAGAACTAAGGTGACTTTAAAATATTCATTTATTTGAGCTGACGGAGCTTAATATAGATCTAACAAACATTTGGTATGACAGTTTTTTTCTATACTTTTACCGGCAATTTTCTTCAGATTCGATAAAATATTCTGATTTTATAGTGACCAACTTGTTGAACATTTTCAATTAAATCGGAGGAGGTAAAATGTTTGGTTTACATTTTCAAATTTTGGTTCTTGTCCTAAAATTTGAAAAGCTTCTTGAGTTAATTCTTAGTTAAATAATTTATAAATTAAAATCTTCGAGCAGCAAACTTGCGAATCTGAAAATACAAAACAGTCAAGAACACGACAAAAAAGATAAATAAATATATAAAATTATAATGATAATAATAATAAAATGATAATGAAATGGTGAACATAACATTGAAACCACTAGTTTTTGTAGCTGTAAAGCGTCTTCTTGACCATGTGTGAAACATAAAGATTTAAGCGTGCATTTGATAAATTAAGCATAGAGTTGACTATGACTAAAGCACGTAAGTGACCAAGACAAGCATGTTCCTTGCAATGTTTTGACAATGGAAAATGCAATCAAGAACACGAAACAAAAGAAGAAAGCTGATTACGTTTCCCAAAACGTAGTGACACGAGACTAATTTTTTCTTTCTAATTGGCATTGTTCGTATTTTCGCATTTTCTCACAAAATACTGATTTTAACTTAATGATGCTTTACGGGATTGTTTCCTATTATGAGTAAATGTTCTTTTAGGGTTTCAATTTTTTCAAAACTAACAACTGTTTCTATGGAAACCCAAATAAATGTATAACTTTACATATTTAACCAACAGGTTAAAGTTTTACAATCATCCTTAAACTAACATTCTGAAATTCATGCAGGACACTGTTTTATAAAACAAAACTATGTTAAAGGTTAAACGCCTTGATTTCTAATATGTACTTTCAATCTTACAAAAATTCATTTTTTTCAGTTTAAGACATGGTTGGTTGGCTGGTTGGTTGGCTGGCTGGCTGGCTGGTTGGTTGGTAGGTTGGTTGGTTGGTAGGTAGGTTGGTTGGTTGGTTGGTAGGTAGGTAGGTAGGTTGGTTGGTTGGTAGGTAGGTAGGTAGGTTGGTTGGTTGGTTAGTTGATTGGTTTATTGGTTGGTTGGTTGGTTGGTGGGTGGGTTGGTTGGTTGGTTGGTTGGTTGAATGTTGTTTTACGTCACATCAGACATTTTTATCAATCTAAAAAATAATTCTAAACACAAGATCATGTTGTGCCTAAATTTTTGAAAGTTTCCAGGTCTTCTGCGTACTAGTGTGCACTTATGGTGATCTTTGTAGATTCCTAATAAGAAGTGATAGTCACTTGAAATTTTGTTCCTTTACGTTTAAATAACTTTTGGTCTCCTTTTATAAACAGAACTTATCCAAAATTATGTAAAATATGAAAAATTAAAAAATACCATTCATTTAAGTGAACCAGTATAGTAAATGATAAATTTAACACACACACACACACGAGAGAGAGAGAGAGAGAGAGAGGAGAGAGAGAGAGAGAGAGAGAGAGAGAGAGAGAGAGAGAGAGAGAGAGATTTTATAGAAATCATTAGTGAGCATGTGAGCATACATGTAAGTTATGATCAATGTTGGAATTATTAAGAAACTTCGGAGGAGGTCTACACTAATATCACTGGGGTCTGAAACTTGACCCTATGAACATTAAAAACGTACCAGTAGTTAGTTGTTATGTCAGATGTAATTGTTTAATTCAAAAATTCAAATTTAAAATTAAAAAAAAAAGAAAGAAAGCATTTAACTTTTTTTTCTTTTAAGAAAGAACTAACAAATTGGAATATCTTTTTAAAATAAATAGTTTATCTATTCTTTTAAAAGAATAATAAAATGATTTAATTTTTTCGTTTAATTGATAGTATTTTATTTATCTCTTAAATTTAATTACATGTATTTGATTTTTAAAAAAGAAGGAAACATGAAAATTTAAATTCATTTTCTTTTCATCGAACAGAATTATCAAAAAAGCTATCAAGTTTTATTGAAAAATATGATTTAATTACTTTACCCTATGAATAAAATTTTTACAATTATTTTTCTTTCAAGAAACTTATATAATTTCAATAAAGAAAATGAAAAATGAAAATTTAAACTCATTTTCTTTTATCAGGAAGAAGTAATAAAAAATCCATCAATTTAAAAAGATTCTTTTTTAATAAAATGATTTAATTACATTGCCTAATTAATGTTTATCATTTCTCCCCCTGAATGAGACAATTTGTCAAACATTTTTGCTGTTCATTCATGAAAGGAATGGATTATTTTTCTTTAACTTTTAATAAAGTCTGGAATAATCTATCTTTTAGTTTTTGACAAATTTATGCTTATAAATGAAAGCTTATATACAGAACTATGGACAATATTGAATTATTGGTGATGACAATCTAGCATTAATTATAGTTTAACATAAAGTCTGTGGATCCTTCATTGATAGTTTAAAAAGATATTCAATAGCGCTTTGTGCGTATTTAAAATATTACAATATTGCTAACATAATCAGGATGATAATAAAAACACTAGAAAATCCATAATCTGTCTTTCATTGAGACTGATATGGGTTTGTGTAATTTAAAACATTGAGAACAAAAGTTAAATGGAGTGGGGGTATTGTAATGACGCTATTTATGTCAATATTAGAAACACTAATATCGTTTTTTTATTAATTTGAGGAATTTTGACACGACATACGTCGATATTTTATCATTTTCAACAAGTAAAAAAAGTAAAACGAGAATCGATACTCTGCACGACATGACTGCATACAACACCGTCTGGTAGGGCGTCTAAATATAACGTTACTGCTATTTCATAATATCTTTTTCCAATTTTTCCATTATCCATTTTGAATTGGACAATTTTTATTGCTGGGTGGTTCAGTGGTATAGCGTCCGTCTCAAGACTATAAAATTTAAGATATTGCATCGACGTCTGCTGCTCGGTATTAGAAGAACAAAGTATTGATTGGTTCACCTGGTGCCAAAACAATGGACTAGTGGAAAGGTGTGTTTGTTGTGACATTCTGACTTGGTGAGCTAGCACCTCACCAAAAAGTCGCCCTGAGTGCGTGTTAGTTCTCCCCGGACCATAATAAACACTTTCGTATTTCACACATACACGAATTCCAATTCAATCCAATTAGTTTATTAGCATTAAACATATTACAATAATGTTTATAGCTATTTAACATTAATTATCATGCATAGGATACAACTATATACTTTACACAACAATTCACCTTAACTTAAACGCATTAAATATAAATGCAACATTGTTAACAATTTTGTTTCCTTTTATCCCTCATCAAACAATAAAACTTTTGCCAATGACAATAATATTTCGGTAAAAATCGATGTCTTAATGACAAATATTTTGGACAGACCAAAAAAAAATGGTATTCATTTTCTATAACTTTCAGGTTTCAACAGGTACGAAAACGCAAATTTTCATCAATACCATACACGTTTTGTACTGACATTTTTTTAGCTGCACTTTTAATTGCTGATTGCGAAATTTGTCTTTTTCTGTTTCTTCCCATAACGCATATACACAAGTTCAGTGTTCAAATTCATGACTGTTCTACATATAGTAGTAATAATAATAATAATAATAATTATATATATATATAAATATATATATATGTATATATCTGTGTGTGTGTGTGTGTGTGTGTGTGTGTGTGTGTGTGTGAGAGAGAGAGAGAGAGAGAGAGAGAGAGAGAGAGAGAGAGAGAGAGAGAGAGAGGGGGGCGGATTTATGTTAATTGCTGATAACATAATCAAATTATATTTTTTGTATTTGTTGCCTTTGAGTAAATTGTTATATAACAAGACGACATCGTTTGTCATCTTTTGGCCTTAGTAGCGTTGGATATGTAGTGCCCACACATGCTTATTTGTCTACTATTGAACTACGTAAAACACCATATAGATTGTCACAAACACTTTATTCCCATTCAACTATTTAACTCTCTTGCAGAGAATGTACCATGTAGCAAAATTTTCAGTGTGTCAATTTTTGAAACATGTTGTTCCCTCGTGTAAACATTCTTTAGCTGGATTTGGATTCATATAAATTTGTTACCTTAAATTCATTAATTTTAACTCTTTTGCTTAAGTATGTGTATCTATCAACTTTTTCGGCCCCTAGTGTCACTAATGATGAACGACTTTCCGAAATGTACACATATAGCACATCAAAATTAAAAATTAACATGTATATAATAAGCTTTTCAAACATGAGTAATAGATGCAGGCTTTGTATAGGCATTAACAATAAGAGGTACACTTTTATTTATTTATTTACTTTTATTTCTTAATTTGTTAATTTATTTTTCAATTTTTTTTTTAATTTTTTTTTTATTTATTTATTTTTTTTTTTGAAAAGTGATATTGTTGAATTGATTTTACAATAAAGTTAAACGTCAATTGACATATATTAGCATTTACAATTAATTCTCTTCTTTTATATACATGATGGCGGTAATTGCCAATTAATAGGCCATTTCCACATAGTTGATTAAACGCAAATAGGAAACGGTCATGTAGATACGGATTTTGAAGTCATGCGTAATGATTATATGATTTTTAAACCAATAAAAATATAAAAGTTCATCATAATTTTTCAACAATTAAACAATATAAATTCACTTTAAATTCAGGTCATATTTTTTTTCTTTTTTATTAATAAATTGAGAGGAATGATTAGAAAGAAGCCAATCGTCTGAAAAATCGCTCTAGTCTGCAAATGTATGATAGAAAATGAACCTAATAGGACAATTATATATACAGATAATGAAAATCTTTCGATTAACAGTACCTCAATCAAGGCAGTCGAGGCAGATTCTTCAATAAGACAATTAGTTTTTAATTATTAAGGTTTACCTCAGAGAAAGGAAAAAACGCAAACCAAAAACCATCTACCGAAATTGCATTATCTTGCACAGAAAGAAACATAAAACAAGAAAGGTAACAAAAACAACAACAACAACAACAACAACAAAAAAAAAAAAAAAAAAAAAAAAATTCATCTTAATGTTTTTTTATTGATTTCTTTTTACCAGTAGTAGAATTTTTCTAGACTTAATTTTTTTCAACGAAAAAAAAAAAAAAAGACCATAGTGCGCCACCCATCAGGAAAACGAATTTCCGGAGACAAAATGAGTTTCAAAGAAACAGAATTTCGGTGCATAAAGACCAGGATACATCGCGCTGCCGGATATAATAAAGAAAGAAAACGGAAAATACCTGGAAACCAACACATACAAAACATTTCGTCACTGCGTAGGTTTCCGCCTCATTTCTAC
The DNA here is from genome assembly GCA_029721355.1 of Tegillarca granosa. NCBI lineage: Eukaryota > Metazoa > Mollusca > Bivalvia > Arcoida > Arcidae > Tegillarca > Tegillarca granosa. The sequence goes on along the minus strand of CM056610.1, from coordinate 5,644,602 downwards.
TGGTTTATCAAACCCAATGGCGGACACAACCTACAGGAGAAACCATGCAGTTACAACAGCACTGGTTAACCCGAAAGCTGTAGGCTACAAAAACATGAACCATATACATCTAATTTGAAGGAAACAAGGACAGAAAGTCGTTTAAATATAGCCTTCAGATAAATTTTGTTTAGAAATATAGATATTTTTTCTGTAAATTTACAGATCGTTTTTTTTTTCATTTAATAAACATTAATTGTAAGAAGAAAAAAACAAACACATTTTTAATTTTTAAAGCAGTTTTGTTGTAAATTTCTTTTTTCAAGTGTTTACAGAGAAGGCAGGTTTCAAGAAAAAATCTGTGACGGCTCCACGAACGGAGCTGGTTGGTTGAATGTTTTTTACGTTATATCAGCAGTTTTGTAAAAAGCTTTTTGCAGCAAGATAGTTTCAATGATCAATCAAACAGTCCATGCTATACGCCGTTGTCACCCTTTCACCACTGCTCTCTCTCTCTCTCTCTCTCTCTCTCTCTCTCTCTCTCTCTCTCTCTCTCTCTCTCTTTTACAGCTAGCTTTACAATCTCGATTCCCCGGCTGCACAAATGCGAGTTTCAAAATGATTTACATTTACTAGAGTTTATTTTATGGTACGTTCATAGCGAGTTAAAACATCGTGTAAATCGATACTTCCTATGACAAATGTTACCCACCATTCAGAGTTCGCACTGAGCTAGAAACACAGCGTAGATGCATCGGTTCGTAATTCATTCATAAACTAACCCCGAAGAACTCTTTATTATTATTATTTTTATTATTATTATTATTATTATTATTATTATTATTATTATTTTCATTTTTCAAAAAAAAAAAAAAAAAAAAAAAAAAAAAAAAAAAAAAAAAAAATGGATATCTAAGATTTGAATAATATTACCGAGCAAAATTTATTAAAAATTTATTGATATGGTAAATAAGTTTGAGTAAAAGTTGTATTTACAAAAAGTAATTAGCATTACGTGTTAATTCACGATGAATGATTTTCTTAAACACCGAGTTTCCTTCGATTATAGGGTTATTATTATGAACTTTTAAAAACATATCTTGAATATAAAAATCTGCTTTTAATTAAATTTTGTATATTCATAAAATCATAACAAAATAAATAGAATAAAGAATGACGTCAATGCAGGGTTTTTAATCATCTCAAAATTTAAGTAATACACAAACTTCAAAATGCGTTGAACTATTTTACTAACTCTAAAAACAAAATCTGGCATTAATTTCATTTCTAAATGGATTTTAATAATTTCTTTTCATTGTCGACTCTAAAACATTACTTTCAACATTTAAGACAAGTGCCGCTGCTTTAATGCTGAGTTTTTTTTATGATAATTGCTAGCAAGAATAATAAATGGTTTGCTGAATTTGTGTTGAACTTTTTCGACCGACCTAGAATTTTAGTCTGTTATTATTATTTTTTTATTTATTTATTTTTTTTTTTTGCGATTTTAAAATTGACCGACGTTGTTTTTATTACACATATGTATGAAATTTAACACACGGCAATTACAAGGAAGTGAAATTGCAAAGAGCTTCGGTTGCCGAATGGAAATGGGCCCAGGTTTGACTAGCGTGAGTGGGGTATGTACTGACCGGTAAATCTACCGACAAGTAATACCTAGTGGGGTATGTACTGACCGGAAACTCTATCGACCGGTAAACCTGCTGGAATGTGTACCGACTGGTTATACCTAGTTGGGCATGTAATGACCGGTAAATTTGCCGTCTGATAATACCTAGTGGGACATGTACTGACCGGTAAATCTGCCGACTGGTAAACCTGCTGGAATGTGTTCCGACAGGTAAATCTACCGACTGTTAATACCTAGTGGGGTATGTACTGACCGGAAACTCCACCGGCTGGTAAACCTACTGGGGTATGCACTGACCGGTAAATCTACCGGCTGGTAAACCTACTGGGGTATGCACTGACCGGTAAATCTACCGACTGATAAACCTACTTGGGTATGCACTGACCGGTCAATCTGCCGACTGGTAATACCTAGTGGGGCATGTACTGACCGGTAAATCTGCCGACTGGTAAACCTGCGAGAATGTGCACCGACAGGTTAATCTGCCGACTGGTAATACCTAGTGGGGCATGTACTGACCGATAAATCTGCCGACTGGTAAACCTGCTGGAATGTGCACCGACAGGTAAATCTGCCGACTGTTAATACCTAGTGGGGCATGCACTGACCGGTAAATCTGCCGACTGGTAAACCTTCTGGAATATGCACCGACAGGTAAATCTACCGACTGGTAATACCTAGTTGGGTATGTACTGACCGGAAACTCTACCGACTGGTAAACTTACTGGGGTATGCATTGACCAGTAAGTCTACCGACTGGTAAAACCTACTGGGATATGCACTTCAGCCGTTATTTCAGCCGTTAGAAGGCCTGATTTGTGAAAGTAAGCTCTGATATGATTATCTTACCAGGGGTAAGTTCTGATTGATATGCAGATCGGAGACTGGCTCTGTTTGACAAAATACCGATAAAAGCATATTGTTTTATGGGTAGTAAGCTCGGATTGGTAAGCATATCGGAAGTAATTTCTGATATGTAAACATTTAGAAATTATTTTTATTTGTTAAACATACCGGAAGTAATCTCTGATATATAAACATTCCAGAGGTTATCTTTGGTTGGTAATCATAGCGGAAGTAATCATTGATATGTGAACATTCTTAAGGTTATATTTGGTTGGTAAGCATACCGGAAGTAACCTTTGATATGTGAACATTCTGGAGGTTATCTTTATTTGGTAAGCATACCGGAAGTAACCTGTGATATGTGAACATGCCAGAGGACACCTTTATTCGGTAAGCATACCGAAAGCCATCTCTAATATTCTAGAGGTTATCTGTTGTTGTTAAGCATACCGGAAGTAACCTCGGATATGTGAACATTCTAGAGATGATCTTTATTTGGTAAGCATAACGGAAGTAATCTCTAATATGTGAACATTCTAGAGGTTTTTTTTTTTGGTAAGCATACCGGAAGTAAACTTTGATATGTGAACATTCCAGAGAACATCTTTATTTTAAGCATATCGGGTGTAATCTCTCAAATATGAACATTCTAGAGGTTATCTTTATTTGGTAAGCATACCGGAAGTAATCTCTGATATGTGAACATGCCAGAGGGCACCTTTATTTGGTAAGCATACCGGAAGTCAACTCTAATTTGTGAACATTCTAGAGGTTTCTGTTGTTGGTAATCATAAAGGAATTAATCTCTGATATATGAACATTCTAGAGGTTATTTTATTTGGTAAGCATACTGGAAGTAATCTCTAATATGTGAACATTCTAGTAGTTATCTTTGGTTGGTGCACAAACAGGAAATAATGTAAGCTCTTCTTGGTAAGCATTAAATTGTCAAGTTTAGCATATCCGAGAAGTAAGTCCCAAAGAAGTAATCATTAAGTAATGGATACATATAATCTTTAAGTTATCTGCATTATTTATTTCCATTCGGTTTACGTAAGGATGATAAATGAAATAATGTATAATTTAAATATACATGTTTTTTCTCTGCTATCTCTTAATAATTCAGTTTTCCTTTGTTTCAATCCTAACGGCCAGGGACATTTCAAGATACCCCTCACATTCTAAGCCCTCCATGATTCATAATTAGCCGTAAGAAAGAAGAAACATCTGATTTCCCCCAACGGAGTAACTGTACTGATTCAGCAAAATGTCATATCCTAACCTTCAAGGAAGACACAATATCCCTCACATTCCAAGCGCTCCATGTTTCTTATATAGCGGTAAAAAAAGAAGAAACACCTGATTTAAGTAACCGTGCTGATATACCAAGAAAATCAATATTTTTCAAATTTCGCTGACATTTTGCCGAATTTCTACTAAGCATCATTGCTCAGAACGAGGTATTTCATTCAAATGTTTAATTAACCTTTCAGTTACCATAATAAAACAGTTACCTAAACTGACAGTCACAAAAATATGGTCGTGTTTTAATTAAATAAATTGCTTGCTCTGTTGTTTTAGATCAGCATTCAATATAAATAAATAAATAAATAAATAAATAAATAAATAATTGCATTCGTTCGTTCATTCTTTTATTAATTCATTCATCCATTAATTCTTCCATCTATCCATAGTGATTTGCGCACAAGGCAATGTCACTATATATTTCAAATCCAGACGTGTATAATTTTATCATTTCATTCTCGGAGTTTGCGCACCAAACAGTATCGTAGTCATTTTCTAATTTCTTTTTAGATTCTACGAATAAATTAATGTAAAATATTTAATATTGATACTTACCATGCCACGCCCCTCTCCATTGCCATTATTTGAAAGGCGCGTGCAAGTTTATGATAGTTTGTCATAAATTTTTAAACAAACGTTTGAAGGACCAGAACCACGGGTAAAATGTATCATTTCCGGTCGTATTGCCTGGTATTTTCATCCATCTACTCAACATGAAATCACATTACACACACGTTCTAAAGGCCTAATAACCATGTAAATTAGGCGGTTTTTGTATAAATTTAAAAACAAAATAAAATAAAATAAAATAATTAAAATTAATAATAAATAAATAAATAAATAAATAAATAAATAGTTATAAATGTAAACACTATCTTTATGAAAAACTAAATAAAATATACAAATTATAAGTCGCTTTTTATTTCACATCTCGGGGATCGAACCCAACGAACTTACCGACTTTACCGGAAACTTACCGGAGATGTGGTAGTTTATCATTTTTGAATGCGTTATAAATAAATAAATTGATAATAATATCTCCGAACTAGACCATGAAAATATTAAGACATCAACAAAATGAAAATGATTAAACAAACTATGGTGACTTATTTGGGTCACTTAAATTTTTCGTTTTTTTTTTTTTTTTTTTGTCTGTACGTCATTTCTTTCTTTCGTCTTTGCACAAGGGGTCATTTCGTCTATTTTGTTATCTTTATCTTTACGCCCTCCTGAATGGAATCATTTATTTCTTTTCTCTTCTTTCTTTCTTTCGGTCTATCTTTCTTACTTTCCTTCTTCATCTTTCTCTTTTATTTTATTTATTTTTTTTCATTCTTCGTCTGTTTGTTATATTTCTCCTTTTGCCTTTTTGTCTTTTCGTCATTTTGTTTTTGTCCTTTCGTTCGTAGTCCTTCCGTGTTTTCGTTACTTCACCCTTAGTCTTTTCGTCATTTGTTTTTTTTTTAAATTTATTTATTTATTTATTTATTTATTTATTTATTTATTTATTCATTTATTTATTCATATTTTTTGTTGCTTTGTTTTACTTTCGCATAGACCTATTCGTCTTTCAATTATTTCGTTTTGTTATCTGTTCTAATGGATTCCATTTATTTCGTCCCTTTGTCTTTTTGCATGGCGCTATTTCGCCTTTTCCTGTTATTTCTTTATTTCGCCTTTCTCTTTTACGTTATAAAGGGAAAATAATAATAAAAATAATAAAAAGAAAAAAAAACACCTGAAAAAGATGATATGGCATAAAACATCAGCCATACAAAGCATAGAAAGTACTATAGACTGTTTTCTCTAGTCACTGTTAACATCTCGATTAACAAAACAAAACTGTCAATCAATAAATAAATAAATAAACTAATATGCAGAGTCATTGAATAACTTTTAACATCAATTATGAGTCTTTTAATGATATATTTCATAACCGTTAAATAAAATGAAAGAAATATGACAGACTGGAAAATTTCTATATTTTACAGTAAATGATTAATTGGGTCTAAAAAAAATTAGCTCACCCCTCCCTGAATAAAAGTCTGACCCCTCCCAAAATAAAAGCTTGACACTAAGATAGCGAAATAATGATAACAAACTGTCATTTTTACATTTTAATACAACTGTCATCATAATTTTAAATGTTTTAAAATAAGCATTCAGATAAATAAAATTTGATGAACATTTCGTCTTTAAAAATATTGTAGTGGAAGAGACATGCATTTAATTGCATTGTAAAATGTTTCAGAGATAATTAAACAATTTTTAGTTGAATAAACATGCACATGACAAGCCAAAACTTATAACAAACTAAACTAAACAATATGCACGTGCGCGTGGGTTGGGGGGAGGGGTAAATGTTCTAAAGGCCACCATTCCAAATCACAGTGCCCCTCACTGCATATGTTTAATTCTTGCTAGGGTAGATCTTATTGTGAGAAAGCTTGTCAATTCGCTTGCCGAAGGTCGGTGCGGGTTTTCGCCGAGTATTTCTATTTCTTCAACCATCCCAGAAATGACCGCCTCTATATAAAGAACCTTGACTTGGAGGTTAAACACCATTTCTCTACTCCGTTCAGTTTCTTCAAGAAATCATTTTCCTATTTTTTTTTTTTAAATATTTAATTTCAAATAGCACCCCCCCCCCCCAAAAAAAAAAAAAAAAAAAAAAAAAAAAAAAAAATATATATATATATATATATATATATATATATATATATATATATATATATATATATATATATATCAATTAAGGACCAAAAAGTCTTAAGTCATGTTGAAGCCTCCAGGGTTATGTTATAACAGTGATGACATTAAGTCGTTGATTTATTTAATGGGGGTCCGCCTGGACCACGCATTGCACTCATCTATACGATAAAATTTATAAGGCAATAATTTAAATGTATTTTTTTTTCTTAAAGCCGTAAATGTGATTAATCAGACTTTAAGCGTTACAGGTATAGATAAAATATAGTTGAGGTATTTGACAGTTTCCACTATTCTTAAATGAAGGGATATTATTATTATTTGAACTTATATAACATATAACGCTCTGCAAGATAAATAAATAAATAAATAAATAAATAAATAAATTTAAAACAAATTATAATAGTTAAAATGAATCACACATTGCAATATTGCAATGTAACGAAAATCAAGCAAGAACACGTCACACATAAATCGATAAATAAATAAATAAATAAATTGTTAATTAATTAATTAAAATTATAATTACAATATTAATTGCAACCAACAGTACATGTGTACAGCAATTAAAAAAGTAAAATAAAGAAAAGAATCATATTGAGACCACAGAGTTTTAGAATTGTCATGTGATCTAATGTGATACATAATTCACTAGTGTGTTTTCAGCATTTAGAGGTTGCTAGGTCTTGCCAAATATCCATAAATTTCAAACACTATTAAAAGCAGAACCTAAATCTTTGACAAGGATAGCCTGTATTTATCTATCCAAAGCCTTGTTACTCAGATCACAACTACTAAACATCTGATTGTTCTCTGTTAATTGTCATGTTGTTGCATAATTTATTTTACTTTGTAATGCTATAGCATTGTTGTTTGCTTTGCAATAAAATATCATTATTATTTTTATTATTATTATTATTATTATTATTATTATTATTATTATTATTTTCATCATCATACTTATTATTATTATTGTTGTTGTTGTTGTTGTTCCTTTTATTATTATTATTATTATTATTATTATTATTATTATTATTATTATTATTATTATTATTATTATTAGTAGTAGTAGTAGTAGTAGTAGTAGTAGTAATCCCCACGTGTATTTTACCATTCAAATCAGCAAATTCGGGAACAACATTTATTTTACTAAACAATGTACGAAATGTTATACAGAGGAAAATGAACTTTTCTGAACAAAAGAATTAACAACAACCATGGCATATTTTAACGCGCTAGGGTTGGAATCTATGACTGATCTGAAACACGTGGGCAAAACCAAATACGTCATAAACAATGAAATAACAGCATCTAGATCTATAATACTCAGTTTCTGTATAAATGTTAGCATTACTGGGAAATAAAGAAAGTTTTAAAATGTTACTAAAGAGTGAAAGGGCGGAATAGACATAAAATATGGTACATATAATGTGTGAATTAAAATAGTGAATTTTCGTATAAAATAAATTTTTGTAAATGGATGTGGTTATGGTATATGTCATATGGTGCAATCTACTCCAAATTTTGTTTTAATGGTACTGATGACGTCATCGAGATATTGAACACAGATGCTGACGTCATGTTGAGATTAACAAAAAATACATAAACGAAATAATTATCGCTTTTAGATAAATCTTATTTATTCTTTTTTTTTTCTTGTTTATATATAGTGTTTTTTTCAAGTAGCATTTCCAAATAAATTATCACTCAAATTATCCGCGAATAGATTTTAAACACACAGATTACCAGTCAATTAAAAACGGAGAATTAAACCATTAATTATATAGCCTTTCAGTTGAATCTTTAAACTAACGCGTTTGAAATCCCATAGCCATTGGACAAAATTCCTGGTGCATTTAATTCAAGGAAAATTAAACAGAAGAGGATTAATTAATTATCTGATCGGAGACGGGTTAATATGAGTATTTAGCTCGTTCCCGAATCCTACTAATACATAAAAGAAAAAAAAAATTTTTTTTAATTTACTGAATAAAATATTGTTAAAATTAATTACCTGATTACGGGCTACTGCAAGCACATTATACCAAACTCATATCTCATGCTTACACTCACACAAGCTTTTATTACGGACACCTGGAAAATTGCTGATGCGACGTTAAAAATTAAAACAGCAAACCAACCAACCAATCTATCTATACTGCACTGAAAAAATTGTCTAATTTTACAACGATGTTCGAGAGAAAGCATTTCCGCCACGCGGACAGCATGAAATTTACATTGTGACGTTACAAAACATGTGACTTGCATTTATTCGCGGTAAAAACTGGGAAATGATATGAAGTAAACAGAATTTTTTTCTTTCTGATGTGGGTAAAATGGTTTTAAATAAAAATCACAGCATAACAAATGTAAATTCTAGTAACTTCTGAAAATTTTAACTTTGACAGGGTCGTCTCTATACCAATGAATAAATCTAGACTTGGATATCTTAATCAAAGCAATTGATAATTTTATCATTGTTAATTTCGAATGTGAAGAGAATAATAAAGTACACGAATTTAATAAAGGAACCTAATTTTATAATTATTACCAATCTTTTGCATCTTTTTTAAAAAGTGAACTTCATATTATAATGAACTATCTCAGGGTTGAAGGATGATTTTGGGTGTAAAATAGCGTTTTCCATTTAATTTAATTTCAGACTCAAGGTTTAGACATAATTGAGCGATTTAATTGAAAATTTAACAATATTCGTTTTACACAGTACATAATATATACTAAGTTATTGGGGTACTTTCTTTCAAGTTTTATGACATTTCCATTTATTTTGTACTTCAAGTCTGTTCACATATATATATATATATATATATATATATATATATATATATATATATATATATATATATATATATATATATATATATATATATATATATATATATCATCCTATGTCATCGGAACATTGTTAGTATCTTATTAGATGTTCTTAATGCTTCAATACTGAATGCATTGCACTATTTCACTCCTGCTCAAATTCCAGAATTATTGTTATCTACAACGTGTTAAGGTCTATGGTTATATTAAATTTTGTAACCCCTTTAATAACTCACAAATTCAATGATAATTGAACTATATTATTTACACAAAACTAAAGATGAAAACACATACTTTGCAATAACTAGAGCAACCGATAACACAAAGAACGACAGACGAAACATATCATTTTTATTTATTTATTTATTTATTTATTTTTTTTTTGTTTGTTTGTTTATTTATTTTATTAATTTTTTTATTTATTTTGTTTGTTTTGATCTTTGGGCGGTTCATGGAAATGATGAAAAATGTACCCACACGAGTTGTTTTAGTGCAAATGTACTAAAGTTGCACAATATAACACGTCAGACCTACCAAGAAAAAGCATTGTACATATTGGTGTTGTCAAGATACGAGATGGTTTTGGAAAGGTACACGAAGGTTTTGGCGATGTACACGCATGCAAGTGTTAGCAAACTATACGCAGGTGTCTGCAAGATATGTGCTATTTTTGGTGAGGTACGTACATGCAGGAGTTGACAAAGTATACACCGGTGTTAGCGAGATACATGCATGTGTTGGCAAGAGAAGCGCTGGTTTTGGCGAGGTACACGTAGGTGTTGGCAAAGTATATACAGAAGTTGGCAAAGTACACACAGGTGTTAGCAAGATGCGCATTTGTTTTTGTCGAGTTACACACAGGCGTTGGCAAGATACGTGCTTCTTTTGGCGAAGTACACACAGATGTTGGAAAGGTACACACCGGTGTAAGCACGTTTTATGCATATTTTGTCAAGAAAAAATCCAGTTTTGTTCAAGGTTCATATTTGTCAAATGTACTTGTAAACACAATACTTCATTTCAGATTTACCAAGAACAAACATGGTACACATAATTGTTGACAAGGTACCGTGACAATCTCTACATGTCTACCTACACACCTAGTATTTATCCTCTCCATATTCTAGAAACTATAAATACAACTTCATAAAGTAAGATTAAGAAGACCTTGGAGAATTTCACATTGCTGAGAAGTAGGATAAATTACTGTGACAGTTGTATCATAAGAACTGTAAGAAATCTCATACACATAAGTAAATCTACTCCAAGTCCAACGGACTGTCAAATGGAATACAAAATCAAGCATTCAAAAATAACTCTAGAACATAGTATTGTTCCTTAACGAGTTCTAATTTTATTTTAGACTATTATCTTTTACTTTGATCTCAGACAATGCACGTCATGTAAAGTAATTTTTTATTTACTTAAAGTACAAAAAAGATCAAAAAGGTTATGTGAAATTTTTTATTAATCTATTTCAAATGGATTATAGATCTATGCAGCATCTTAATATCTAGAACAATCAACAGAACAAAAGGACAAAACAATAAATAAGAACAAAACATATTAAGAACACTGACCATGAAACAAAAGGGATAAATCTGTAACCTTGGCAACAGCCAACACAATCAAGAACGCTATCAATAACAACAAAAATATAAAGTCCATTGATCATAAAAAAGGAGAAATCTGTAACCTTGGCAACAGCCAACACAATCAAGAACACTATAAATAACAACAAAAAATATATTTAAAGTCCATTGATCATAAAAAGGGAGATTGCTGTTACCTTGGCAACAGCCAACACAATCAAGAACACAATGCATAAGAACAAAAATAAATAAATAAATAAATAAATATATAAATAAATAAATAAATAGAGACCACGGATCAGGAAACAAAAGAGAGAAATCTTGGCAAAACAGTCAACACAAACAAGAACAACACCAGTAATACAAGTTAATGACAAAGTCAACATAATAATAATAATAATAATAATAATAATAATAATAATAATAATAATAATAATAATAATAATAATAATGATAATAATGATAATGATAATAATAATAATGATCATAATAAAAAATAAATGAATAAATAAATAGAGACAAACAATTCTTGGCTTATGATCAGTGCTGTTGATGGCTCTCAACCATCCCAAAATTTTGCCTTAAGCTACGCCCACTAACTACTAAGGACAGACACTAGAAGAGACTAAAATTAATGTCCATTGGTATTGGAGTGACCAAACCATCCCAGCAGTTGGTCTTTAGGTTATTGAAAAATATCTAGTGCTGGTGTAGTTCCACTGATTTCTCAAGTAATTGAGCTATAAATACTCACGACTGAAAGAGAAACTGGGTGAAACTGAAAAATAATGCCCAGTGGTATCATAGGTTCCCAAACAGCCCAACATCCTAAAATCCCAATAGTCGGTTTATAAAAGTGTATATAAGTGTCGGTGTATTCAAGCATTAACGTACTTTTGGCAGGCTTAAAATATTCCAGTTTCAACTAGCGGCCCTGCTTCAGGTATAGGGGCAACTTATAAGTAATCATCCTTCTTCGGATGAGCGCCTTCTATATTATTATTATTATTATTATACAGAAATCTCTCTCTCTATTATTATTATTATTATTATTATTAAACCAAAAACAAACCAGTAGTTTTGTTGTGTAACAACCATCCCACTAATTCTACAAATGACAAATGATACGTAATGCACAGTCACGTTTGTAAACATATTAAAAAATAAGCTTTATGTGTACATTTTGTAAACAGAAAAACAACAAGAACAGAACTAATAAGAAATAAGCATTTTGTATAACTAGTGCACCAAACCCGAAAAATATGTTTTACTTACTACACAAAATTCTAACACGTATACTTATAATACAAAAATATTTTAAAAATTTATAAATTTGTTTTATAAAGATTTGATTAAAATTTTATTTTGTCAATACATGTATACAACATGGATGTTTACAAATTTCAGTAGGCTTTATTAAAGCCAGATAATAAACACAAGCCATCCAACATGCAGAGTTTTTAATAGATTAAAGCCAAGCCATATCTTCAGAGCTTTAGGTGGGCCTAAACACTGTTTACATAAATCACAATTGATTACATCACTTTAAATTTATTTGAAAATTTTTATTAAATAAAATTAAAAATCAGCACTTAAACTGAACTCTTAAATAGTGTTAATATCAAGGTTATATGTTGATCAAATTTAATTCACTACCTCTTCGATAGTAATTCAAGGTAATTTGAATTTTATGTTTATATTTTATGATCAAATGTCAAAAAATTGCCATTTTGAATTAATTACTATGAGGGGGGTCACCTTGATGACAAAAGACTAATAAGAAAATGGATAATTTTACATAAATGTAATGATATATTCTCCGTGTTACGTATATCATATCACCAATAGTACAGTCAATACTTCGTGTAATTTTATATATAACGGCTATTAAAGTCGTTATATAGATACTTGTGGAACCAAACAGTTTTTAATAAGTAAGTGCTAAATTATCAATTCTGATCAAAACGGAATTTGTGACCTTAGGTATCTCACTTCATTTTGATTTACTGACCTAGTTTCAGGACAATTGATCCAAAACTTTTGTTGTGATCTGTTGCACACTGCTGTCACTTTTGTTGTGAACTGCTATCACTTTTGATGTGAACTGCTATCAATTTTGTTGCGAAGTGCTATCACTTTGTTGCGAACTTTGAACTACAGTTGCGAATATTTGTTGCGAATTAAGTGAACTAATGTCACTTCTATTGCGAACTGCTGTCACCTCTGTTCCGAAGTGCTACCGTTTTTGCGAAGTGCTATCACTTGGTTGCTAACTGTAGTCACTTCTGTTGCGAACTTCTAGTGCGAAAATTATGTCGCATCTGATGCGAATGACTTCACGTCTGTTGTGAAATGCTGTCACTTCTGTTGCTTACCACTGTTACCTCTATTGCCAACTGCTGTCACGATAAATTAGCATCTGCATATCCAACAGTATAGGTCTATGCTTACCAACCGGCAGTTCTACGATGCTGGAGGAAGAGGTAGTGCCCTTAGAAAATTACCATCTGAGACAAACAAAATGAAAATTTTCTCGTATTAAAATCTCCCCCGATTGGGATTCGAACCTAGGCGGTAAGAGTCACTTTAATCCGTAAGCAGACATCGAAACCTACCCGAATACTAAGCAGATATGCTACATATGAATAAAGAATAAATAGCAACTTTGCACCTTATTCAAGATTATCTTTTTAAACTTCGTGGTTTCTGTGTCATGTACCACATTTTGAATGTATTTATGAACATTCAAAAGGTGGTATATGACATATGACATCTAGAAATAGTGGCAGAGAGACTGAATTTTGAGAAAATGGCTGAACATTGTATTGATAAAATGAAAGTTAATTGGTATAATGTACAGCCTCGTTCTGGAGCACATTTATGAGAACGATAGCTAACACCACAAATAGTGATCGATTAAACAAATTATGCGATTAATTAATAAAATAATCATATATAATTACAATCATCGGCTCTTGTATAAGATGACCATTTTCAATGCAGTTAGAAGTCTGGATTAAAAGCATCATGTTCCACTTTTAAGAATAGTTCAATTTTAACGCTACATGTTCAAGGAATGGAAAATGAAATCGAAGTCTACGGAGCATACCAGAGTATTTCTTACACGGCAAGTTGGATTCGATTCAAACTCAGGCGGGTTAATCCGTATGTCGACACTCGCCGACGAAACCGTCGTTAATATTAGGTGCTAAAATATGTGACATTCATAAGACTTAAAATGTTTATGCACTTCAGGAATGTCCGGTAACCTTTTTTTCTTGTATTTCTTTTTTGAAAATATATGAATACGACTAATATAAATTCGGGTTATTAGAAATACTTCAAATAAAATTGTAATTACCAGATTTTGTACATTATTATTCAACCGATCGTAAATATTGGTTTCGCTTTGTGTATTTTACAAATCGTCAATCAACAATCTACATTGGTATCATCAATATGAAAATGCGGCTAAAATGGCCATTGAAATGGATCGTCTGATTTTTAACTATGCTCAGTTAAGCATAATTACAGACATTATTGAATTGCCTCAAGGACATGCCCCTGCCATTTACAGATTTTGCACCCCGGACTTGTAAATCAGCTCAATAGATGTTTTATTTGAAAAGGAGAATTATTAACGCTAAATTGGATTTTGAAAATCTCGTTTTTGTTGCTCAATTCACGTGGAAGAGTCGCTGAGTAGATGGAGTATTGATACACTATCTGAATATGTTAAATAATCATTTTTAATCCGTTGTTTGCTGTGTATAAAATTTATAGGCGGGGACAGACATGTTTATACCTTAGACCGACTAAAACTGGGCTAATAGAATTTTGAAATGATTAAAAAATTTAATAGTATCAAGTTTTATGTAGCTAATATCAAACTTGAGAAAAACTAATGGAAACTAATATCATAATTAAAAATTAATAAAGCTTATCATTTTCGTTTTTCACCATAGTTTTAGAATTTGTAATTTTTAATTAATATTTACCAAACGCTTTTTTCTATTTCTATATCCACTTGTTAAAAAAGTGGAGTTGTTTGAATTCACAAAAAATTCAACTATACATTTGGATTCCATTTTGTTAATTGATACAGTGACTGTTCAATGTCTTTTTATTTATTTATTTATTTATTTATTATTATTTTGATTATTATTATTATTATGGTTGTTATGGTTGTTGACGTTGTTCTGTTAAACTAGTCATTATATACGTTAAATATTGCCTAATTCTTGTCTTGTCCCAATATACCTTATTACTTCATTCTTGTCTTGTCCCTGTTATATACGCCATTACTTATTCTTGTCTTGTCCTGTTATATACGTTTTTGATTTATTCTTGCCTTGTCCCTATTATTTACGTCATTGCTTCATTCTTGTCTTGTCCCTGTTATATACACCATTACTTCAATCTTGTCTTGTCCCTGTTATATACGTCATTGATTTATTCTTGCCTTGTCCCTATTATTTACATCATTGCTTCATTCTTGTCTTGTCCCTGTTATATACGCCATTACTTATTCTTGTCTTGTCCTGTTATATACGTCATTGCTTCATTCTTGTCTTGTCCCTGCTATATACACCATTACTTCAATCTTGTCTTGTCCCTGTTATATACGTTATTGCGTCATTCTTGTCTTGTCCTTGTAATATACGCCATGTTATATAAGTTATTAGGTCATTCTTGTCTTGTCCTTGTAATATACGCCATGTTATATACGTTATTGCGTCATTCTTGTCTTGTCCTTGTAATATACGCCATGTTATATACGTTATTGCTTCATTATTGTCTTGTCCATGTTATATACCTAGTGTGAGAAAGTTTGTCAGTTCGCTTGCCGAAGGTCGGTGATTTCGTCCGGGCTTTCGGGTTTCCTCCACCATCCCAGAACTGACCGCCTCGAAAAAAGTGAAAAATTCTTGACTGGGGCGTAAAACACCCATTACTCCACTCCACTCCACTCCATGTTATTTACGTTATTGTTTCATTCTTGTCTTGTCCCTGTTATATATGTTATTGCTTCATTCTTGTTTTGTCCTTGTTATTTACGCCATGTTATATACGTTATTGCGTCACTCTTGTCTTGTCCTGTTATATACGTCATTGCTTTATTCTTGTCTTGTCCCTGTTATATACTTTATTGCTTATTCTTGTCTTGTCCCTGTTATATACGCCATCACTTCATTCTTGTCTTGTCCGTGTTATATACACCATTACTTTATTCTTGTCTTGTCCCTGTTATATACGTTATTACTTCATTCTTGTCTTGTCCTTTTTATATACGCCTTTACTTCACTCACTCTTGTCTTGTCCCTGTTTCATACGTTATTGCTTCTTTCTTGTCTTGTTTTGTTATATATGTTATTGCATCACTCTTGTTTTGTCCCTGTTATATATGTTATTGTTTTATTCTTGTCTTGTCCCTGTTATATATGTTATTGTTTTATTCTTCTCTTGTCCCTGTTATATATGTTATTGTTTTATTCTTGTCTTGTCCCTGTTATATATGTTATTGTTTTATTCTTGTCTTGTCCCTGTTATATATGTTATTGTTTTATTCTTGTCTTGTCCCTGTTATATATGTTATTGTTTTATTCTTGTCTTGTCCCTGTTATATATGTTATTGTTTTATTCTTGTCTTGTCCCTGTTATATATGTTATTGCCTCATTCTGGTCTTGTCCCTGTTATATATGTTATTGCCTCGTTCTGGTCTTGTCCCTGTTAAATACGTTATTGCCTCATTCTTGTCTTGTCCCTGTTATATATGTTATTGTTTTATTCTTGTCTTGTCCCTGTTATATATGTTATTGTTTTATTCTTGTCTTGTCCCTGTTATATATGTTATTGTTTTATTCTTGTCTTGTCCCTGTTATATATGTTATTGCCTCATTCTGGTCTTGTCCCTGTTATATATGTTATTGCCTCGTTCTGGTCTTGTCCCTGTTAAATACGTAATTGTGTCATTCTTGTCTTGTCCCTGTTATATATGTTATTGTTTTATTCTTGTCTTGTCCCTGTTATATATGTTATTGCCTCATTCTGGTCTTGTCCCTGTTATACATGTTATTGCCTCGTTCTGGTCTTGTCCCTGTTAAATACGTTATTGTTTCATTCTTGTCTTGTCCCTGTTATATATGTTATTGCCTCATTCTGGTCTTGTCCCTGTTATATATGTTATTGCCTCGTTCTGGTTTTGTCCCTGTTATATGTTATTGCCTCATTCTGGTCTTGTCCCTGTTAAATACGTTATTGTGTCATTCTTGTCTTGTCCCTGTTATATATGTTATTGTTTTATTCTGGTCTTGTCCCTGTTATATATGTTATTGTTTTATTCTGGTCTTGTCCCTGTTATATATGTATTGCCTCATTCTGGTCTTGTCCCTGTTTTATATGTTATTGCCTCGTTCTGGTCTTGTCCCTGTTATATATGTTATTGCCTCATTCTGGTCTTGTCCCTGTTATATATGTTATTGCCTCATTCTGGTCTTGTCCCTGTTATATATGTTATTGTCTCGTTCTGGTCTTGTCCCTGTTATATATGTTATTGCCTCGTTCTGGTCTTGTCCCTGTTATATATGTTATTGTCTCATTCTGGTCTTGTCCCTGTTATATACTTTATGGCTTCGTTCTTGTCTTGTCCCTGTTTTTTACGTTATTGCTTCATTCTTGTTTTGTCCTGTTATATACGACATTGCTTCACTCTTGTCTTGACCTGTTTTATATGCTATTGTTTCATTCTTGTATTGTCCTTGTTATATACGCCATTACTTATTCTTGTCTTGTCCTGTTATATACGTCATTGCTTTATTCTTGCCTTGTCCCTATTATTTACGTCATTGCTTTATTCTTGTCTTGTCCCTGTTATATACGTCATTTCATCAATCTTGTCTTGTCCTGTTATATACGTCATTTCATCAATCTTGTCTTGTCCCTGTTATATACGTCATTTCATCAATCTTGTCTTGTCCTGTTATACACATCATTGCTTCATTCTTGTCTTGTCCTGTTATATACGCCATTACTTATTCTTGTCTTGTCCTGTTATATACGTCATTTCATTCTTGTCTTGTCCCTGTTATATACGTCATTTCATTCTTGTCTTGTCTTGTTATATACGACATTACTTCAATCTTGTCTTGTCTTGTTATACACATCATTGCTTTAATCTTGTCCTATCTTGTCCTCCTTTATATGTAATTGCATGAAGATTTCATTTAATGTCATGTGCTTTTTTTCAGATCGTTTCTATTTTCATTTCTAAGCACAAAAGCATGCATGTTTATATCAACCTTGAACTACACCCAAGAGTTGAAAGAGGTTTGCTCAAGATAAAATGTTGGACTAGTTTTTCCTCGCTAAAATTTAAGTTAAGAATAGGGATGAATAGTCTCAATTAAATAAGATACAATATTTTGAATTTGACTTGTTTAGACATTCGCTGCTTCATTTAACACTGATAAATAGATCGAGCTGACACTTAACTTGATGCACCACGTAAACCGCTTATTCCCGATAATGTAAAAAACCAGCCATTCAACGACAATTTCATAAATTACATCTGTGTGACAGTCATATGGTTTTAATTTTTTTTTTAATTTGATTTCATTATTTTTTTCAAAAAAATACTTACAAGGGAATTACGACATTAAAATATTTTAATTCCAGTTGTCAATTGGAATGATTTCAATCGTTTGAAGCGTATCAATTTGAAATCTTTTTAAGTTTGCGATCACTTGGCATTTGGTAGATCGGCTGACTATGTACACTGTTTTTATATATACTGACTATTCGGATAAAAAATATTTAATTTGATAAAAGGGTGGGGAATGGGATTTCAATGTCCTATATGCATGATTGTACAAGCGTGGAAGAGGTTACAAGT
>CM056610.1:5327597-5625693 GCA_029721355.1 Tegillarca granosa | reverse complement strand
AACCCAGCTCAGAACCATGAAACAAAGAGGCTTTTTTATTTATCCGATTCAGACTTGAATCGTCTTCTTGAAACAAAGAAGCTTTATATTAAGAAGGTCTCAATTTATTGCTTGTACAATAGAATGAGTCCTCATTACTTACTTGAAGTTTTCTTTCATTTGTTCATATGGTAATTACATGAAATCAACATTACATCATGTCCTATTAATCAGCTGTTTGTGTTAATCATTTGCATTGGTCTTTATTTTAAAATTTGTAATTTCCATTTCTGTATAATACAATGATTTAACTGGATGGCTGATTCATGCAATATGATGTAATTCTGATTCCATGTGATTTACAAATTGCAACCATTTTTTCAAATTAATGATTTTAACTGATTTTAAAATTAATACAAGTACTCTAGGCCAATATTACTTTTCTTTATTAAACAGTTTTAAGAGCTGTGATATACTACGTATATCTGGTTAATTTAACTGGGCAAAATTTTGGCGATTTTGACAAGGTAAGGTCAGTTAAAAATTTTAAGCATATTTATGTTGGCAATTCAAAAACATCTCACACCATGGTCGACTGGTACACACATATTTTCGTGGTTTTTTATTTTGGTGATTTTAATAATAATACCAAAATAGGCCAAAATTTGCACACATTTTAATGATTCTTATTTTGGCAATTTTAATACCACTGCCAAAATACACCAAACTTTGCACCCTGCTGTACAGTATAACACTTAGTCACTAGAATTAGCTCGGTTTCATTTCAGTCTTCCTTACATACTAGTCATAAATTGTAGCTTAAAGTTTATACTACAGAAATTTCATGCATGTTTTGTACAAACCAATGTGTATGGCCTGGATACTGATTTATTACATACACTATAAATATTTCTTTTATGCACTTATTTTCAGATTTGTTTAAGTGCATCAGCATTATCAGCAAAAATAAAGTACTCAAAAAGGGTGATTTTTAAGTATTTTATTACAAGGCTATGCTCAAGGTTTTGAATTGTTTGTAGATAAAAAAAATTATGGAATGATAAATACAACATTGAAATATTTATTTTACAAAGAGCTTATAATATACCAGTAAATATATATATATATGTTCAGGGCTAGCTGCAATATTGTTAGTAAGAAAAATATGTTTGTTATGTAAGAAACACACACACACACACACACACACACACACACACACACACACACATTTAAATGGGTTTGACCAGGATGTTTGTTTATTTGATTATTTGTTTTGTGTAATATATTATTTGTGAGATAAGAATATCTGCGTTTTTATTGACCTTCTAAAATAATTGAAAACTACAGCATTAGTTTCTTTACTTCTTTTTAAAGTACTTTTTTAATTCAACATTCTTTTGTATAAGATACCTTAAAGCTAACACACAAACCTAATTCAAGTCACAACAACAGTCTCTCTCTTTCTCTCTCTCTCTCTCTCTCTCTCTCTCTCTCTCTCTCTCTCTCTCTCTCTCTCTCTTAATAAACTAGATGTGTAGCTATTCATATTTCAAGAATATATAAGAATTATTTCCTCTCAATTTGGACTGAGATGTGTCTTATATATATATATATATGAAAAAAAACTAGCTGAAAGGTTAATTAACAAAAATTGAGTGTAAATTTTTCCTGATTTTATTTTACCTGTTGTGCTTTTATTTTTGTATTCTTGTTATATATCTCCTAAATCTGTTCAATAACTTTTGTTATAAGTACCAGTACTTGCAGCAATTTTTGATAACCGTCAAATGTTTTAAATAAGTTAGCAACTGTAAAAGCCACAGTTTATACCACTGGATCTCACTTGATGTGATCATATTTATCCTTTGTGAATCCACTAACATTTAATCAGATTCATCACAATTATTTATTGTGCTAACCAATCATTTCACCCTATTTTACAATAATTAAACATTCCATTTGTCTATATGTTCGATCATGTCATTTAGTTCATGGTGATGACTTGATTAAAATTGCTTCACATGCATACGATAATAAAATATGATTAATAATACAAATTGCCTTTTTTGTTTTTATCTCGCCTAAAAGGAATGGTTGGAGTGGAGTAATGGTATTTTATGCCCCAGTCAAGTTGTTTTTACTTATATAAAGGCAGTCAAGTTCTGGGATAGTGCAGGAGTGCCAGGAGAAAACCATCAACCTTCAGCAAGTAAAATAACAAACTGTATCGCACTAAAATCTGCCCCCGTGAGATAAGAAGCTAAGTATTGAGATGCACTGTGTTCTGAAAGTTGGCACTTTAGACCACTATGCCACTGATGCCTGTCACCAGAATGGAAGGATGAGTGAGTGGATTATTGTGTAAAGCCGTATCAGCGTTACTGCAGCTATTCTGGCTTAAAGAATTCAATAGTTAAATAGTGTCGTATTAATAAAACCTTGAATATTAGTCTAAAACAAAATACAATAGATTTTAATACTAATATTTAATTAAAAAGAGTAAGTAGTTTCACAGATAAATTACATACACGCGCAAGCGCACTAAAAATGGATAAAGCAATTATATTTTTATTAAACAGGTTTATTTCCAAAAGAGTTTGAGAATGAATTAGCTTTTCTCTTATAATTGCCTGAATGAAAGGGTCTGACAGCTGTTGTAATGTCTTACTGTCCATAATGTATACATTTTAAACTTCAATGAAACTATTGTTCCAAATTTGATATGTATGGTGCTACAAATCAACAAATCTGCAAGGATAATTTTAGCCTTACTTTCAAGAATGCTGAAACAAGATAATGGATTGAGTACATGTATGTTTTATATCTAAGCCAAAATTACCCAAAATTTTTAAAATATAATTATATTATTACAGTGAGCTTAATATGATGACAAGGAAATTATGACAAATGTATGTACGTATATCTTAACCCCTTGGAGCAATTTCACACCACTGCGTTAGGTTGTGGATTCGAACACCGACAGGGTCTGATCCAAGACTTGAAAGTGGGTAGGGACTGTTCTTTCGCCAAACACTCGGCATTACGAAATGAAAGTCTCGGTTCTTTTCGATGGGAACTAAAACAAATAAGGTCCGGTGTCACTGTAGGCGTGGCACGATAAAGAACCCTGCTGTATAATACAATCAACGCAATGCACAGGCAAAATTTTTGCACTTACGCCTATAGCTGGCCACGTCTCGATATAAGTGAAATATTCTTGACTGGGACATTAAACACCATTACTCAACTCAATTCAACTCTTGGAACAATTTGATGAAAATTTAATCTTAGATGGAATGGTCTTTAATCAGCAAACCGTCTTAGTGCCCATCACAATAGAAATTATATGTACCAGAATATATGCATGTATTCATTTATTATTTGAATGAACTTTAAATTTGTAATATAAGGCGGTAATGTACTATCATATTGCCGTTATAAGTACACCTACAGTATTATGGGACTTTAACCGTCACGTTTAGCTAATAACACAAAATATTAATAATATACCATGCCATTAGTACATGTACTAATATATAACTGATCATGATTGACTTATGATCAACAACAGGTCATCGTGTACTTATGCCACTGATCTGTAAATTATTACGTTTACTTTAAGGTCATGTTGTTTACATGAAATATTTTGTCTTGTTCAGATGTTTTTACTATTTGATGATCAAAAACTGACTTCAGGTCATCATATATACAAAATTGTAATTGTTGTAAGTCGGAGGGATTTTGTGTAAAGTTTGCCGTCCATTTCAGACATATGAATAAAAGAATGATATCGAAACAGCTTGCTGAACCAGAACCATAGAAAAAGTGTAAATCAAAAAACGCTTACCATCACCGATTTAGTTGGAAGTGTTCATCTAGTTATTACTCTGTGCTATTGTGTTTCAAAGCAAGTGAGTTGATAGGCCGAACTACCTGCCTTAATTATGTTTATAACTTTCTGATTTTGCTACGATAATGTCCCATATTGCTACAATAGAAGCAATTGCTACCAATGGTACGATGGAAGCAATATAAGACAGCAACTTTTCCATGATGGTTGCAAAAATAACTTGACATTATTGATGCAGATAATACGGTTTATCTAGTCGCTTGCTATAACATTGCAACAGGACCAAGTGAAATGTTCAACCTCACACGTAGTATGCTAATGTACAAACCGATAGGGTGAATAAAGTGTAATTAAATGCGAACAATGAATATTTGAATACAAACCTCTGAAAACATCATTTTACGAGGGAACAATTTTACCTGCTCCACACAGAAAAAAACTTTGGATGCTGTGTCAACGAGTTTTTTTGTATTGTTAACATTTTATACCGAGAAATTTGAAATTGAGAAGTATAAAAAGTCCAAGTATTTCCAGACTTACTAACTCTTACCGCCTAGCTTCGATTTAAACTCGGGCAGAACGCAATATGGAAAATTTTGTTAGTTTGCTTGTAAAATGTCCGTGATTTTCTCCGGGAACTCCTGTTTCCTCAGCCAACACTGAACTGTCCGCCTCGATAAAAGGGAAAGAATCTTGACTGGGATGTAAAGCAGAATTACTCCGATCCCTTCCACGATAGACTTACCAAAGTCTTGTCCATTGGCCTTGATCCACGATAAACTTACTAAAGTCTTGTCCATTGGCCTTGATCCACGATGGACTTACTAAAATCTTGTCCATTGGCCTTGATCCACGAAAGACTTACTAAAGTCTTGTCCATTGGCCTTGATCCACGATTGAATTACTCAAGTCTTGTCTATTGGCCTTGATCCACGATAGACTTACTAAAGTCTTGTCCATTAGCCTTGATCAACGATAGACTTACCTAAGTCTTGTCCATTGGCCTTGATCCACGATAGACTTACTAAAGTCTTGTCCATTGGCCTTGATCCACGATAGACTTACTAAAGTCTTGTCCATTGGCCTTGATCCAAGATAGACTTACTTAAGTCTTGTCCATTGGCCTTGATCCACGATAGACTTACTAAAGTCTTGTCCATTGGCCTTGATCCACGATTGACATACTAAAGTCTTGTCCATTGGCCTTGATCCACGATAGACTTACTAAAGTCTTGTCCATTGGCCTTGATCCACGATAAACTTACTTAAATCGTGGCCATTGGCCTTGATCCACGATAGACTTACTAAAGTCTTGTCCATTTGCCTTGATCCACGATTGACATACTAAAGTCTTGTCCATTGGCCTTGATCCACGATAGACTTACTAAAGTCTTGTCCATTGGCCTTGATCCACGATAAACTTACTAAAATCTTGTCCACTGGCCTTAATCTACGATTGACATACTAAAGTCTTGTTCATTGGCCTTGATCCACGATTGACACACTAAAGTCTTGTCCATTGGCCTTGATCCACGATAGACTTACTAAAGTCTTGTCCATTGGCCTTGATCCACGATAGACTTACTAAAGTCTTGTCTATTGGCCTTGATCCACGATGGACTTACTAAAATCTTGTATATTGGCCTTGATCCACGATAGACATACTAAAGTCTTGTCCATTGGCCTTGATCCACGATAGACTTACTAAAGTCTTGTCCATTGGCCTTGATCCACGATAGACTTACTAAAGTCGTGGCCATTGGCCTTGATCCACGATAGACTTACTAAAGTCGTGGCCATTGGCCTTGATCCACGATAGATTTACTAAAGTCTTATCCATTGGCATTGATCCACGATAGACTTACTAAAGTCTTGTCCATTGGCCTTGATCCACGATGGCCTTACTAACGTCTTGTCCATTGGCCTTGAGCTTTATAGCAGTTTAAAAAATCTTGTGTACTATATTGTTCGGTGTCTTTGGAGTCCTAATTATTGACCCGTTCATGACATTTGATGATCATGTACAGAAAGATTAACGTTATATAACCTTAAAAGTCTTATAATACTTCAAACCAACTCCTACTTAAAATCAGTTGTTAAATCATATACTATATATAAAATTCCATTCAAAAAATTGTGATGTGACACAAACTTAATGAAGCTCTGTGTTGTACTCGAAAGAATAAACACAATCAAGTAGTAATTGTTTAAGCGGACTATTTAAAAATCTTGACACGATATGAGGTCATGATCTGGGATCAAAATAATTTGATAAATATTTTAATTTTTTAAAATTAATTTGACAATGGTAAAGGCAGCTTTATTGAATGTCACGCCAGTTTGGCACAGAAAGTTAAAATTGATTGTGAAGTTGTACTATGATATTTTTTGTTTTTTGAAATGTCAAATAAGTCTTTTAATTTTTTTTTTTTTTTTTTTTTTTTTTTTTTTTTCTTTTCCGGAACGCGAAATGAGCCGCGCCGCTCAGCCTTAACAAACAGTCCGTCATACATTGTTGTGTACTTTTAAAAACGCCTTGAAAATTTAGAGTGCATATTAAAATTTCCATGTGGATTTTTGTAAAACAAATCTGATTTGAAATCGAGACAGCTGCTTTATCAAAGGAAAGTTTACTCTACTTTCTAATCAGGTCAACTTCTATATTGAAAGATAAAAAAGAAATTTCTATTTGAAACTTTCAGAAAATCGTACAGTAAATCTATAGGACAGCCAGAAGAGGGGGAGTAATGATGTTTTTTTCGCACAAGTCAAGATTCTTTTTTTAAATTCGAATTGGTCATTTGACTAGCAAGCTGACAAACTTCCTCACATTAGGGTCTGCAAGATTGTAATTCGAACCTAGGCATTGAGGCAACATCATGCGTAAGCGAGCGCTTTGGACCACTCGGCAACCTAGGCCCCTAGAGTACAGTAAGAGAAACATGTTAAAGTGACTTTTATATATATTGAAAGAGTCTGACAGCGAACTGATAAAGGTGACAAGAAACCTGACGATGAAAAATGGACGGCGCGGGCTATATGAAAAGTTGAAAAAGTCTGGCGGTCGTACTGAAAAAGCTAGAAGAGAACCTGCCAAGGGGGCTACAAAAGCTGAAAGGGAGTCCTAGAAAGGCACCAATACATACAATATTTATTCATAATATCAAAATAAGAAATTCTCGGAATAATATTTTTTATTCAGAGCCCCAAAAGTTATTGACCAGATGTCATACTATCATCAATTTACAATACCAATATTTTGTATGAATTTATGACTTGTCTTATCTGAGATAATTTTCCATTACACATCCATTTCTATTAAAAATTCTGTCCATATCATAAATCAAAAAGGAATGCGTCACGAATCATAAAATACACGAGAAAATAATAAATACATGACTAGTAGTCATATCCTGGCCTTTTGATTCCTGAGGAACAAAATCAATATTAAACTGCAGAAATGCAACTAAGTGCGATACTACAAAATTATTTTTAAAAATCTCACTGGAATTATCCATCATTTTTGACGGCACATTTTACTTGATCTCCCAGCAGACGATAATATAAAGATTGTATTGAAAACACTGTGAATGATGACTCATCTTTGCGTTTTTCCCTCGAGTGACATCGTAAACAGGTTGTAGCATATGGAACAATGCTATCTAAATCAACTGGTTGTAATAGAATTGATTTAGTTTGGAGTTCAATTTTCTGTAACTGTTGTAATTAACATTTAGACAATATCCGATTATCTCCCTTGATAACGTTATCGACGCACGCTAATGACATGGTCCGTAAGGTATCCGTTGTTTTTAAAGTGTCGCTTTGTCTGTTTCGGTCAACCTTTTTTACCGGTCGCCCACCTACAAAGCATGTGACTGATTTACGTCATAGTATTACAAAAGAGTATATCCTTAACTTTAAAGAGCAAAGGTTCTACACCGTGAACTACCAACAACATCTCCTCTCACGAAAAAAAAAACGAATGTTTTACTATGTATGCTACCGAAGTGGTTTCCTGTCGACAAGCTATGATTTTTTAGTTACCGGTAGTTACCGGAAAGTCCCAGGCTCGATTCGCGAATTCACAACGCCGTTGGATCAGAATTGAAAGGTTGCAAAGTCTGCTTCAGGTACTGGAGATAATGATAAAATTTGTTAAAGGTTTAATGTAAAACGGCTTTAACTTAACCGTTGGTTTGTGCTTGAGGCGAAGCTAGTGTTAAAAATAAACGAATGATTACGTAACGTATTTTAACGCGGTGTCAAATCATAACAATTCTTCTGGTAACCGGAAATAGCAAATTCACGATGATCAAATGACAATACTTCCAGGGACGGTGTTTAGATCATCCTACATGTGTAGTCTGCTTTTATTAAAATTGTAAAGTTTGTCGAATGTTGTTTTACGTCACATAAGTAATTTCAGCTATCTTTATTATTCTGAAGGATTAATCTGAATACAAAGTCACGTGGTACACAATTATGCAAGTGTTCCTGATCTGCATTGTATCAGTGATGACGTATGATGACCTTTAGATTGTTTGTTCACGCCATATCACAGAAAAACTTTACAGGCCACTCAGTCAATTATACTGGTAACAATCTAACCAGTAAGGGCCACTGCGGTAGCTCAGTTGGTAGAGTGCTCGCTCCGTAAGTTAAAGGTCGTGGGTTCGAACCCCGGCCGGGTCTGACCCAAGACTTGAAAGTGGGTAGTGACTGTTCTTTAGCCAAGCACTCAGCGTTACGAAATGAAAGTCACGGTTCTTTCGGATGGGAACTTAAAATAAACGAGGTCCCGTGTCATGGCAGGCATGGCACGATAAAGAACCCTGCTGTATAATGCCATCAGCGCAGCGCACAGGCAAAATTTCTGCACTTTCGCCTATAGATGGCGACGTCTCGATATAAGTGAAATATTCTTGACTGGGACGTTAAACACTATTACTCAACTCAACTCTTACCAGTAAGGACCTATGGCAAGGAAAAGGCTTTCTCATTTGCGACCGGGATCGAACCCATTAAATTTGATAGTAGCTTACTAGATCACCTTCAACAAAACCATAGATAGTGATATGTTTCATTCGGATTACATAATCAATTTCATGTACATGTAAATATATATTTTTCGGAACTTTTTTATTTTTGTATCGAAGTATATAGATTTAATCCTCACGAGAAAACCTGACTTAAATACTGGATAATAGGCGTTAATTAACATCACTGATGTCATGCTAACATTTTTGTAGCACAATGCAGGAAAACATCAATAATCAACGACCACATTCCTGAATATAGATGTATATATATACATGAATAATTTAGTTTTACTAATACATTTCTGCCTTATAAGACTCTGTCAATATGTTTCTCAACAATTATGATCTGGCGGATTGACCCCAAGATGTAAAACTCTGAAAAGGTCGTTTTCTATTAAGAAACTTTTAATAAAAAGACCAACCTTACCTGCTTATTCAGAAATTAAAAAAAATAATAATAAAGCATTCGATTATTAGTCTCTAAGACAATTAGGCATAATTTTATTGGTCAATTGAACTCAAAGTTGTGGGTTCAAAGTTAACAGGTCAAATTTTCCAGTCATTTTTCTATTGGCTTATGTTGCAATATAGATTTCCCGACATCAAACAGCTTCAATCGTGTTAAACGGAACTAGCTATAGTTTCATTAGTTCATAAAAATCGATAGATTTTCGGAAGATGTGAATGGGGGAACATCAACATCTGAAATTACTCAACGCTAATATGCAGACGACATTGGAAGTTTGAACGCGCCATTTTCTAGTTTCTGAAAACCTGCAACCGTTAAACCAGATGTCGAAATCGATGGGAAAATTTGAAATATCGATGGAGGAAAGTTGCGGGTAGATTTAAAAAGAAAAGAAGGTATGTAGAATTTGTAATCTAAAAAAAAAACTTAGAAGTTTAAAAAAATCTCGTATATATCTCATGTTTTTACTCCCGTTTTATTTTCAGAGTTTTAATTTAGCCAAATGTTTCAAGATTGTTATTTGGAACCAAGAACCAAAAACTGCAGCCGTTTTTCGGCAAGTTGACTTTTAATAGTTTCAAGAAATTTTTGGCAAAGTTGTTATGGATTACCCCATATAAGTTTTTAAATCGGCTTTCATTTTACTTTTCTATTGCATATATCATGGGCAGAATTTTGTATTTTTCTTTTTTGAAAAATTCAAAATTCTGCACGTGACACAAAAATGTATCAATAATAAAAAGTAGATAAATAAATAAATAAGTAAATAATCGCCATTTATATCTGGTTATTTTCAAATATAATAACTCATTCACTTCACGTTGATTAAAATATCGTTCATATCGTCAAAAAATATTTTAAATTAAGCTTCACGCAAATATCAACACCAAAGCCAGTCGTTTCAGAGAGCGAAGCGAAATTTAGCAATAAGTACAACTTGACAAGACTGTTACCAATGTCATGTGCAGAATTTTCAATACTTGTATTTATTTTGGTAAAAAGTCATAATTCTGCACATGACAGTTATATTATTTAGCAATTACCTATGGTTGAAAACGAAAACATTTTTTACGATCACGGCCAGCTAAATACATTTAAATTTCAACTATTGTTCCCGTCCTGAACTTGTATACTTTAAACTGGCTATTTGCCAACGGCGGGTCAAAAGAAAGACAAACGAAGAAATATTTTAAAATCTCATAACAAAATATATTTTAGTCTATCGTCTGTTTTAGTCAAGAACAAAAACATAAAAGTTTTGCGGAACTTTAGGTGTTTGAGATGACCAATTTTTATTTCTCACGGGGTTGTTCCGTTCCCGTAGCCCAATGAGGATTTTAACGTCACTTGCAACTGGTTGAATTCCGCTACAATGCTTAATGGTTTTTGTAAATATATTTGTTTTTAACAACCCATAACAAATACGATTTCTAAATAGGACAATATACATGAAACATTTGCTATTTAAATTATAGATTTATTAATTCCGCGAATTGTCACGTTCTGAATATGACATTGATTATATGTCGCCATGGTTGTTTACATGACAATGGAGACTTGTTAATTTCAATCCGGGTCTGTAATTACAGTAATTGATTTCCTATTATACTCTTAAGTTTGTCAATAAAATTTTATCAACACGGCACATGTTTTGTCCGTGTACTCCATGTGTTGATTTTGCAATTAATTTATGTATGAAAGATTGACCAAGTGGTTTAAAACACGGGGCTACGAATTACAGTGCTTTACATCGCCTTGTTGCGAATCTTGGAAGGATAAATCCAACTTAGTTGGATCTAATATCAGAAGGCATTTAATTAACTCTTTAAAAAGACGCGATTCGCAATTTTTAAATGCTGCGAGAACAACTGTTGTAAATTAAAATTCTATATGAAGTTAGTGAAAGGTTATAGCCCAAAAAAGTACTTGAGTACTTGGACTACGTCAACGGAGACGATCGGGTTGGTTGGTTACGTGCTATTTTACTGTTCATCAGCATTTTTATTTGTGACAAGACAATCGTATTTTAATCTTTAAAATGAATCTAAACACAAGTTTTGATCTGCATTTTAGTAGAGCGCACATAAATCAACCTGTTTTACCTTTTGAATACTCGCAATGACACAAATAAACATCATAGACAGCTCAAACCATCATAGTGGTACCGAGTCAACCAGTAAACACTTAGGACGAGGGGAAAACTCTTCCTCATTTGCTATCGACAAGGGTCAAAATCATCAGCGATGAGATGTTCAATTTCGAGTACTAACGCCTAAACAACCCGGCAACAGTGGCTCGATTACAAAATAATTACGTGTACATGTATTTTATTAGACTTTTTATAAGAAGCATGTTCGGATACTCATTCCAAAATATAATTGGTACTTGTACTCAAGTTTTTAAATTCATTTTACATCAAAGAGTCAGAAATTACGACGAAGTGTTTTATATATAAACATGATGCATATATTATACTTTTTTGCAAAATTAAACACTTTTGTTGTGTTACACAATTTCATGACAATATAATTATAAATAATGTGTTTTTGCTACTCGAAAACGCGCTTTAAAATAGTTTTACATAATTTTTAAAAGATTCGATTGAAGTGTTTTGTATATGAACATGATGCATATGCTTTTAGCTATTGTTGAATTGTTAAACTATATGGATACATTACACATAAGTTGCAACGATTTCATTATGTTGCCAAAATTGAAAAAAAGTTTTTTTGTTTTTTTTTTTTTTTTTTGCCTGGGTATTGATCGCGCATTCAGAATAAATTTCAATAAATCTTTGTTTTGCAAATATGAGTACACGCAATCTATAAATTGCTACATTAATGCAAAAAATTTGCTTTCCCGTTTCAACCGCCACACCTGGATGTATTTAGACAACATTTCTTAGAGTGATACCTCTTAAAGGGTTTCGTTATACGTGTGGTTTATTATACGGTGGCGTTTTGGAAAAAAAAAACTTTCAAATGATTTCATTTCCGCTTTTAATATTGTTTAACTTGCAAGACTAGGATCGTCTAGTCTCTTGATATGGACTACATGTGGGTGTATTGAAAACATCAACTAAATTGACATCTGAAAGATAATGATTACTTATTTGGTATTCAAGTTCTCGTTCATGATCAAATATTTATCATAGCCTTTATTTATTTATTTACCATTTATTATTTATTCCTTTATTATTTATTTATTAACAATGTGGATCTAACAACCGATCGTTTATCCTGCTGCTGAAGAGAAATCAAATTTGTCATAATGAGACCATTGCTATATGATATTCTGAAGTTCTCCAATATAATTACAAATTTTATATGTAATTTCAGCAATATAGCGTGTTAACTATCCGATTTTATCCTCGGGAGTAAAAATTTTGCTTTATGATTTAGTTAAAACTCTATAGAAAAGAAATATCGTAGGAATAATTCGATTTCCTTCTCATATCGACAGAGGAAGTTGTTCCATATCAGAAACACCTGCCTGTTGGTTTCATCAATGCAAAAGGAAACCTGAGTCACTATGTGTAATTTCAAATTCTAGTTACAATTACAGACTGTTTTTGAAATTGCTGATTTTCTGATTATGTAAAAATTAATTAACACTTGGACTACAAAGTTTTAACGACAGGGTGCGAGGAAAAAGCTTAACCTAATCGGGTTACAGTAAATGAATAAAGTTTCAATTATCGGTAATCTGATTTAATACTGGAAATTGAATAATGTGTGTGTATCACTTGTTCTCATTTCTGTGTGAAGTGTAAATCTTCTCCGTGGAAAAATTGTTGTTTGAAAAACGCCAGTCACCCCATATTAATAATAATAATAATAATAATAATAATAATAATAATAATAATAATAATAATAATAATAATAAAAATCGTCGTGAAATAAAATAAAATAAAAACGACACAAAAATAAAAAGAAAAGAATAATAAAAACCAGCCGCTTATTTTCAGTCGGTATGTGGTTGCATGTGCAGTTTCATAGTTCCTTTTAACAAAACACGAAAAAGAACCTATCATATACGGAAGTGAGACTAGTTGTACCGGAAGAGCAAACCGATTCTTTCATTTACTTATTGTATACTGCTTCCTATAAGTTTACTGCATGGTTATACGGGATTTTTTAAATTTCATTTTTCGAGAGAGAGAGAGAGAGAGAGAGAGAGAGAGAGAGAGAGAGAGAGAGAGAGAGAGAGATTTCTTCGCCAACGTCTATTATTTTCGTGTAGTCGAATCGAAACAAATCTATATCCACCTTTTAAGAAATATTCCATTATGAGTGCAAGATAAAAATAAAGAATTATCTTAAGAGTTCATCTTGCGAGCAAACTTCATTATAATCATCTCCCGCTTTACCTACAATAATAATAGGTGATTACCGTCTTAATTTCCTCTAGGATCATTCGAGCTAATTTATAACCGCCATAATGCCTTATGGGCAGGCAAAACTAATCGATAATCGCCATTTAGGTTTTACGTATGGCGGGTATCATTACAATCTATGGGAAATTTTTAATCAACTATTGGGAATTGAAACAGCTTTCTCATCCAATTTGAGCCTGCATTGTTACATTAGAAAGCCAGACAAAATTAACCTGTTGAAATTTAGTGACAAAATACTCCGGATATGAGATAAGGAAATGGAATAAAAGTGAGGCCATCTAAACATCATGATGTAAAATGGCTATTATCATGATATATCTAAATGGAAATAAATGCATTATAGATAATGGGTTTTCAAAAATGTGTTGGTATTTTTATCTATATTATATATATATACATTCTAGTTAAGAAGCAGTTGTCATTGACTTATGTTTCTACAGTAAAATCTGCTATAGTGACCACGGATCTATATTAAGATCAATATTCATTAAGATCCCTGTTCGAAGATCGTTTTGCTTATAAGTTTAATAAAGAAAAATTTTATCTATATAAAATCTGTCAATCAAAGGCCACAGTTTGTTAGGCTCCTTTTGCATCATACTTTAAACAATTGAAATATTTTAGACATAGAGACTTACAAAGAAGAAAAAAGAGAAAAGAAATGAAAAAGTGAATGTTAGAAAGAAAGAAACTTAATTTAAATATTGGATTTGCCAACTAAAATTCCGACCGAAATATGAATCGGTTTTCTATTAAGATTTTACAACTTGACCGGACAGTTCTCGGGGTTTTTCGTTACATAAAACATGACTTCTCTTGGCAAACAAAAAGCTAAAATTAAGTTTTCATCTTTTAAACCATTTTATTTTGCATATAATGTCTCAAATGTATTTAGGCTTGTCTGGTAAACTTTTTAAATAAAATGACAACATAGAAATTGCACTTGGTGCTCAGTGCTTTTGAACGAAAAAACCCGAAAATTCAGAGGTTTTGTCCCTCGTCATTGTAATATCTAAATAGAAAAATGATTCACGATGACTCGGAACATTTAATTGGCAAATGATCTATTACGACAATATAATCATTAGGACCAGTATTTAAAGCCTCTTTTTGCTTAATATTTTAACAACAAAAACAACAACAGCAAAACCATCTATTTCGAAAACCGCCAAAATGTATTTGAAATCAATATTTCTAGGTCCCATGAAAGATTTTTATCCTTTTTAAGAGTCAATCAGAATCTGTTTTATATTTAAATATTGCAAATAGCATTACCACGAAAGGAAAATAATAATAAATAAAATAATAAAAATAAAATAAAAATTTTAAAAAAAAACCTTTACAACAAACAGACTAACTAAATTTGTCGTTTTCAACAGCAAATCGAATTGATATTACAAAAACATTTGCCTAAGACATACACATGTACTTGATTTTATTGACTAAGTATATATAAGAAATGGCCTAATGTTTCCCGTGATTACAGTATAAATCTAATCGTTATAGGGATTTATTATCAAATTAAGAAAAAACCACGAAGTGAACTGTGGTTTATAGCCGGTTTGCTCAATATTGATGGATTAATTTGATTTCTTAATTACTATTTCGTGTGGTTGGACGAAAACATCACCATCGATTCCAAATTCAAATTTCAAATTCAAATTTCTTTATTTCTCATCATTGTAATATTAACAATACAGAGAACATGTAAATACATATATACATATATAACAATACAGCATGCGTGAGTTACAGTATGAACTTAACATTTAAATTTTGTTGTAAATTTAACCTGGAGGACTAACTCTCTCAAAAATAACACTAATAAATTTACAAATATTATTTAATAATGACAATTTTTTTGTTGAAAATAAAGAATAATATTTCAAAACGTTTGGATTATTTCTATAAAAATTTGGAATATATTGTTTTCTAACTTCATCAAAACATTTACAAACCATTATATAATGAAATTCATCTCCAATATCTTCAAAACACAAAGTGCATATTCCCTTTTTCCATCTCTGATGTTTGTGATTTGAGCTTAGTAACCTCCTGTAATACTGCCCCTATAGATGACTCAAAGCTCGACATTCTCGAATCTATTTCATCAAGTTTTTTAAGTTTTCCACACATAAAATCCAATTTAGCAGACAGCTGATCAATCTTGTCTGAATAGTTCAAAGTATCAAACTGGCTTTGTCTGTTTTCATTTATATGTGAAACTGGAGGTGGATATCCACATACAGGCGAAGTATTGTAACTTAACATCGGAAGCTGGAAACTAGCATTTGTTGGTTGTGAATGATGAAACTGTTGCACAACTGGTGTTGAATGTACAAATTTTTGCTGGACAAAGTCTGTATTTGCCGGTAAATTAGACATAACTTTAGTGTCCTTCTCTTTGTCTACCTGTCCTTTCTGAGATGAACTCACATTTTTTACAAACACCTTACTATTGTTTCCACTTATATCACTTGTTTGACTACCACTTTTCTCATTTTTCCTCTTTCTTCCCATACTAGATTTTAACTAATCAACTGAAAATCCAATAACGTGTCCTTTGTCTAAAATCACTTTGAAAAAAAATCATATTTAGTCCTCTAAATTATTAAAAATATATCAAAATTTGTGGAGCTGATTTTTACACGACTGTTCTCACTCACGCATGCGCCAAGCAATGAAATAAGAGCAAGAACGATAGAATTTTATGAGCGTTGACGTGCTAAAAATGTGCTTTCGACTCCTTCCTAAAATTACATGTTCCTATGATTACATGCTATTTCCGATATTTATATATGTTTATTTTTTAAAAAATACCAAAATTCGATATAATCAATTTACACACTCGTCAGAATCTTTTTCGTTTTTAGTAATAACAAATTTTGAATTCATTCATTAAAATTTGAGGGTTGACAAAAATTGAACCGTTTATTGATGTTTATTTAAATAACATAGGAGTTTTTTTTTAACAAACACAACTGACATTTAGTGAAATAAACTATAGTCGTTTAGTTCTTTCGAGCCCAAAATCTCGATAAGTTTCCGGTTTTAGGGGTTTGATTGAACGTGATTCAACGTCCAAGTCAAGGATTCTTCAATTTTATATTGGGTCATCTATAGTTGAAGTAGCAAAAAATTTACCTTTACAGGTACTTAAATCAATGTGCAGTAAGGGTTCTTTAGCGTGTCACTGCTATTGTGACACGGTGTTTCAGTTTTTAAGGTCTCTTCCGACGGACACATGAATTTTATTTCTAAATATCGAGTGCTTTGCGAAAGAACAGTCACTTACTATTATCAAGTGTTGGTCAGACTCGGCCAGGAGTCAAACCCCGATCTCCCACAAATGGAGCGAGCACACTACCATTCTGAGCTACATAGTGGTCAAGGGAAATCCATTAAAAGTCGGAGATGGAGTCATCATCATCAGACGATTAAATTCGGAGAAAAAAGAGAAATTAAGTTCATTTCAAAAATTAGCCAGCAGACGATCAATCCTAACGGCCTGGGACATCGATTGTCTTTTCATGACCAAATAGAATCAGTTTTTATTTTATACAAATGTTTGTTTTAACTTTATCAATATTTACATTGACATCGATTCGTTAGCACTTTCACTGTCATGAGATCTCCTCGTTTATTATGAAGACATTAAGCTAATAACAGTCACAGAACGGTTCTATATTACTGTTTGTGTCGTATTTATCGATCACTTATGCCTGATAATGAAACATAGCCGTTTAGAATATGGGGAAATTTTCGAGAATTTACTTGTGAGTTTCTTGATAATTTATGAAGTGGCTCTTTCTCAAAATGGCTAAAATATGAGTTTTTCATCCATTTATTCAGTGAACTTCTATTTGAGCTGTATTCGTTCTTTATTTCTAGGTTTTCATTAACTGGAAATTCTAAGTAAATAAATAAATGATGTAAAAATAAATAAATAAATAAATGAAATGAAATAGAATAAATAAAAGACGAATGAATAAATAATTAATTAATTAATGAATAAATAAATAAATGCGTGAAATAAAATAAAATAAAAAAACGAATAAATAGATGAACAACGAATTAATAAATAAATAATAAATAAGATTTAAATAAAATAAATTAATAAATAAAATTTAAATAAATAAATAGGATGAAAAACAAGTCAATAGACATAATAACAAATCAATGTCCAGTGGTGTGGTTGAATTGTTTATATTCGATATCAACATTGCTTTGCGAGTGAACTGACCAAAATCGATCTTTCTTAATTTTTGTTTTTCACTATATTATCAAGAGAATTTTTGAATGCTTTATTTGTATTTGGCGTGTACAAATAGCTATTGGTATTGTTATTATTTATCTTGGGTCTTTATCAGGCACTTCTGTCTGCAAATGCCTGATAATAAATCTAGATTTACTGTTCCAACGATCTATAATCCTTTAGTTTGTGATTCAGAATATTAGACTGGATATTTTGTATGATATATAACATTTACATGATCAAATTAGCTAGTGGGTTGTATTAAAAGTCAATGTTGATTGTAGAAATAGAATGATATAATTAAATTTAGGCTATATAGTGGCCTTTTGTCTATAAAACTCGGCATACGAGTGCATTTCCATTTCCATTTCCATTTCCAAAGGACATAATCTGGATTGTTGAATGATAAGCTGCACTTAGTATTGAGTCATCTTTTCATTTTATCGTTTCTTTTTTATTTATCCCACTCTTTCCTTCTTTGAAATGCACTCTTTTGTTTAACGCACGTTTACATTTGCACGAACATAAAGTTATTTGGATGCTTTTTAAGAATGTCACACACAACATCGTGCAAAATGCAAGACTGGAACTAATAAAATTAAATAACAAAACTCAATATTTAATAGCTTTGGTTTGAAAATCTTAAGCATATAATTTTGAGATGCAGACCCAGCATAGAACAGACGCCGTGCATGTCTAGAAATCGACAACTTATTTCATTACCGAATTGACGATACTAATAAATTTCAATTTATAACATATCTGCATACAGGAATCATGCAATTGACGTTGAAAACGTTATTACCCAAGTTGATGACTCAATAAGACTTTCTGCATGTTTGTTTCCAAATTCATACAAAAATTGATGTTTTTATTGACGAACATGTTTTAACCCCGTCGTCTGCGATTTGTTTTAGTCATATTAAATGAATAATGAAAATATCAAAGAGAAGGTCTTAGTAGCGTTTTAGGAAAGATTTCAGACTCTGCATCAGCATATCATCAATATTGTTGAAATTTAATTTGTTAATTTAACTTTTTATCTGCCGTTTTTTTAATTTTTATGGATGATGATTAAATTTATTAGAATTTGTCTTTTAAGTAATCAATGGTCAAATGATAGTGACTTAATCATTAATTGTTAAAATAAATGAATTAAATTATATTTAAGAGAATCAAAAGCAGCATTTCTGGATCTATAAAAAAATTCCTCAAGCGATATTAAGTAAACTGTATTTAAATTTCCTCTCTCTCTCTCTCTCTCTCCCTCTCTCTCTCTCGTGCGCGTGCGCGTGTGTCTGTCCGTCTGATAGCAATTATAGTCAATTCTGGAAAACATAGTACATTGCAATAGTAATTATCCAGTGTTATGCTTTTGTAGAAATGCATAACCCCGTCATGTTACAGTAATTGTTATTGTCCCATTAACGTGTGTGTTGATTTCTTCCGTCTATCACCCTTCATCTGTTAGCAATGAACAAATGTTATTTTATCTTCGGTAATAAATTACCCGACAATTGCAAACAATGAAGAATAAATGAAGAAGAATTCGAAGAAAAATTTCACTGAACCCCGAAATACTGAGATTTCATGAACATGCTATTTAAATTATTTCTCTGTCCTATTATAAGCTACTTTTTGAATTTTTATGAAATTCAAAAGTAGCACATGACAGCCCTGAAACTGACAGAAAACCTATAAAGTTCCCAGCAGTTTGGACTCAGTGAATCACAGCAACTCTAGGTCATGATCCAATTCAGATAGATCGAAATGTGATAAAGTTTATCATTTCGCTTGTTGAATGGCAATGGGTTTTCTTACGGCACTCCGGTTTTCGCCATCACCCCGAACTTCCCTGTGAGTGGAGGAATTTTGATCTGACATCAAAACTCTAATCTGCTGAACGCTCTACTCCACTCAAATCCACTTCACTTCATTTAATTCCCTCAAGAGTCAAGAATCTTGAATTTTGAAACTTGATAAATATTTTATACATGTACATGTATTTATAGCACTATGCATTTCGAAATCATGATTAAATGAGCCCCCCCCCCCCCCCAACAAAAAAAGCAATTAAAGTAATAAATAAATAAATAAATAAATAAATAAATAAATAAATAAAATAAAAGGAACAACTACAGACTAAGACTTGGGATCACCCTAAGGTTCCATTTTATTTGTATCCTCAGAGTGGAAGAAACTACACATAAAATTATGATGAATGGCAACACATCCTCCTTCCCCCTAGTGTATTACGAACATACACATTTTCTGAAATTAATAATAAAATTGATTAGAAAATTACTGTCAACAGTTTCCGATTTCTTGGCATATTATATAGGAATAATATTGATTTATTTTCAAATTACTTATTTTCCCTGTTGATCTTACTTAACGTTTAGTATCATTGAGAAAGTAAAGTAATTTAAACTGCGTTCTCTAAGTGCAAATAGCGTTAAGCCATAATCATTTCCAATTAGTATAATTTTGCATGTGTAAATTTCTAAGGTTCACACACGCTGAATTGAACCCAAACAAGATCCATTCTCGGTGATTATTTCAAGTTAGATTATGCTTGGAAGGACTTACATTTGTACCATCCACTCGAGTATTTATATTGACTATGGCTATTGACTATGAAAAAACCTAAAAATGACGGAATTATCAATTTTGTAAAACTAATGCAAAAAATAAGTTTCATTCTTTAAATAGATGGTGGTAGTGGTGGTGAGGGGGGTGTTACTAAAGGTGGTCCTTCCATATTTTATATGTTTTTATTTCTTTTATTTAATTAAGCCATTCAAGATTTGTGTTTTCACGTTTATTGGGTTCTAATGTGGCTTGGGGTGTTAACATGTAAAGTTTTGTTAAATTATTTCATTTTATATGAAAAAGTTCTGTGGTTCCAAATCAAATTTTGAAATAGCAATCATTAAAAACAGTGCTAGCATATAATACATTGCAAAATGCTTGATTTTCGCGATTTTGTCGATGCATGATGTATTCGTGTGTTTTTATTTTCGTGGTGTAGAATCTAAAACTTTTAACTCGTGTATAATGACTTTACTTTGTGGTGGTTTTATTTACGTAGAAACAAAATTAATTTTTGAATAATAATAATAATTATTATTATAATTATGATTATTATTATTATTATGTCATGTGCAAAATTTAGAATTTTTACAAAAAGAAAAATTCAAAATTTAAAGAAATATTCCAAATTTTGCACATGACAATAATAATGATAATAATCAACAATAAAATAAAATAAAATAAAAATAAATAATAAGAAAAAGAACAACAGCAGCAACAACAACAACAACCTTGACTGCAAATATAGTGGAAAGAAAACAAAAGCCATTACAGTATGATAAGCATTAGTAACTGTCAATGAAACCTCACTCTCTCTCTCCAGATACCATACGTGAGATTGTTTTATGGTTCAGTCAACCACAGAAGCCCAACATTAACATCTCTATTAATGCTGCTTTCACGATTTTGTATGCCCAAGTTCGATGATGTTTTCCTGGCCTCTCTCTCTCTTTCTCTCTCATAATCATCCCCAATGCTGCTTTCACGAGTTTGAATGCCAAAGGTCGATGACGTTTTCCTGCCCCCCCCCCCTCTCTCTCTCGAGTTTGATTGCCCAAGGTCGCCAGTGATGTTATCCTGCCCCTCCCTCTCTCTCTCTCTCTCTCTCTCTCTCATAAATCCTCGCTAATGCTGCTTTCATGAGTTTGCATGCACACAAAGTTGGCGATATTATCCTGCGCTCTCTCTCTCTCTCTCTCTCTCTCTCTCTCTCTCTCTCTCTCATAAATCCTCGCTTATGCTGCTTTCATGAGTTTGCATGCACACAAAGTTGGCGATATTATCCTGCTCTCTCTCTCTCTCTCTCTCTCTCTCTCTCTCTCTCTCATAAATCCTCGCTAATGCTGCTTTCATGAGTTTGCATGCACACAAAGTTGGCGATATTATCCTGCTCTCTCTCTCTCTCTCTCTCTCTCTCTCTCGTACCGTATCGTAATAATATAATGTAGCAATGCAGCAAGTGGGCGGATTTTAAAAGATAGTCTGCCTTCCTCATCTTCAATTAACACACAGAACTGCGGCAGTTATTTTCTTAAAACAACATGTTGTATTTATTTAATCAAGGTTGTTTTTAGGAATAGAAAATGCATTTTACACGTGCTGAGAGAAAGCAGGAAGTAAATACATTGCATAGTAGATGAATCATATAGGTAAATTATAGATGCAATTAAGTTAAAAAAAATCTAAAAATACAGGCTTTTAGCAAG
Source organism: Tegillarca granosa (assembly GCA_029721355.1). Taxonomy (NCBI): domain Eukaryota; kingdom Metazoa; phylum Mollusca; class Bivalvia; order Arcoida; family Arcidae; genus Tegillarca; species Tegillarca granosa. The sequence continues at coordinate 5,603,404 of CM056610.1, read as the reverse complement.
AAGAAATATTTTTTAGTATCACGGGATTGTTATGAATGGAGTAGAGTATCCCAGAAAAAGACTCTTTAATTTATATCGAGACGGTCAGTTTAAGTATGGTGGAGTACACCGGAACACCCAGATAAATAGACTTTTATTAAGTAAAATGACGAACTTTACCCACATTGAAATCCGACACTTTTTGGTGATAAGAGGGTTATGAAACATAATTGCGCGTAAAATTTAGACACCCCCCCCCCCAGTTAACGACCGGTTGGTATAAAATGTTTTATGAATTTATTTTGACACCTGAACACAAACGATTATAATAACACAATTCATATAAAATTTTAAAAAATGATAAAAGTTCTACTTTTAATTGTGAAAACTGGAAAACTTTTAAAAATGTTTTTGTATGAAAAGTAGAAAAATGTATGCTAACCATATCATTGTCATGTGCAATTTTTTTGAAGTTTTATAAATTTTTTATAAATTTTATTTATAAAAAAAAGTATTTAAAAAATGTACGTGAGAAATAAATGTCAAGTTTAGAAAATATTTTACTGAATAAAAATTCAACACATTTATTAATGACTTTATCGCCTTATTGCAACACAGCATCTCTCTCTCTCTCTCTCTCTCTCTCTCTCTCACACACACACACGCGCGCGCGCGCGTTCTACATCTTTCGGGGATTTTTAATTAGTTTTCCATTAAAGTTTGCTAAATTTTGTATCGATTTTTTTCTTGAAGATAATGTGCACTTAAAGATGCTGTCTTTTATAATAAGCTCACTGCAGATCGTCAATATGAATCTTCATCTGGTGCAACTTCAGGCTGCGTAATTCACGCCAGTTAATCAGTTTTGGAAATACTTAATCAAAATCTTTAAAACTGTAAAATTGGCTCAATGAAACAGACTGCGTAAGGTTGAATCATTTCTGGCATGTCTGTCGTGCACTTGAAATTCAGAATAATAATCAAGTTCAACATGTTTTGCATATTAAAGGAAAAGTTATTTTGCTCTTTGTCACGTTTGGAGCCAAAAGTGGCATTGAATAAACATTAAAAAATATATATATAATATTCTTTAATGGGTTCTGTTTTATCCTTCCTACACTTCAAGGGCCTAGTGCGGTGCCTCTCACGACCGATATTAGAATCCTTATTGGGGAGATCTTAGTTGAGAATGTGCCTGTTCGCTTCCCGAAGGTCCGTACAATGGCTTTCTCCCAGAGAGCTTGCCATAAAAAAATCTAGACTGGAGCGGGAAACGCCATTACCCAACATTCCACTTTACCCCTTTCTCCCTTCCATTGCAAGGGGGCTTCGGTGGCCGAGTGGTCTAAAGCGCGCGCTTACGGATCACAGCGCCTCTCACCGCCTATGTTCGAATCCCACTCGGGACAGATCATAGTGTGAGAAAGTTTGTCGGTTCGCTTGCCGAAGGTCGGTGGTTTTCTCCGGGTACTCCGGTTTCCTCCACCATCCCAGAACTGACCGCCTCGAAATAATGAAAGAATCTTTACTGGGGCGTAAAATACCATTATTCCACTCCACTCCTTCCATTGCAAATTTCAAAAACGTTTATGAATAACGATTACCCAAGGCTGAAACTTCCGCCGGTAGGACTTCCTTATGTACCGTCTGTCCAATGATTTTTTTTTCAGTCAAAATTAAAATTTTGTTGGAGGGTACAAGTGGAAAGCACTTCCAAATTTTTAAGGGGACAGATATGTACACACCTGCAACTGCTTCCATCGGACAATGGATAATGTTTGAGATCTGCATTGCATAAATTATAATACACGTACAACTCTTTAACATTTAATTTCTGCCCATGAGAAATCTTCTGAAAAGCATGATTGTAAGAGAAAAAAAAACGCCATTAAAAATTATCTGAAGGCATATTTAAAGCTGCATTAAGTTTTCCAAAGAAAAAAAATAAAACGATTCTAATCTAACAAATGATGTTCCTAATGAACAATGTTACATTTGGTTCAACGATAAAAGCTCGAATAAATACAGAAATTACAGTATTTACCCAGCGAGATGCAGCATTTGGGATCTAATATTAGAACATGGTTACGTCATCAAAACCCGGATCATTTAAACACAACTTTCAAAATGTTGCAATACGATAAATTAAACACAGAACTTCTTGAATTTGTCATTTGTGACTTAGTAAGGAAAAAATAACACCATTTCAAATACATCTGGATATTAATGAGGGACAATTAATGCAATCTGTCATGTTTCACTTTCGATTCTAGGCTTTTCCGTACATCCGTGCGCATGCTCCAAGCTCATAATTACCATCGTAGAACACTGACCAATCGGTCAGAGGATTCCGTTTATTTACAGCTAAAAGAAATGAAATTTTAGAAAATGAATGTCACGGATCGTTGTTAGAAGATACCTACTTTTAATAAAATATATTTTTAGAAAATCAAAAAAATTCAGAAATTTGGTAAACTTAATGCAGCTTTAAACATTCGCTCTATTTAAGTTAGAAGTTGCCTCATTGAATAGTCGATATCCCAATTAGTGCCTTTCTTGGGGATTATGTAACTGTAAATTGGAAATGACGTACTCGTTATGAAAAGGATTAGTCGAGTTTTCCCGCGCATTTCCCTGAAGAAATCAATAACCACTCTAAATCACAACGTCATACACTGCCATGATTATCGTCTGCTAATGCTGCTGCTGCGCGCAAGATTATGTACAGTGAGTTGTATCTTAGCGACAAGGTAGAGCGAATTGCTCCCTGTGATTACTCAAATTCTTGTGTATTGAATGAGTGGGTATTTGGCATGGACATATTAATTTTTCAAGATGAAATATAATCGGAAGAATTGCTTTTGTACGCCTTGCCTGAAGGTAAATTATTTTTCGTAATTAATAAATTAAATACCTTAATTTTTAGGCCGTAAAGATAATTTTTGTAATAGTTTTAAATGTCAAAATGTTATCCGTAAAATTTCACATATAAAATGTTTATATGATCAATACAATAACCTGTTGTTATGAGGAGACAATCCGTTCTGTTGAACGACAACCGAACACGCTATCTAACATGAATGTAATTTTTATTTTCATTTATAAAACTGTATATTGGTATACTTTGACTGTGGAATCATTTTTACGTGGCACTTATATATGTGTGTGTGTGTGTGTGTGTGTGTGTGTGTGTGTGTGTGTGTGTGTGATATTTTCTTATGCTGTGTTTTAATTTTCGATTTCATAAACAAAAATAATTTAATTATGAAGATGGTATTTCAACTTGAAATCACGAAATTTTGACGCCGCAAAAAAATTATTCGTTGTGCCATTCAAAAACATTTTCATAGTGATATTTTTTAATGACACTTGAAATTAGCTTTATTTTCTGTTTATTTCTGATTTCGTGCGTGTTGTTAAAAGCTTGTTTCCATGCCGAATTATCTGCCTTGTAGCTGAATGTAAAAAAAGTAACTTGCCATCATAGAGGTAGATAGTACGTCTTAGCTTGTTTCTGGTAAAGGGTGCCTCTTGTACCCTCCGTATAATGTAATTTTTTGGGAAAAAATATGTTTAAGAAAGATTACATTTAATGATTTAGGCTTTTTTCAGTCACAATTGGTAATTTTATTTTATAAAACAAAATGCATCTCTTTCCCCGGATTGTTTTGACTATCACGAAATAGCTGTGTTATAAAATGTGTTAGGGTTAAACAGACGTTATGTAGATTAGTGGAAACTTAGGAACGCGCTACTGTATTTAATTCACTTCGATTAGTTTGGCAATTTTTAATGAAATTGTTTTTTCTTTTCATTAAAATCATGATTAAATGTTGTGAATACACAAGGTTTCACATCGTTGTATAACTAAAAGATTGTAACATTTGTCGGTACACGTGTACTTAAATATTAAAGCCGTAATGCATGTACGTGATGTGTTAGACAATTCCCATTAATAGCAATTCTGAGCAGCATACATTGCTAAACATACAAAGGTTTTTTTTTTTAGATTTCAAGTTTTCCTTGAAGATGGGAGTAATCCAACAGGGTTAGCCCATTGCCATGTGTAGAATTTTGCATATTTCCAAAATTCTGCACATGACATTTTTCCACATTACTCTGCTTGAGCTAAATTGAAATTAGTCTTAACGTAAGTCTCGTTTAAGCATTTGCTCGAATTTTATGCTTCAAAGCATGTTGAATCTATTGACAGAATTATATGTATGTTGAATATACACTTCATACTTGTAAACGTTTCATCATAAAATGTCGTTTTTCTGGTTTAAACATGTTGAAAAATAATTTGTATGTTTCTTATTCGTTTGTTGTTAAATTTTCTTGATTGCATTGGTTGCCATGGTTATTGTCAAAACTATTTTCCAATACAAATTGTTTTATTCTATTTTAATTGTTCTTGATACATTTTCACGTATATACTCATTGCGTGATGTGATTATGTATTCCACAATCAATTATCCTACAATTTTAGCATATATCGTTTATAGAAAATGTCATTTATTCTTTCGCTTCGTATTTCAATTATTTATTTATCCTTGCGATTTCCCACGTGGCATTTTGAATAATGATTGCTCATGTAGTTGTTTAAATATGAGATTGTGATTGATGACCTAGTGTACTTGCATATGATATGCTTATGATACAGAATGACTGTGAATGGCATTACTTACCTGGGCTAAGTTACTGGCAGCTTGAGAGAGAGAGAGAGAGAGAGAGAGAGAGAGAGAGAGAGAGTTGCTTGAAGGATAGAGTTTTCCATCCTTGACTTATTCCTTTTCAAAGCTGCAGAGAGAGAGAGAGAGAGAGAGATGTTTTTAGTTTTGAGTTTCCCACCCTCTTGATCTATTCCTTTTATTGTTCTTTTTCTAACGAAAGGTACAGGAGAGCGTGAAAAGTTATTGCTTACCCGACTCTTTTGTTGGTTGCATTTATGTTGATCCCTTTTTGATGCTTATGGATGTTAACCGGATACCAAGGGTTGTAAATGTACAGTCAATACCTAAAGCGCGTCATATTATAACAAGCCTATATTCTATTTGAAAAAAAAAAGAATTACCTCATGAAAAACTTTCTTCTTAACAGCCTTTTCAACCATGCAAACATGTTGTTCATGTAAAACAAAACACGACACGACAATAAAATAGAAAAACAAACGTTTAAACTACTGACTTTGTACAGGCACTGGGAGTGGTCATAGTGCGTTTGGGGTAACTTCAACCAATAAACCATCTTCTGACATAAAGACAATCATCTGCTAAGATAGACTGCATAAAACAAGTTCTACTAAAACAAAATTCTGTATCATTTAAAATTGAAAATTCTGCACAAGATATATATCTGCAATATGCATTGTGATGATTTCTTTGGAAACGCAATTTGTTGTTCCAACATCTGCAATAACGTTAAAAATTGGCAACTTGCCAAACAATCACACAGGTAATAACCAAGCGAACAATTAAGCAGTCGGTACGTCATAACAGTTAACGAATATAATGTGTTATATATTTTTTTCCTGGAGAAATGGGTTGGCAAGAATGATTTATCGCTATCATAACCATAACGATTGTTGATGTTTACTATGGAAACTGTTTATAACTATAGTAACTGTTTATTTCTTTCTTTTTTAAAAGCTGCAGAAATGCTCTAGACGAATCTTTGTTTTATTTTCCTTATTCCAGACGAGTTCCTTTTTCCGTATAATTTGTTATAAATCATAATCGGCAGGTAATAATTTCACTCTTCCAGAAAAGAAAGAAACACATGATTTTTTTTAAGTCCCCTGCCGGTAAAACCTTTTAACATTGTGTATGCGTTTGTAAATATTCCTTATTTAATTGTTTTGTTGCCACTTTTCAACTCGGGAAACCTTGTAAATTGTAATGGCTTGACACGTCAGTCATTTTAGTCAAATTAATGTTTAAATTCACTTTTTCAGGCTTGTTTTGTTTTTGTTTTTGTTTTTTTTTTCCACAGCAATCCTTGAACTGTCAAACTGTCAGACTTCAATTAGTGAAATAGCCTTGGTTAGGAAGTAAACACTATTTCAAAACCCCCGCATTCATTGCTTAAAGTAGATGCCTTATTTGTCTTGTAAACATCAAACATGTCGACAAAATCAAAAACTATGTACTGACACGGCGATGTTGTTGGGGAAAAGAGTGGTCTAGCTAAAAATATTTTATTTTGTATGATGGTTTTGATGTTTGTTAAAGTCCTACAATTATGTCGAAGGCACGTTGTCTATCTATCTTCCTATACCATACTTATAACGCCATTTGGAAATTATCGACGAGTTAATTAAGTGTAATTTAGCATGAGATTTGGTTGGTTTGTGGGAAGTACATGACAACCTGTTGTATGTCGGTGATCATTAAATCGACATACTGGCGCAATATTGACGCATGCGTTCATACGGAAGATACCTGTATATCGTAAAGCAATTACTTTATTTTGTGCATCGTGCAGCATATGCGAATATTTATATGAACCGAATATTTTTAACAGAGTTGAAAAAAATCGTGTTCTACACACTGATTTTATTCACGCCTTTCTACACATTGCCATCGTGATTCTTTCGATCTTTTTATTGATATTCAATAAATTTTATAAATCATACTGTGAAATTTTAATAATCAAGTAAATCTTCAGCGAACATCATAGAAAACTATTTTTAAACACCTTAATGAAACCAAGTTTTAACTTTATGTCGCTTTATCAGAAATTAAATAATACTATGCCACAGGTACTTGGGGACGGGTAACCCCCCCCCCCCCCTTTTCCCGGATTATTGTTTTCTGGACGATTTAATAAAATTATCTAGACTTTTTTACTTTTAAATATTTCCTGATGATGTATCAACTATAATACAACACTTTTTACCCGAGTACGATCCGTTTTAAGAAAGTCGAAAAAATCGACCATATCATATCAATCAGGAAATATTTAAAAGTAAAAAAGTCTAGATAATTTTATTAAATCGTCCAGAAAACAATAATCCGGGAAAAGGGGGGGGGGGGGGGTACCCGTCCCCAAGTACCTGTGATACACGCCACCAATCGGTGGCTAAATAAACTATGTCTTAGGTCAGCAATATATGTACAATAAAAAGCTTTATAAATACAAAACATTAAATAAGACTTTTGGAACTATAGACGTAAAAAAAACAATAAAAAAATGATAAAATAAAATAACTGAATAAATAAATACATAAATAATGAATAAATAAAGGCATGTATTTTCTATTTTAGTGCGTGCATCAATGCAATGAATAAAAAATGAACAGTGCGACCTCGTAAACACAAGAACTATCTCTGTTTCCGCATTTGTAACGATTTTATGTTTTTAGTAGATTAGAAGATTACAAGGTTATATATATGTTCACTAGAGGGCACTCTGACACTTCCGTGCATCACGAACCCTACTACAAAGCATACCTAATTTGCAGAGATAAGAAATTAGATAACACAATCTAGTTAGAGTAAAACGTAATTACATGTATCTCTAAAGGAAAATGTTTTGTATTGTTTATCGTTCTATTTTTAAATTGATTCAATGCCAGAAACAAATTGCTTTCTGTGTTATGCAGTTAAATCTTTTAACACGTGTCTTAGACGGGATGGCCGTAACTGTGCATTTTCAATAGATTGCTTGTATTGGTCTCTGCATGATGTCAATCTGTATATGCAAACAGGTCTGTATGTGACCTTGAGAGATGCAATCTGTAATCAAAGAAAGTACAATATGCTGTTTTATCAAATTAAAAAAGGGAATTAGAAATCCCACTATAAACAAGTTCCGGTTGTCAATCCGGCCGTTTGTCATGTCGGATTGATTGTCAGGGGCAACAAAACGACCTCCTGCTCTTAAAAGAGTTTAGATCTTAGGTTCAAGTTGTCATGTGCTAATTTTGAATGCATAATTTCAATAGAAATTCAAAATCAGCTAATGACAGAGTCGAACAGATATGTAAAAACAAAACCATTTTTTCGGTTCCATATGGTGTTGCACGGTGATTCTCGTGTTTGTATACAAGAATTACGGTAGTCAACAAACGTATTTCACAAACAGAATGGTTCGCCGTTCCATGACAACTTAAATAATGTCAACAGCGAAAAAGTACAACGAAGCTACTCTTTGTCCGGTCAGCCGTTTACGAGAATAAACTGAGACAATTTATACGATCTGCCGCTTACGAAAAAAGACTTTTTCCGTTGTGTCGCTTACGATAACGACCATTTCCGGTAAAACTGCTTACGAAATGGATAGTTGAGAAATCAATGAAAAAAAAGGCAAATCTGCGTTTCCGCTTATTAGCTAATGATTCAATTTTACATGTTTTATTCATAAGTTCATGCATAATGCTACTATTTAAAGTAGTATTAATTATTTAACGTTTTCAAACAAGATTATAAAACGTTTCACTAAAGTCGTGTTTTGTTTGAAAATAAAATGCATTTTACAACATTTTCTAGTGGGATTAATTTACGATGTACCGAACATTGCTAACTTTTTGTCATTTTAACACGTACGTGGAGATTTTAATCTCTTACATCTTGAGATTTTAATGACACGTTTATGCATGATATAGAGTTTATATAAGTGATTTTCACACATTACTTAATAAGGAAATGCCACGCTAAACCATGAAGTTTACCTGTAGTTTTGATCTAGGTGGTTGGCGGGAAATCCGACACCACATTGTTCCGGGATCCGTAGTCAAGGTGAGAATAGGAATTGGTGAAACTAAGTTACCTCACCGTCCGTATTTATTATCTCCTGTCTAGAGAATATGGTTACCAAGATTTGTTCTGGTAGGGTTTTTTTTTTTTTTTTTTTTTTTTTTTTTTTTTTTTTTTTTTTTTTTTTTTTTTTTAAATCAATTTCTTGGATTTTTATGACACTTGGTATAAATAACCAACATACAGTGGTATTGTATGCGACTATATTGCCAGTCTTTTCCGAATCAATCATTTTTCGCAGTTATTGCCATTTGAAATCAAAAGTTTTATGTAAACATTTTCCATGATTGGGTTTCTATGAAACTTGTAAACATAGAATCATGCTTAAAATTTAATTAAATGTCGTGCGTTTATGAAACTTAAAAACATAGAATTCATGATACTTTAAATTTAATTAAATAACATGCATTTATGCTCGCTAGATTCATGATTTGTATGGTACGAATTTGTATGGAGTTCAATATTCAATTGCGAAGGACTAGATGTACATTTCCAATTAAACTGGAGATTGTAATATTGATAGGGGTTAAACAATTATAAAGAAAAATGTTTGTGTTCGTAACTTTGTAAAAAAAAAAAATAATAATAATTTACTCCTTGAAACGTGTTTTGGCAGTATGAAGTGCAGATGAAGCATCCCATTGACTGCCTATTTTTGTATCAAACAGCTTTTAAATTTCACGAATATATATATATATATATATAATGGTATGCAGGTGTTTTCCGCTACAGTTTAACCTGTTGTTAATTGAAAACTTGTTACGTGTTCCAGAATGACTTACTTATGTTGCGGAATAATTTCCGGTAAACAAAGTTCAGTTAGTGCATTTTGAGGCGTTTACAATTCAATATTTTCATTCGCGAAAATTCACATGATTTTTAACATAAATGCATACATATATGATTTGATTAAGATTAAAGTGTCAGGTTTTCATAGATTCAAGATCTCCTGAGAGAGAGAGAGAGAGAGAGAGAGAGAGAGAGAGAGAGAGAGCATATGTATCATACAGTGGTTAAAACCGGAGTACCGGGAGAAAATCTTACATTTAGCCAAGTGAACTGTCAATCCTTATCACACAGGGATCTCCGAGTGTATCTTGGATCTCGACCATGGAGGCCCCTTTTATCAAGGGTTATTTGGTTATTTTAGCTCTTACGCTACTCATCCCTAGTCATGCTATGTCGGTAATTAACCTTTGACCCTGTATTATCTTATGATGATTACTATGCTGATGATTTTGCTGAAAATGAGTTGCGTTGGCCTACAAACTTGTAGATAATGTGAAGTTTTACTATCATCTACACAGTACAAGTATGACTATTACAATCATTAGTACTTCATTCACGAGTTGTTACTTTTTATATGGCGGCTAAGGAGCGGTTGGAACCAATCCAAATGTTTGATTTAAAGTTATTACGAATTACTAAGGGCCTCCTTGTGATGAAAAATGAGAAAATACAGGATAATAAATGTTGATTGTAATACTTGTGATTTTTTTCTGATTTTGGTGCATTTACTGTGGGCATGTGTAATAGAGGGATTGTAATATGTAAAATGTCTCATCAATCAAGAAATAAATGAATAAATTAATTTATAATAATAATAATAATAATAATAATTTAAATAATGAAATAAAAATAAAATTAATAAATAAAGATTTAGAAATAAGTGTTGTATAACAGTAATGCCTGTTTCAGACACCTGTACACATCATGAGACATACCCTGACTTAAAGATACTTCATGTATTTACAGGGTGCGAAGATGATACAGTTTTTAATCACAGAATCATCCACTCCTAACCCACTTGGGAACGTAATAGCATTTTCCCTCAAATAGAGTTCATTTCTTAATTTAAAAAAGAAATAAAAATGCTAGAATCCAATTTGGGTAAGATCATAGTGGAGGAAAGTTTGTCAGTTTTCATGCCAAAGAACGACGGTTTTATCTGGGCACTCCCGTTTCCTCTACCATTCCAGAAGTTACCGTTTATTACTGAGAGTTAAACAGCATTACTTCTCTCTGCTCTGTTCGTTGTTATATGTGGTTTTGATAATTTTGTCCAATGACAGCAGTTCCCCAGATGCAAGCTTCAATACTCATATTTTTATTAGCACCTAAAATGAGGTTATTTTTTTTAGCACTGGATACACTCTGATTAAGTCCTTTGCGTGACAATTTTGATTTAGCTGACTTTAACTTCACACAGACAATAGAAGTTTATTTTCTGAAGTGTCATCACAATCTTTATTTCACGTTGTTTTTAAATTGTCATAATACAACTGTCGTCATAATATTCCGTTTTTAAAAATCTTTATTTTTATTCTTTTTGACACGTTTGATGATTTGCCAGATTTTAAAATTTGTTAACGTTATTAATTTTTAAAGAAAAATGCATGTAATGATTAAATATGCTGTTTTTGTTTGACCTAACTGGGGTGAAATTCTTACGACACTCGGTACATCTTTTCTATGACCTAGTTCGTATTTGTTTCACCTTACCGGGGTAAAACTCTTACATCACTTAGTACAGCTTTTGTTTCACCTTACCGGGGTGAAATTCTTACGACAATCAGTACACATCTTCTATGACCGCGTTTGTATTATGCTTAGTCTTACTGTGGTGAAAATCTTACGACACTTAGAACAGCTTTTCTGCGACCGAGGGATTTTTTTTCGCCTTATAGAGGTGAAATGTGAAAGACACTTAGTATAGCTTTTCTTTCTGTGACCGCGTTCTTATTTATTTGACCTTACTGGGTTGTAATTCTTAAGACACTCGGTACACTTTTTCTATGACCTCGTTTGTTTTTGTTTCTTTCTACTTGCCTGAAACTTTTACAACACTTAGTACATCTTAACGACACTATAAGTACAGTTTTTCTGTGGCCAGACTAGTTTTTTGTTTCCCTCTACCGGGTAGTGCATTTTTACTATGACCTAGTTCGTAGTTCGTTTTTGTTTCTTCCTACTTGCCTGCAACTCTTACAACACCTAGTACATCTTAACGACACTATAAGTACAGTTTTTCTGTGGGCTAGAATCGTTTTTGTTTCCCTCTACCGGGTAGTGCATTTCTACTATGACCAAGTTCGTTTTTGTTTCATCTTACAGGGGTGAAACTCTTTGTACAAATTTTGTTTGACCTTAACGGGGGGGGGGGGGGGGGATTATAAGGACACTGAGTAGTTTTTGTTACACCTTACTGGGAAAAATCATTTTGACATTCGGTGCAGCTTTTCTGTGACCGAGTTCGGTTTGTTTTTTGTTTTTTTTTTCCTCCACCTTACCGGGGTGAAATTCTTAAGACAAACAGTAAATATTTTCTTTGACCGCATTTTTATTATTTTTGGTCTTGCTGGGGTGAAATTCTTACGACACTAAGTTCAGTTTTTCTGTGAACAGACTAGTTTTTTGTTTCCCTCTACCTGGTAGTGCATTTCTACTATGACCAAGTTAGTTTTTGTTTCATCTTACAGGGGTGTTTGTCTTTACTGGGGTGAATTCCAAATCCTTACGACACTTAAAACATTTCTTCTATGACTGAAATCGCTTTTGTTTGAACTAAACGTGGTGAATTTCTTTACGACACTCAGTACAGCTTTTCTGTGGCTAAGTTCGGTTTTGTTTTGTTTTGTTTTTTTTTTTTTGTGTGGTGTTTTTTTCTCCTCCATCTTACCGGGGTGAATTCTTATAACACTAAAAAATACGTTTTAAAATTTTAGGCGTTTTGAAGAATTAGACCTATCTTAATTAGTTGTGATATTAAACCCTTCCGACTTCCTGTCCCAGTTTAATTAATTGTTTTATCAAAAAAAAAAAAAAAAAAAAACAATTTCAATATCGGCCAAAGTTTTTTGTTTCCGCCTACATGACGTCAAGATTTAATCGTTCATATATAAACGTCTCAAATATAGAATGACAATTCACGGTTGATTTCTTGAATTCTTAATTTAAACTCGTTTTAACTTGCGTGTGACAGTAGGCGTGTACCATATTGCATTACCAGGTCACGTGCTTCCGTATCTTAACGTTACGATAGTGATGTCATTTGCCATAACAACGGGGAGATTGAATGATATCAAGATTAAGAAAATCAAGGAAGTGGAAGCGAATTTTTATAGTGTATTTCGCAATTTTGTTGACATAGTTCGAATTTTTAATTATTTTGTCCTATTCATGTTTTGTATGCAATAACTAATATGTTTACGTTGAATTTGATATGGTTAATTAAAACTATGTTCTTAATTATTGATTTACAAATCAAAATATGGTGAGAAAGTGCTAATCTAATAAATGATTTCCTCATGAACAATGTTACATTTGGTTCAACGACATCGCTGCGTTGAATTTTGTACAATATGTAAACTTACATTCGAATTTATACAATATAAAATAAAATTCAAAATAATTATAAGTGGAAAGGCTTAAGCAAGATATCGTAAAAGTATAAATTGTAAAATATATATATAATCTTAGGTGACTTGCAATGTTTTAAAGAAATGAAAAAAATATTATCATTATTATCTGAATAATAATAATAATAATCACCATCATCATCATTATCATTGTCATTATCATTATTTGTCTTATCTTGCATTTTAACAAAATAAATTGCTTAGCATACAGGTTAAAAAAAAACAACATATGCAATTTTCAGAGAGAGAAAAAAGCACTTTATATTTTTTTTTACTCTATGAACTGTCAAAGTTAGGGTTACCGAGTTTTGTATTTATCTTGCGTGAGATTTGTAATAAACATCGTGTAATTTATCAGTACTAATGTTTTGGCTTGTTAAGTACTATTGTTATGCATTAGTACTCAAGGTTAGTTAAAGCATCAATAACGTCAACATCAACTTATTTTTTACGCGTATTCACCCCGATATCGGTCCAAACCGGTAGACGGTTCAACAAGCAATTAATCCGTCTATTGTCTCAACAGACAGTTTGGCATTAAACTGACACATGAGGCTAAATAAACCATTGTTTAATTTTTTAAAAATAACACCCGATATGTTTAAGGTTAAAAAACGTAAACAGCCCCTAAGAGATATAAATATTTGAGCACGTGTAGTCACTTCGTTATTGAAACTTTAAAATTACTAAAGGTAATATGTAAGCGATGTTAGTAAATGAGGAGATTTGAAAAAAAAATACCGAATTTAAAAGATTTTATCAAATTTTGAAAGTTTTGTTCACGGTAAGCATTTTTAATTTATTTTAAATGTTTATTTATTTATTTATTTATTTTCATTCATTCATTCATTCATTCAATTCATTGAATCAGAAGTCCATGAATTACTTCATGGACTTCTGATTGAATTTATATTCTGATTATTTATTCATTCATTTAAATTAATTATATCTAAAACGTCCTTGGGACAAATTTTCAACCAAAAAATGACTTTTATAAATCTTTCAGATTTAGAAGTCCCCCCCCCCCCCAAAAAAAAAAAAAAAAAAAAAAAAAAAAATTACCATTTTCTCTTAGAAAGAAAAATTATAAAAATTTCAACATAAGAAAAAATGAAGGTCTTTTTGGGGAAATTTTAAAAATCCAAAGTCAAGGTCAAAATCTATAAAACATATGGAACCATTTACAGTTTGCCATTAAATGATAAAGAATAAAACCGCGGTAACACCTCTCTGGTCTGGAAGGTTTTCACACCTCTATTCGACGGTATAAGTAGTTTTTCTCGTATTTAACAAAAGCCCAAAAAATCATTTAAAAAAACATCGACATATGTTGGTATAAATAAAATAGGTAAATCAATGTCAATAAAAGTCACTTAAAATTGAATTAAATGTTTCTATAGAGATTAGTATACATTACTTAGCCTTCCTTTACAAATAAACAAAAATATAAGTACTTTTCGTCTGTTATCTCGCGAAATGAAGAGCTACTTCGCTAATTACAGTTCCCACATTTGTGTTGGAACAACTGATTACGCTAATCAAGGATGTGATCTTAACTCCTGTTAAACAATGGACTTCGTTTTCACACCTTTCAGTACCTGAACAGAAAGGAAAACCTAAGCAAACATGTTGGCTTGGACTGTCAATCTGTACTGAGATTTTCTAGTTGTTTTGACAAGTTTGAGGTAGTCGTAATTTACTAGTTACTCCTACCTTTCATTTCCGTTACTCTTATGAATGTCTTAAGCTACTCCAAACTGATGTTTTTGAGAAGTAGGGAAACCATATATATAACGGATACGGGGTTGTAGTTTTATTCAAAATATTTGTAAATGGTTACATGTTAATGAAAAAAATATTTAAGAAGATCTACGAACCTATGACCAAAGAAAAATTCTAATTTTATTCAAAAAATAAGGTATGTTTTATTTTAGATGTAATTTTTTAAGATTCAAAATGTTGTTTTAAAAGTTGTTTATTGAATTTTAAACTTTAAATTTTGTGATAACTGAAAGTTTCATTAAGGTCGAACATTATTTCATGAAAATCTGGTGATGTTATATGATTTAGACCAATGTAACATGCGTGTTATGATACATACTGTCATGTATGTGCAGAATTTTGAATTTTTCTTTTTCTAAAAATTGGAAATTATGCACATGATAATACCATAAATGTTTACCGTAATTCCATAAATTACAGTGTTGTCTATGGGCTTCTGTATTTATGGTATAAATCAACAAAAACTGTTTAATTAAGTTATATTTGATGCATGTCTTTCGAAGTTTATTAATGTATCATGTGCTGATTTTGAAATTCTGAAACAATAAAAATGCACATGATAAATATGTATAATGAAGATACTTGTAAACTTGAAATTATAAGTTCATACAAAGGACACACATTGGTATATGCCCGGTAATATTCGGTATTTGTTAACTACTGTTAGTAACCATGACGATTGTACTTGAAATTACACATTTTTTTTTCCGTTCATTGATGAAAGGGGTATTTTTTTTTTTTTTTTTTTTTTTTTTTTTTTTTTTAAAGTTCTCGCATGTAAGTTTACCTCAAAACATAAGGCAATGATAGAGACAGCCAAACAAGACAAGAAAAGAACCACATACTGTTGGGGGACCAATGATTATAAAAACTCGCCACTCTCAAAATCAAATATTATAATAACTACATGTTTTTGAAATATACGTCAATAGTTTCAAAACAATTTACTGAAAATTATGTGCTCACATTTCAATTTTATTTCCATTAGTTTTCTTGATATTGAAAACAAAAAATATCATATTTTTTTTTAACCCATTGATTGATTTAATTTATTAAAAAAAAATTAGACCCTGGGATAGTGGCATACTGACTACAGTTGATACGCTAGATTGATTTACGACTGTATTTAAAATCATATTCCACATGCGACTAATTAAAAGCAATTACTTATGGCAAGAAGTCCTTTATAAGTAAACAATACCTGTATATTGGAAATTCAAGACTACTGGTATTTATATATCAATAGTTAAGTTAATTTTAAAAAGTAAATATTTGAATAATAAGTTTCAATTTGCCTGCTGGTGACACATGATTACGTAAAGCGAATGGTTAAAAATTGCATTGTCATGGGTGTGTGCGTGTGTGTTTGGGGGGGGGGTGTAATGTTTTAAATATTTTTTACCAAAAGCACATTTTAAATTAGTTCATGAAAATATTTAAAATATAATGCAATGTAAAAAAAAAAAAAAAAAAAAAAAAAAAAAAGTTTGAAATATTACATTTAAGGACGCCACTCGTTGCGATTTAGAACATTGTTAAACATGCTGGGTGATGAATAGATGATTAAACTTGAGAAGTTGTCTCAAATTTAATCAACAAAAAATAGTTACGACTGATTATGGTGCTGGCATTTCGGTGTCTAAAATTATCGATCACGCTTCCACCACCGTGAGACACGGAATTACATTTTTTTTTGCTGGTGTTTTCAACGTATTTTATGCTTTTATTTATTGAATGTTTTTTTAATTCAAACAAAATTTGAATATTGTTCATAGTTATATTAACCGTCCTGTCATTCTTATGGAACTGTTAGAATGATAAAGGATGTAATTAAATTGATGTTATTATAGGTTGATCAGGGCTAAAGCTGATCCACAAATATTTCAGTTTTTTGTTTAAAATGTGTATGCCGTCTACGTTCACACAGAGTACTTGTGTCCCGCCTGGTTGGACATTCGTGCCGTAAAACCGTATGACCAAAAGCGTTTCTGTCTTGCATGTACGGATGTCAGAAAACGGGCGAGAATCTTTAAAAGACATATATAACTTTTTTTTCACATACATTACTGCCCATCCTGCAGCTAGTGGCGTCGTGTTGCTTGCAATGAAATACACAAAACACTTTTTCATTTTATAAATGACCCACAAGATGGATACCTCTAAACAAACCGGAAATTAAAATTAATTTGGTTTTATAAATTTTCAAGATAACATGGCTCCGATATATCTTAACAATATTACTCAAACCAGTGGATAATCACACGATTTGTATAATTCTATTATTATGATTTTTGTTGTATCGTGTTGTTTGTTGTTGGTTAATCCGATTTATGTCAAGTATATGTTAATTCGCTAAACGTATTATTTAGTACGTTTTCCCGTGAATTATGTCAAAAACGTATGATTAATGTATTTTTTCCTTGATATATTGAAGGTTTGGAAATTTTTCGCTAATCCTCGTTTGAATTCGACGACGACGGAAGGATGAAGTTTCGACAGTTTAATTTCAACCCATTTCAAAGAAACAAAAGTAAAAAGAAATCGTCCAAACAGAATATCGAAGAACAACAAAATTACAAAGATGAAATTCTGGATCAAAACAGCAATAAATGTGATGTTGTACATTTCAACAACATTGGAAATTTCGCAAACGTGAAATATCATCCGGGAACTTGCGACATTGACCTTGCCTGGGACGATGAACCGGAAGTACAAGAATACAAGCCTATTAATGTTAATGTTGACCAACATTATTTATTGAATTATTACCCGTATCTTGGTGTAATCGATTCTGTGAATTTTAATGGAGTTCCGGAACAAGTGAAATGCTCGTGTAAGCTATTAACGGATTATTGTGACAGCCCAAGTATCTATGATAAACATAACAACTTGTTTGATCCGAGCGAATTATCGAATGTAGGAGTAAAGAAAAACAATTTGAGAACAGCAAGGTCAAGAATTAAAACGAATCCATGGTTACCAACCCCAAGACCAATATTTGACATTTCGCCCGGTAATTCCGTAAGTTCCGGTTCAGATTCAACAAGGTGCTTGCTTACAGATTCACAGGAAGTGACAACGGAGTTGGTTAATTCCGTTTCGTTAAATGTGTGCTTCGCGGAGAAGGATAATAAGCACAGCACGCCGGATTATAAAACGTATCTCAGAGATTCTGATAGAAAAACTCCAAGGCAACAACTGTCTTTGAACAATTTGAATTGTAGATGGTCGATAATATCAGACGGCGATATTTCTATTGATCTGAATGCTTCGCCTATATTAGAAGACATAGAGAACGACTTTTTCAATCTTGAACATAACATAAGCTTTGAATATGAGGATAATGTGGATTTGGTTTTAGACGATGAGTTAGGAAAACGGGGTATTAAAACGAGCGTGTCAATTAATGACCTTCTGGAAGACAGTGCAATATCACAATCGGAAATCCCTTCAACTAATAGTGCTACGGAATATTCATCAGACGATAACTGTACGTGCTCAGAAAAAATGGACGATTCATTTTCTGACAATATGTTTCCGTATGAGGATAGCAGTGACAATGAAGCAGATGTTTCTTCGGCAGAATGTTCGTTTTCAGAGGAATTTTGTTCAAGTAATCTGTTAAATGTAAATGATCTAATATTGAAGCAGTGCAATAACTTAGACGATTCCATAGATGCGGGCTATTCTAGTTTAAAAAGGGACGGACGGGATGGACGTTTTGTTTCGGAGTCTGAATCTGACGTTTCACAAGAGAAGGGAAAATCCGATTGTGAAGTTACCGTTTCTGAAAATGAAAAGGAAAATAAGCCTGTTGAAATTGTTAATGATGCAACTGCCGCAAGGACACTTCCGGAAATCAGATCTAGTCTCGAAGAAAAGGTTAATATTCTTCGTTTGGAAAAAGTCATCGTTCAACAAAAAATCCGCGAAGCACAAGAAGAGGAACAAATCCGCCTGGAGCAGCGTCAGAAATTCAGTAAACAATTATCAGTTCATAAGAAGCAAGTTTTATTGGATACACTCAATGACTTGAAGGACAAACTCGAGAATCAAAGCAGACGACTCCAGAAAAGTTACTCAGCCGTGCTAACAATGCAGAAACAATTCACAGCTCGACGAGCATCATTTTCTTTCGTTACATCAACCAACGTCTACATGTAATATGTACATCTTTGAACTTTTGACATTTGAAATCAACAACCAGCATTTTCATTGGTCTGTTTAGTGTTCAGGTTCACGTTCAAGTGTCTAAGTGCTCAGAATGTTTGAAAATTAACAATGGAAAGAGTGATAACTGAGAATAAATATATGGCATTTGTTGTTAACTTTTCAATATTATATTGAATTCTTTATCAATATGTAAATTTTCATATTGATTGAAAAATAGAAATGATCTTAAAAATTGTGAGTAAAATTGACTAAACTTCACAATACATTTTTGTATGGGTTTCGGAGTAGAATTGATATGTTCAAAATTGCTGAGTAAAATTGGCTAAACTTTTAGAAGGATTATCAAAACGTAATTTGATGAAGATTTTAGTTAAAGAAGTGAACACCTAACATGCGTAAATGCACGTATGTGTGTTTCCATGTGCATTATAAAAGTTACACATATGTTTTGTATTGAAACACATGTCAGATGTTTCGTATTATACATTTAAACCTTTGAGATTATATATCAAAGATTCATTTAACTATTCGGTATTTACCAATCCGCTTTTAATGGAAAAATATTGATAAAAGACGTTGAAAGACTTCTTCAATGCGAAGTAAAAAGACCGAAAAATAATCCAACAATGCTATGAAAGCTCATTTTTCCCGATGGTTTTTTAAGAAGCCAGAAAGTTTGGTTTTTAAATTCTACTGACAGCTATCTGATTGTTGTTTCCATACTTTTTCGATATTGTAACAACCTATGAAAATAATATCTATTAAATCGGAGAAATAAAAACAAGTATGTCTCTGCTGTAACACGGGGGAATTTTAAATGCACGTTTTTTTAGTTTCGATTTCAAAGTAATTTTCGATATCCAAAACAGATCTGAAAAATTCATGTGTTTTTTTTAAATTGACTTAATATTTAATGCCCTTCGAAATTAAATCTGTTAATTGGATGTTTTATGCGATATTATTAGCCAATCAAAAACGATGTTGCATTTTTTGTTGTTTTGTTACGTCGGTTTTGATTGCTTGTTGTGTTTTCAGTAGGCGGTTCTATTATATAGATTGGCAGTTCATTGCTGAGAACTGTTTTTTTCTGTTTAGATATAATGTGAAAAAGTTCCCTAGATTAAATATTGTATATATGTTAGATTAGTGCTACGAATTTTGGGAACTCCCTAATGCCAAACTTGTTAGAGACATTTTGAATTCAAGCAAAGAACCGATAAATTTTAGGGTAAAAATTTATGGATAAATCAATTTCAAAACATTGATTAGAACTAAATTATTCACGCACTTGTTATTTGTTGTTTGTTTCGAGAAAAACGCTTCAGCAAACGTGGGTTTCGTAATGTTTGCCATTCCATTTTGTTGTATTGTCAATCACGTGATAAATGGTTTTGTGTTAATTGGTCATTATTTGTCACATGATCAGTCGTAAAACCTCGTTTTGACTCGGAACTTTTTGTTCAGTGATATTCAGTTTGTATATATTGTTTTCATCTTTGATTTGTAAATATTGTACCTATTAATTTATTAAATTATAGTTTAAATTCGATTTAGATTTTTTTCTTTCTTTACGGTGGCGCTGTTAAGGGTGATATCAAAAGGAATACAATGTTATAGATTGTGATTTTGTTGTGAAGAAAAAGAACTTGAGAAGTGCGTTGCTAAGTAACAAATATTTGGTAAGAAATACTATTTATGGTTGAATAATAGAATATTTTAGCTGAAACTAATAACAGAACAGCCAGAACAAGCAAAAAAGTAATAAACGAAATACCATAAGAAACACCAACCACAAAATAAAAACAAGCTTAATTTTGGATCACTGATTAGTCAAGTTGGTGTTTTATAGTAGTCCATAATACTAGTACATTGTACTAATCCCAGGTCTAGTACAATCCTAACTCAATATTGTCTTTAAAATGAATCAAAGTGATTTGCATGATTTGAGGCTTCAACACTCTTGGGCTCGAACACATTTACTACGTTCGGATTCGTATATATTTAAGAAGTTTAGATAGGGCCAAATAATTTTCTACCGCTCCTTCGACTTAAACCCGAAGTTGTGAAGGTGAAAGTATAAAAAAAGAAGGAGCAAAAAATTTTTTCTCGTGCTTACACGATAGTTAATGTGTGCTCACTCTTAGATTTCCGCTTGCGCACGCGAAAATTATCAGGTGTTTGCGTGTAAGTTATCGCGTGCTAGCGCAAAAGGTTTTAGCGTGCTTATGTGAAAAATATTAAAAGACTACTTAATGACCAAACCCAAGTGTATATGGATGCGAGTTTGTGATTGTGCTTGTGATCTTTTTGTACAATATTGCTTGCTCCCTTCCTTGGCATGTAGAGTGCTAGTACACTTGATATTGATATTTAGAAAATTGGAAGAGATTAAAATTACGGGTTATCATTGTCACTATCTTCCCATCGGGTTCGAGTCATACAAAAGACGTTAAAATGTGAGATACTGCCTTCTCGTCTGGTGCTTGACATAAGGATTGATTATCGACTGGTTTGTCTGGTGCTAGGATAATGCGACATGGGGAGTGATACGCTTGTCTGCAGCATACTTACTCGGTGAGCTAGCACCTTAACTTAATAGTTCACTGAATAGTACAAGGCAGACCATAGTACATAATCGCACATCTCATGCATACTGGAACTTGTTCTTATATTAATCCTTACAGATAAATATTAAATAACCCCGAGTCTTGTTGCGAATAGCCGAACAGCTGATGTGACTTTAAACAACATTTCAACCAACCGACCACATTTTTATATATTGAAAAACCTACTTCCAAACTATCACATTTTCAGCCACTGTATCATAAAATAACAGAACAGTAAATTATCGGGAGAAAACAATATCCAGTGTTTGCTAAACGCTTGTTTTACACCATTACATAATTTCCTTATCGAATCAATGATCGGCCTAGCTTTATGAAATGAATGAGAGATTTTCGATTTTTACTTCAGAAATCAAACATCACAGTATGTGTGTATTGAACGAATGACTCATCGAGGATTTCCAGTACATCTGGGCTTTTATTGAAATTATTTAACGACAACGGGGCGATAATTGAAGTATCAATCCAATTTCATTTATTCAAGAGACGATTATGTATCGATCCAAAATATCAGTAATGTACTGCATTACAACAGCACGATATTACAGATATAACAGATATATTATGACATGCCTGACTTTTTCTGTCAGAATTTCCTGATTCTAACACATACACATCGTGACCGTCACACACACACACACACACACATTGCTAGCCGCCAAGCATAGTTTTAAGGTCAGAGGAAATTCGGACTATGGTAATTGCAGACGATGGCAGAGATCAAAGATCAACTTTGATTTAACAAAAGCTTTAACTTACAATTGTCGAGAGAATTTCATCATATCATTTAAATTTTTACCCAGAAGTCACCTCACCGGATTTTAGTAAAATTTTACCCGCAAATTCATGAGCAACAAAACAAGTACATTGTATTAATTGGTCTAGGATTTCGGTAATGTAAGATAAAAATGATTAAAACGTTTAAGGATATACAATGTAGTTAACATTGAAATATCATCAGCTATATATTTAAGAATATTTTACTTATATCGGGATGTCACCGTTTATTTGTGAAGTGCCAGGAATTTGACCACCTTGGACAATGTGCATGGATGGTATTTAATCCACAGGGGCTTGTATTTATTGGTAATTCCCTTTTTCTGACAAATACCCTCTTTCTGGCCAAAACCCTGGAATGTTTTCTTCCAGGATTTTGGTCAGAAAGAGGGTATTTGTCAGAAAAAAGGAATTATTAATAAATACAAGCCCCTGTGTTTAATCGTGCAATTCCGTTAATTCAAGTTAATATTTTTTGTCCTTCCGTTTGAACTGTACATTTCCGTCAAATTGGTCAGCCTTGTTTTTTATGTCGCTTTGAAAATCATTGACCTTCATTATAAATGCCAAGGGTCTTAGGTGGCCGAGTGGTCTAAAGTGCATGCTTACGAATCAAGGTGCCTCTGAACTCTTAGATTGGAATCAAACTTGGGCAGCTCATAGGGTGAGAAAGTTTTGTCAGTTCGCTTGGCAAAGGTCTCTGGTTTTCTCAAACCACTCTGGTTTTCCCTCATCGTGAAGCCCTCTACCCTTGTAGTAGGGGTCAAACTCTGGCCTCCGACACAATAAGCAACTACTCTATCCACTGAGCTACTGTTATTTATTTTCATTGAGTTCACTTGCTAAAGTTTAGGGGTTTTCTCTTCCTTCCTCCACCATTGGAGAACTCATTCTTCAAAATACATGTAATTTGAAATACCATGATTTAACCCATTAACTGAAAAGATGTCAATTTCTTGCCAATGTCATAGAAACTTTAAATTAACTCTTTTTCTAAACTTATAAAGGTAGTGAGTGAGTGAGTTGAGTAATGGTGTTTAACGTTCCAGTCAATAATATTTCACTTATATTGAGACGTCGCCAACTATAGGCGAAAGTGCAGAATTTTTTCCTGTGCGTTGTGCTGATGGCATTATACAGCAGGGTTCTTTATCGTGCCATGCCTGCCATGACACGGGACCTCGTTTATTTTAAGTTCCCATCCGAAAGTACAGTGACTTTCATTTCGTAATGCCGAGTGCTTGGCAAAAGAACAGTCACTACCAACTTTCAAGTTTTGGGACCCGGTCGGGGTTCGAACCCACGAAATTTATAAAGGTACAGGTGTTGAAAAAATTATATCAGAAATCTTACCATTTAGTTAATATTTAAGGACAATAACTCAAGAATGACTTAACTGCAAAAATACTCAAAATCGAACTTGACCTGGAGTTTTATAATTTATCAGTATAAAGCTTCATTAAAACTGATTGAAAGTAAAGACTAACTATTTGTAAACTAAAAGTATGATAAACATATAAGCCAGCAGAGAATTGGAAAGACAGGCAAACGGATGCATTACCATATCAGTAAACACAATATCCTTGGTGCATATGCAAGGTGTAAGAACAAGAAATATCTCAACAGCATATAGTTATTGCAATATTTTTATTTTTTCTACCTGATGTAAATAATATATAAATAATAAATAATATAATGTATAATTTTTAAAATTGTTATTAATATATGATATTAAATACCACCAAAAAGGTTTTATTTTGTCATAAAAATATATCCAAGGAAACAATTCTTTTTAAATAACGTCTGTCATAGATCAGAAAAAATATTAAGACATTAACAAAAAAAAAATTATGCAACAAGTTTTGTTATTTCATTTTTTAATCTATTCCCTTTATAAAACCAAGACCAGTGTATCTGACCAGCACATCTAATCTACAAAATAATTCTTAAACATTCAATCTAGACTTAACCTGACTTCTAAATTTCATACATAAATTTTATACACCTTGAGCTCTAATGTCTTTAATTATCTCCCTTGAGATGACCAAATATGGAGATTCATATTAATGTGCACTGTTAATATATACATGACATCAAATAGTTTTCTTAAGAGTTATCAAATTTAAAGGGAGATAATTTTGTTAAATTTCAGAAATAAAACCATTCTTTTTAAAAGAATTCAACTTATAAAAATAAATAAACAAATTTTCTGATATACTCCGAGGATCTTTTTTCAAGTAGGTTTTTAATGTCAGATCTCAATGAATAAATGTTTACGTAACATTCAAAAGGCTATTTACATAACAATCTACTTGTTTGTGAGATCGTCTTTGGTAGTGTCCGTCAATGGTTGGTTTTTTTTTTTTTCTTTTTTTTTTTTTTTTGAAAAACTTTCAATTAAATTTTGCTTCATATAGAATCCCTTATCCCCACTTCCAAATATATTAGTGATTGTGTAACCCCCTTCCCAATACATTAGTAATTGTTTCTGTAAACCACTCTTTGGGAAACACTAGTAATTGTTTCTGTAAACCACTCTTTGGGATACACTAGTAATTGTTTCTGTAAACCCCTCTTTGGGATACAATAGTAATTGTTTCTGTAAACCCCTCTTTGGGATACATTAGTAAATGTTTCTGTAAACCCCTCTTTGGGAAACACTAGTAATTGTTTCTGTAAACCCCTCTTTTTTGATACACTAGTAAATGTTTCTGTAAACCCCTCTTTGGGATACACTAGTAATTGTTTTTGTAAACCACTCTTATGAATACACTAGTAATTATTTCTGTAAACCCCCCTTATGAATACACTAGTAATTATTTCTGTAAACCCCCCTTCCCAATACACAAGTAATTGTTCCTGTAAATGTTAAGAGGTATCACATGAATCCTACTGAAAGCAGGAATGAAAGGTTTTCTGTTTTGCTATGAGAGTCTGTAGTCTATCTTTTATCTACATGTAAATATAATGAGTTGTTGGCTATCCACTAATTCCTAACTACACCATGATATGTACGTTATAAATTTCCAATATCTTCCTTCATCTATTCAGACATTCTAATATGCTGAAAATAAAAACAAAGCATCATATTAACTGCTTGTTGTCAAAAAGTTCAATTATATATATATATATATATATATATATATATATATATATATATATATATAAATCTGAACAAAAAGTTCATTCAAACATGGTCAGATTTTAAATAAAATATTAATGTATTCACTAGCTTTTTCATATTTTCACAATCTTCAGGTGAAAATGTTGTTTTTAAGATAACTAAAACAAATAAATAACCATGACGTCAAAATGCTAAAGTTAGCATTTAGTTTATTGGTTCTGGAGATGGTTGAACTGAAAAGTTACGGGAGCTGAATGACAGACTACCGACAAAGAACATTGCTAAAGTTAGCATTTTGACGTCTTAGTTAGTTAACTGTCTTCCTAGAACTTTGTGTTCTGATTTTATGTATGAAGTTTCTATGACTTTCGCTTCTTGACAAAATGTTACAAGGTTTTATAACTAAAAACAGTGTGACCTTGAATTTAGATCAATATCAGTCAGTTTTGCACACAAGAAATGGCATAGGCTTGGAAATATCTCTGTCCAGTTTCATTGTCATTAGTTTACTGGTTCTGGAGAAGAGATGGTTGAACTGAAAAGTTACGGAAGCTGAATGACAGACTACTGACAAAGAAGCATTGGAATATCTCTTCATTAACCTTTTGAACCAACATCTTTTTAAGAATTCAGATTTTTTCATCACAAACCCATTGGCTATGTTATGTTGCAATTTAGACACAGAAAATACATACAGAATTCACAAATGCCTCCAAAAACAAATCCAGATAAATATAAAACCAGTGACATTTCGCTTTAGACAGAAAGAATATGAGCTATAAGTAGAGTAGTGCCGATGCCTGTAATTTAGTCCATCAAAAAACTTTAACCAAAATTTATTAATATCAGATGTCAATCATGGTCACTCTCAAGTTGCTCAGGTAAGAT
Source organism: Tegillarca granosa (assembly GCA_029721355.1). Lineage (NCBI taxonomy): Eukaryota > Metazoa > Mollusca > Bivalvia > Arcoida > Arcidae > Tegillarca > Tegillarca granosa. The sequence goes on along the minus strand of CM056610.1, from coordinate 5,576,883 downwards.
AAAACAGCAAAATAAAATATCAGTTACCTTTTGGGGGTGGCCTTCTTCCTTTACCTGAAAATAGGTAATATATGAATTGTTATTTCAAAGTCACTGAATTTTGACAATCAGCAAAAATACTTGGTTAATAACATTATCATTTTCTACTACATGTACCCACTTGTGGATGATGAAATCTTAAGATCACAAGTCAAAAGTACAGGCACAGTATTTAAACAAACCCTGACAAAAAACTGCATTATATTCATAATGATTACAATATGACGGTTACATTTCTGTTTTCAGGTGGGACAAAGTGATGTCATGATGTATATTACATACAATTTTAAATAAAACAAGGAGAATGTTACTCAGTGCACTTGCAGGGGGCCTCAGTGGCCAAGTGGTCTAAAGCATGCACTTAAGATCACAGTACCTCTCACAGCCTGGGTTTGAATCATCCTAGTGTGAGAAAGTTTGTCAGTTCGCTTGCTGAAGGTCAGTGGTTTTCTTTGGGTACTCTGGTTTCCTCCACCATCCCAAAACTGACCACCTTGAAATAAGTGAAAGAATCTTGACTGGGGTGTAAAGCACAATTACTCCACTCCACTCCACTTGCTGTTAGGTGGTAATTTTATCTTGGGTTTTCTGTAGTTCAGACCTGACCTTCTGGATACAAGTGATGGCATTTTGACTGAATGTCAAACATCCTTCCTTCGTTCAGGTTTAAATAAAAAAGGTTGTAACAAATATTTCAGTCCTAAATACAAGCTTTAAAATCTTCTCATTCTAGGAAAGGGTCTTATGTCATTACAAGCACTTTGGCACCTCCTTCAAATCTTGAAAGATACAATGGTATTAGTCATTGGTAATTTGATAAAAACCACAAATGCTTAAATCCAATTTCAAGTCTCATTTTTCTTAGATGACCATTCAACATCAACAGGTATCCTGTCTGTTCTTCAAATGATTGTTTTTAAAAAGCATTTCATCAACTAAAGTTGACATTACATTTCCTCAGGTAAAATTTTGACTAATGACATAACAAACACTAAGAAGGTTAATTTTCAGTGATTTAGGGCCTATCTGTAGGACTGATTTGACCTTGTTGAGTTTTTATTGAGTTGAGTTTTATTGAGCTGAGTTGAGTCCATACCTGTCATTGTGTATTCTGTGATACTAGTATCAGATTCATAACGTGGGATATTCCAGCCACCAGTTTCTGACCTCACTGATTCCTGAGTACTTCTATGCATGCTGGCTCCCTACAGAAAAAAAATAAAAATATTAAGTTACTGCAAATAAAAAGTAAACAAGAGCTTCCAGGTGATTTATACCCGACGATCACAATGACGAAGGAAAGCTGCTGTCCAAGAATGTTTGTAAATTATAATACTTAACGGGGGGAAAACTCTGGTAGCAGATGTACTGGTAACCCAAAAATTAACTCTGGATGACCTTTCATATCAAAAACACAGAAAAAACCTGAGTTTACAAGAACTTTGCAATCAATTCCTTCAGATTATAAAACAATCACAAAATCAAATTACTTTAATATAACATTACTTAAATAATGACGGGTGACCTATGTATAGAGGCAGTCACTAGAGCAGGTTTTACTGTAAATACAGGTGGTCTTTATATAAAGGTAGTCAATTGTGTGGGTTTTACTGCAAATACAGTTGGTTTTTATATAGGGGTAGTCACTAAATAGCAGGATTTACTGTGCATAACTAGACTACCTCAATATTGGAATCTCTTCCAGCTGTCCACGTTTTTGCTGCAGCAGGATTTAAAAAAGAATCCACACTTTCCATGGATTGTGTGGGTCTATCACTAAATCTAACTGGAACAGTGGCAGCCATTTTTCTGTTTTCAGAAATCCCTCCTTTTGATCGGCTTGGCTCTGGTAATGTTCTGGACGGTTTGGGCTTGTAAGACTCTCCTGTTGTTAATAAAAATGTTGTGTTTAAAATCAGCATGTCAGTTTTTATTATCATATGCTTGTTCTTAAATTCTTTATTTTAGAAAACGGAGAAACATTATACATGTACAATGATTTGGTTTGACGTCCAAGTCAAGAATATTTCACTTATATCAAGACATCAACAGCTACAGTAAACAAGTAATGTTAGCAAATCAGGTTGGTTGGTTGGTTTGTTGGTTGGTTGGTTAGCTGGCTGGTTTATGAAGTTGTTAAACAATGCATTAGCAATTCTTCAGCTATTCCAAATGAGAACAAGATTATTAATCTCTAAAAAAAAATTCTACAAACATGTCCCTGTAGATGAGATGTATTTTTTGTGGCCTGTCTTGTGCTTACTTGCTCTCATGGTAACTAAAACACACTAGCTCACAGAATTAGTATTTGGCAAACAAGCATACCGTTCTTCTAGTCACACTTATACACATCATACATTTATACCAGGTGAACAAGTCGATACCCTTTCCTTTGAATGCTGCGTTTGAGATGAAGACCCAGTTACTCAAATTTTATAGTCTTATTTATGACCTGGTTGAAGTTTGAACCCATGACCTTCTCTTCTCGAGGTGGGCACTCTATTTCTGAACCACCAAGGCAGTTGTTAAGCAAATGAGGAAAAGTATCTTGAAGTTCAAAAATACATTTTTTTTGACAGGAACATTTTTTGAAAGAAATTGCAAACTTTTTACTTCACTGAGAACAGCCCAAACTCTTGATTGTTGCTATTAATGATTTTAAAATAATCATGATATTATATTGGATATAATACGTATGACCAATAAAAGAACGATAATTATGGCATCATTAATACAAAAAATTTCCTTGTTTATCATACAAAAATCTATCTGTTTACAGGGACTATAAACAAGTTACGAATGAAAAAGGTCTTGTGGTCTCATTAATTAAGTTAACTTATAGAGAAAATGAAAATTTTGAATCATGCAGTCAAAAATTTAATATTTACCGTCGGAGTCATCAATATTCCATAAGGGCCTTCTCTGCAAATAAACAAAGAATATTTATTTATTTATTTCAAATCAAATACTGCAATATTTCTCAAAATTTCAAATAAAATTTAAAAAAAAAACCCACATCTTTCTGTGCACACTGTGTAAAAGAAATGGAAATAAATAATTTATTTTTAAAAATATCTATATCAAATAAAAGAATAACTTAATCCAATTTTAATTTTTTACCTTCAAATTTAATCGAGAAAAAATAAACTGATGCACATTAATCAGCGTCATCATCAACAAAAATCGTAATGTCACACACAGGACATCATGTACATTTCAGCACCTGAGTAGGTATGGCTTATAAGCAAGCATTCATATCATTAAGAAGTGAACTAATCATATTTTTGCTTTTCAATCACTGAAACTATTAAAAGAATTGTCAAATTTAATTGTTATAATATACTAACTGGTCCTGTTACTTGTGACACACTCTCAAACTCCTCATCGACATCGCTATCACCTGGTGACACTTGGTATCCCGACATTCCTACAAAACATAACAAAATTTATTAAATATTCTATAAGCCTTAAGTAATCTCTAAACAAATTAGTTTTGAGTCACATGACATGTTAAAAGTATGAAATGGTAATTTTTCTGGTTACAAGAAAAAGGTTAAATTTTCAAATAAGGCACAACAGGGCCATTTAAGCCAAGGCTTTGGAAAATTTGGGCCATATTTTTTTTAAAAAAGGGTCAAAATTATAATAACGATCCCATTTTTTTTTTTTATTTGTCATTCATACAATCACACAGTTTTACATTTTCATAATTGTGTAAAAAATCAAATAATCTCAAACTTTTTATGATAAACATGATTATTATAGAATATGAAAACTTCACATATCATTTAAAGTGGGTTGGAATAATGGATTTTTTTACTCTCTATTAAAATTTTTTTGTTTTTATCAAGGTAGTCAGTTCAGGAATGTCTGAGGAAACCAGAGTGCCTGGAGAAATACAACCTTGAGAAAGTAATCTGACAAACATCCCACACTAAAACTTATGAAATTTAAAGAAATGATAATAAAGTTGTTTGTTGAATTAACAATGCAATAAACTGCATTTTGATGCATTTTTATCATGTCTATATCTCAAACTGTTGAAAGGTTTCATGGCACAATTTGGACCAAACAATTAAAAATATTTTTTCTCAAGTTTGATTTTATTTACTTTTATAAATTTGGAAAGTCGAATTGATTGTTTAAAGTAAGGTAATTTTAAAAGAATTACAAAGTCATGGCATTTAAATAGAAAGATATTTAAAAATTTTCAAAATTTCAGTTGTTGTTGTTTTTTTTATTTTTTGTTTTGTTGTTTTTGTTTTTTGGTTTTTTTTTTTTTTTTTTTTTTTTTTCTTTCTTTCTTTCTTTTTTTACCTGTAGCTGGTCTGTCTTCTTGATCCGAGTCATACAGGCTACCTTCAGGTAACGAACTATATCTATTGTCACCTGTAAAATATATATCAGAAAAAATATTAAATAAGTTGTATCCATGGAAACAAAATCAAATTAAAAACTCATGAAAACAATGAACATCTAATCTGTGAAAAATTTTATCAAAAAACTTAAGACTTTATCCATTAAATTTTGAAGCAATAATGTTAAACACCAGATGCCAATGCTAAACTAGGTTCATAATATTTTCTCAATGTTATGGCAAAAGAGCTGAAGTACTTATTACAGGTGTGTAAAAAAGGACCATAATTTTAATTTTGAGGAATATATTAATTCTGATACATGTCTAGCATTAATCTAAACATAAATTCATTCATCAACACACACACAAACAAACACACACACACACACACACACACACACACACACACACACACACACACACACAAAGTTGTCTTGTTCTTATTTTCAAGGGAATTTAAATTTCAGAGTTGAGTTGAGTAATGGTGTTAATCTCCCAGTCAAGAATATTTCACTTATATCAAGACATCGCCAGTTATAGGTGAAAGTGCAGAAATTTTGCCTGTGCATTGCCCAGATGACATACCGTGGCATGGAACCTCAATTATTTTAAGTTCTTATCCGAAAGAACCGTTACTTTCATTTTGTAATGCCGAGTGCCTGGTAAAAGAACATTCACTACCCACTTTTATGTCTTGGGTCAGATCCGGTCAGGATTCAAACCCACAACCTACCACTTATGGAGCAAACACTCTACCAACTGAGCTACTGCTGCAGTAATTTGTAATATTCTGAAGTAGTGCCCATACAATGGCACATCTAGGTAGAGATTTATCAAATGTAATTGCCCCACCATCTCTATATAGAAGATAATTAAATTTCTATGGAAAAAAGTTTAACAAGTAACATTGGTTGTCTACCCTGGTGCTTATGACAAAAGACTACTGTACTTCATGCAGGGAAAATAAATCAAAAATCAAATTTTCACATAAAAAATTGAGTATGTATATAATGAAACATGAACCAAAAAGTGCTGTGAGTGTCATAGGTGCTTTGATATCTCTAAATCTACAATCTGATATTTGTTACTATGCAGAAAGAAAATGTGAGCTAACAAGCTCTTAGAACATAAGGTATACATTTAAAACAGTATGTGCATGATGTTTAGAATAAGTAGAAGAATTAAAATGTCCAGAAAACTAAAAGAAGCCAACAACAAACAACAACAACAAAGAGAGAGAGAGAGAGAAAAAAAAAACAAAACACAACAACAACAACAGAAAAAAAGACAACAAAGAAAGAAGGAATGAGAACTTAGACTTAATAAGCTGGCTTTTTTAATAATGGATCTTTCAGAACTTCTACTTATTGAGGGATGAACTGAAAAGTTTTTTTCTTGGTATGAAGGTCTAACAGTGTGTCGGTCAATCATATCAAATGAATGGAGTGGAATGTGGCACTCAGCTCTCAGGAGGTAGGGAGAAAAGACAGCAAACAGACAAACTTTCTCAAACTACCGTAATTTCTATCTGAGTGGGAATCAAATTTAGGTTAAGGTTGTCACTTTTATCAATTGTCCAGGACTTTAGACTACTTGATCCCAAAATAAAAATGTTTTCCATTGATAATATGAATGTGGCAATGCACCACAACAAGACACCAGGAATACCCAAACAAAACTCTACAAGAATCAACAACAGCAAAAAACAAGACAAATTAAATAACTTTAAGAGTTCTGTCAGAGACTAAAAATTCCTGATTATGGACAAGAGTTGAATCGAGTAATGGAGTTTAATGTCCCCAGTTAAGACTCTTTTATTTTCATCAAGGTGGTCCGCTCTGGGATGGTGAAAGAAAACCAAAATACCCAGCAAAAATCAGACTTTAAGCTAGCAAACTGACAAACTTTCTTATATTTGGTTCTGCCAGAGTAGGATTCTAGCCTAGATGGTGAATGGCACTGTGATCAATAAGCAGGCATTTAGGCCACTAAGGCCCCAGACTTTGGATAAGAAGTGAATATAATGACCACAAGGTATTCACCAGTGAGGATTGAGTTAGTTTTAATTGTCGAAAGGATAAATTTCGACACAAATGGTTGCATTGCATGTATTTTTGTATTTTTTTTCTCTTTTGTTTTGTACTTAAACGTCCAAACAGATTCTTCAGAATGTTACCATAGCAATAATCAATTACACCTCCTTTGACATAAAGCAGGCCTACCTACCTTCTAATCCGTCACCTGGCATAGGGCCTGTGTACAAACTGAAATAATGATTGTAGTTCAGGATAAGAAAACAAAGCACAACATTAAACTAAAGCTTTCTACTCTAAAAAAATCTGGGTCAAGTTGTTCGAAGCTCTGTTAGCTAAACTACTTTGTTAGCGAAAATATGGATCTTGTAACCTGTATATAACCTAGCCACAGGTTCACAATCATTTCTTAACTAAGATTTTCCTTAACACTGATTTAGCAAATTTTGACCATCTCGTCTGAAATGATAAATAAATATCTTTGTCATATATAAGCTTGAAGTGATCTTCATAATGACACTTAAATTTTCTACATATCTTAAATTATTAGGTTTTCAAATTAGCTGGATTTGAGTTTCTTGGTTAAGAATGATTGTGAAACAAGGGCTATAGCACTTTTGAAATTTATGTTACAAAATATTGCAAATGTGTAAATTTCTCATTATCAGAAAGAACTGGCTTATTTTATATACTTGATCAACAGTGGGAACATTGTATTCAATGAATTTTTGCCGACTGTTAAGCTAACAGAACTTTACACAACTGTGCCTTGATTAGTAAAAAACAACCAATGTCATCCACTGAACCTGTTTAAAAAACATCTGATTGAGTTTATTAGAAATACAGTGAAACTTTTGATAATATTCATCATATCAAAATTTTTTTCAAAAACCATAGATATTTAAGTCATGGTTTTTTTTTTTTTTTTTTTTTTTTTTTTTTTTTTTGTTGTTGTTGTTGTTGTTGTTTTTAGTATAATTAAACAAATGATGGTTTGAAGTTAATATTAAAATCCAATCATCTTCAAGTTTAGAAGATGAAATTGAACACCAATCATCTTCAATTGAACAAAGTTTCACTGTAAAAAGGCCTAACTGTAGGCACTACAAGCCTAGGCTGCATCAAATTAATGGAGCTATCTGATTGGCTGGTACAACTTTTTTTTGCACACAGTACAGAAAAAAGTTATGGCTTTGTACCAGACTCAGATTCTTTAGATACAGCCTGTTGACTTTAACAATGTCACATTTGCAGTCAGCTGTAAATCTGGTTTCAGCCCAAATAAATGTAAGCATGGTTAAATGTGTTAATTTCCCAGACGAGAATTTGATTTTTTTTTTTCATGCAGAACACTTGTAATAAGAAATAATAATTCATGTAAATTCATGTAAAAAAAAAAAAAAAAAAAAAAAAAAAAAAAAAAAAAAAAAAAAAAAAAAAAAAAAGCTTTCAGCAAAGAAATTATGAATAAAAAGCAATGCAAATAAAATAACCAGATTTACAACATCAGACTGGCTTGACTTGTTTATGTTTCCATAACAGCCTTTCTTCAGAAAGAGATACAAGTTAGTATAAGGTTGAGGCTACACAAAATAATTTTCTGATTCTGGTTCACTAAATTTTTTTAATGCCAAGCAATGTTTTTGACCAGGAATTGATCCAGAATTTTGAGTTAATGTGGTAAAGGGTTGTAAATATACAACCCAGAGTTTTTTTGTTTTTGTTTTTTGTTTTTTTCTTTTTTTTTAGATTTTATTAAGAATATTTTAAACCAGATAAAAGCATTATATTTTAGAGGAAATTTGTTTAGTTTCACAAAATCAAATATGAATTATCAACTGATTGTTTGAAAAGCTTGTTTTTATCAAGAACACTGAAAGCATGTATTGGTAATAAGTTCGATAGCCAAAGTAAGTAAAAACCTATGTACTCCTGAAAACTTAAAGTTCAAAGTTCACGAGTTAGCAGGACTTCACAAACGCCGATTTTTTGCAAAAGACGCCGATTCAAACTTCTAAAAGCCGATTGTGGAGCCCTGCGAGTTAGTATGTTTATTTCTTTACCTATCTGATGTGTGTTTATTAAAAAACAAAATTGTTCCAGGGTGGGGGGGGGGGGGGGGGGGGGGGGCGGACTTTACCGGCGTTTGTGGAGCCCTGCGAGTTAGTATTATTCACATTCTTAATAGGGTTTGTAAGTCTTGTCTTGTGACAAGCAAGAATTTGGAATTTCCAGATTTCCAGACACAAGAACAATGTGCATGATTAGAATTGGATTTAAATGACATTACGGACCCATTCATATACTGAAGTAACCAATGGTAAAATTTCTTCTCTTGAGGTCAAATTTTGAGAAATAATTTCATATCCAGGTAAGAATTCTAAGTTTTTTAAATGAGACTTACACCAACCATCAAAAATACATCATAAACTCTGTATCTTCTTGGTATAATCTACTGCTCAAGTAAGTGACATGTATTTTAAAAAAAAATTAGAAAGAAAATCAGAAAAATAGTTTTTGTAGCCTAATACATCAAAAATGATAACATGAGTTCCTAACCAATTCTGAATTCAGTTTGAAATATTTAGACTTTTTTAACAAATTTTAATTACAGAGAAATGAATCAACATGTCAATAAAGACCACCTACAGGAACCTGTAAAATGGTCTTAATTAACAGGTTAAATAACTTTGTAAAGAGAGGGGTATGATCAAATTTTTACATAAATAACAAAAAGTTTCAAATAATTTGGTAAAAGACAAACCAAATTGATTCTAGTCGTCACTGTTTTTAATGGGCAGATAACTCTTTAATACAATACAGGGAACCTTCAGAACAAATATGTCATTTTATCACTTTTCTGCATTTTGTAACAAAGGGAAGTAAATCAAGCAATTAATTGAACAGTGCAAGAATAAAATAAAATACATGTAAGTACTAAATTCAATTTGAAGTAATTAACTCACCCTTGTCAGAAATAACATACGTCCTAAATAAATTTAATTTTTTGTGATACATGTATTCCATATCAAACCCATTACATGTATAAATGCAGTATATTTTATTTTTGTGATATTCCATGTCAAACCCATCACATGTATAGTACAGTATATTCAGTAATTTTTCTGACATGCCATATCAAACCCATCAAATGTATAATGCAGTATGTTCAGTAAGTTTAACTTTTGCAGAGAAAATTTTTTATCATATATCATGTTAATGACATCATACAGAGAATTTTACAACAGCACAGAAAATACAAACTGACCATTCATAGGAATTTTTCATTTGTTTTTTTTTTTTTCAAATAGTTTTAAATACTGGAAATTTATTTACTTTCATGATGTTTAATTTTCTTGGTTCTTAGAAAAACTATCATTTTGTATGGTGGTAAATTTGATATTTATGGTTACCAAGTAAGGAAATTTTGTACAGTTGAAGTCATTGTGTTTGTGACAGAGAACTATGCTTAATTTGTCTAGAAAGTTCAATAAATTTGAATTTAGGTTTTTTTTTTCTTATTTAAAGCTGCATTAAGATTTCCTTGGAAAAAAATTAAAACAGTGCTGATCTAATTAATGATGTTCCTAATGAACAATGTCACATTTGGTTGAATGATAAAAGCTCGAATAAATACAGAAATAATAATTTCTCAAAGAGATGAAGCATGTGTGATCTAATTTTAGAACATACTCACAAAACGATGAAATAGGATAAATTAAATGCAATTTAATATATGATAAATTTGTCATTTGAGACTTTGTAAGGGATACATAACACCATTGCGAATACATTTGGATATTAATGACGGACAATTAATACACTTTGTCAGGTTTTACCTTCGATTCATTGGATTTTCCATACATTTGTGTGCATGCTTCAAGAAAATAAAAATCATCGTGATTAGAAGTTATCTAATTTTTAAAAAAAAAAAAAAAAAAGATCAGTATATTGAAAAACATAATGCAGCTTTAGGACTTGAGTTGTAACAAAAACTTGAGATGCATATCCATGATGACCAAAAAAAGTTTCTACACGCAGTAAAATGTTTACATGTTGCAAAACAAGGCAAATGCTGGATTCTGCATATGACATAATTTGTCACAAAAAAAAACACACATGAGTAAATGTTGCTATTTTTAACATACAAAATCTGAGTAGTAGTAAGTTTCTTTTCTACAAAATTTATTTTATGAAAATTGTGGATACGCATAGCAGTTACGACTAGACTCAAGTAAATAAAAAATACCAGACACTAAACTCGATTCAAATTTAATGAATTTCTATAAAAAATTAAGAATAGTTTGCTGTCACAAACACTTTGACTTCAACAGTAATATTCCTATTTCTGTTGACATATCAACTGGTGATTCAAGATGGCCTAAAACACAATGAAAATTGTGACACCACAGAGTGGAGGAGTTGAGTAATGGTGTTTTACACCCCAGTCAAGAATCTTTCACTTATTTCAAGGGGGTCAGTTCTAGGATGGTGAAGGAAACCGGAGTGCCCGGAGAAAACCACCGACCTTCGGCATGCAACTGACAAACTTTCTCACACTAGGATCTGTCCCGAGTGGGACTCGAACCCAGGCAGTGAGAAGCACTATGATCCGTAAGCACCCACTTTAGACCTCTCGACCACCGAGGCCCCCTGTGACACCACAGAAATAAATGATTTAACAGTTCATAGCATGTTTACTTTACATATTCTTTATTATAACCTAAACTTATGTTTTTAGTCTCTGTTTTTTTTAATTATTTGTAATTCTTGAGCTTTAATCATTTGTTCACTTTATATGGTATTTACCAAACAGTATTTTTCATTGTTGGAAACCCTCCAATTAATCACTTCCACAAGAGGCCCATGGGCCTTAACGCTCACCTAAGGATATGTCCAAAATTGTTTGCAAAGTGCAAAAGACAATATAATTGGTACTGAAACTTTACAAGTTTTCTCAAGTTAAGAACTGCCACGAAGCTTAATCAGAAATATATCCACTCACATTTCATTTATAAGTAGCTTATATAATATGCATGAAGTAACTGTAATGCAATGAATAATTTCCAAATCATTAATAAATTTCAGTATACTCATGCAACTATGTCCTTGACCTTTGAACATATATGACATTGAACCATATATTATCGTCATGTCAATACCTTCAATATTCTAATATACATGCCTAAACAAAAAGTTAATAGTTTTCAAGATAATAAGCAATTTATGACTTCTTTTGCAGCTGTGACCTTGACCTTTAAACACATGACCTTGAACCATAAATCAAAATGATCAATGCTGCAATACCTTCAATATTCTAATATATATGCATATACAAAAAGTTAACAGTTTTCAAGATAATTAGCAATTTTTGTCTTCTTTTGCAGCTGTGACCTTGACCTTTGAACATATGACCTTGAACCATATATCAAAATGATCATCAAGTCAATACCTACAATATTCAAATATACATGCCTATACTGAAAGTTAACAGTTTTCAAGATGATTAGCAATTTATGTCTTCTTTTGCAGCTGTGACCTTGACCTTTGAACATATAACCTTGTTCCATATATCAAAATGATTGTCATGTAAATACCTACAATATTCTAATATACATGCCTTTAAAAAAAAAGTTAATAGTTTTCAAGATAATAAGCAATTTATGACTTCTTTTGCAGCTGTGACCTTGACCTTTAAACATATGACCTTGAACCATATATCAAAATGATCATTGTCACAATACCTACAATATTTCGTTATACATTCCTATACAAAGAGTTAATAGTTTTCAAGATAATTAGCAATTTAAGTCTTCTTTAGCAGCTGTGACCTTGACCTTTGAACATATGACCTTTTACCATATATCAAAATGATTGTCATGTTAATACCTACAATAGTCAAATATACATGCCTATACAAAAAGTTAACAGTTTTCAAGATAATTAGCAATTTATGTCTTCTTTTGCAGCTGTAACCTTGACCTTTGATCATATGACCTTGAACCATATATCAAAATGATCATTGTCACAATACCAACAATATTCCAATATATATGCCTAAACAAAAAGATTAAAGTTTTCAAGCTTATGCACATTTATAGTATTTATAGGCCAAAAATAACATTTCAGGAACAACAACTCCTACATGGATTATCATATAGTTATGAAACTTGGTACCTTTTTTAATTTTGTCATGCTGAACATTTTAACAATGTTTTGATTTCATATATCTCTTAATATTTGCAAGAAAATTGCCTAAAACTGCTTAAATTACAAATTAGGTCATGACCTTGACTTGTGACCTTGACCCTTTTTTAAAGGTCATTTTCAAGAAAAAGTCAAAACTGAAAACCTCATGTCATCATCTGTTCAAATAGTCAAGCTATAACAATTTGAAGCCAATTTACTGAAATTTTTAAAATTAAACGCAAAAACACGGTAACCCATTTTTGGACCAAATGTACGAAATGAACAAACTATAGGCTTAAGTCCCTAGAGAAGCCAAATATCACATCAGATTTTTTCTCCCATCATCAGTTTCGGAGAAGAAGGATTTTTTAAGATTTTTTTACCCCTAGTTCACCTTGACCTAGTTTTGGTAGCCATGGCAACACCATGAACAAATCTGAATTGCACCGGCCCATATATGCTTCTGACCAAGTATCATTGAAATCTGTGCAGCAGTTTTGGAGGAGAAGTGGAAAGTAGGTGTTAATGACGCGCACGCACACACGCACGCACATACACACGCCGCGCCATGCCATAAGCTCACAGTGACCTTTTGGTCAGGTGAGCTAAAAACAAGTCTACCCCTGAATTAATAAATTACAAAACATTTCATTTTCAAAAATTCAATTGAGTAAAATTAACTTACTTGATATTTAACTTAACATTTGCATCTTGCTGTCTTTGTTTTAAAATCTAAAATAAATAAATACCGGTAAATAAATAAATAAATAAATAAATATAAACAAACAAACAAACAAATAAATAAATAAACTGAACATGGAGAATATGTACAACCTTACAGCTCCGACGTCACAATACACTGTATGTCATTTCCAGTTTTACACTCTAAAATGCTATGGGAGAATATTAGGGGAGGTAACTCCTTTTTTTTTAGGGGGGGGGGGGTGCTATTTAGGATTTTATTTTAAATGATGAAAATGGCAGTATTCATTTAAAACATTTGTTTATTAAAAAATCTTTTTTAAAAATCAACTCCTAATTATGTAAATTTTTGGAAATAATCCTTGTTATTTTTTTATTTATTTATTTATTTTTTTTTTTGGTGATGGTGACTTTTGAAACACCATTACTGGTTTTCCACTATAATTCGTTTATTTTTATCTCACTTTACTGTTATTACCCGACTAAGTTTGTATCCAGATGGTTTTATATGTCTGGCACCTTCTTTCTTTAGTTCTTCTGCATCCTCTGAAAATACATAACAGCAGAAAATTACTTAACCATGCCTTATAATAACAAACAATGGATAACAATAACTTTATTTTGATGAATATTTTAGCATTTGATGCTAAGTGTGTGGACTGGCAGTTGGTACAATTTCGAGTGTAGAGACAACAATTGACTGGCAGTGAGTTTTATCATGTGTTTGGTAATAATTGAGGCACTGGCAATAACTACAATGTTATGTGTCACATGTTCAATTGTACATGTAAGTAAGTGTGATCCAGGGTCAAAGGCTTGTCAAATGTCAAGCAACTGACTGACAATGATACTGTGCCAAGTGTTTAACTGGCCCTGATTATGATCCTGTGTCAAATGTCAAGCATTTCACTGGCAATGAAAATGGTTTGTGTTCAGTGCCAAGTGTTTAGACTGGCAGTAAGTATGATCATGTGTCAAATGTCAAGCGTTTCACTGGCAATGAAAATGGTTTGTGTTCAGTGCCATGTGTTTTGACTGTCAGTAAATATGGTCAAGTGTTATGCAATGAGGTTTGGCAATGTGCTTAGTTCACATACTGTATGTGTTATTTCTGGATACATGAATTTCGATGTCTATGAAGTAGAATATACAAGAAATAATTTTAGTACCACAACAGGTAAATTCCTGTGATATATATTTCTGTATGGTCAGGGGTTGTACCTGTATGTTGAGGGGAGGGTTATGTGATTTAAAGTTCAGAAGAAAAACATGTATAGATCTATATAAATTATAGCCACCTAATAACTCAATGGCTTCATCTTCTTCTTGATCCTGATCATCAATATAACCTGAGTCAGTTGAATGTTTGTCAGAATCTTGAAGTAGTTGTTCTAGTTTTTGTTGGTGTCTTCTGGTATCATAACGTGGACCTCTAACATGGCCAGAGCTAAAAAATAATAATAATTTAATCAAAGCTATTAAAGTGGATGTTGAAATCCCTTCTTTCAACACCTACATCTCACTGAAAGGTTGCTGTCAAATTTTGAAAGGGGCAATAACTCTGACATCAAGTCCAAACTTCCAGGTGCACACAAATAAATGGCAGAGGTCAATGGGCCTGACATACTCACCTGGCAGTTTTGAACTTAGAGCAGTACTTTTTTCAAAGACATTAATATATAATTGATCAATATAGAAAGGTGTAATAATCTTAAGCATTCATGTAGAGAATCTACAGTGTTATACTTATATGCCAAATTTCAACACAACATGTAACTGATTGGAACATAAAGAATCACAAACTACTGATGTATGAAAAACAGGTTAACAAATGATTGGATTGGATTATTTGTGTTTTACGCCCCAGTCAAGATTCTTTCACATATATATTGAGGTTGTCAGTTCTGGGACAATGGAGGAAACTGGAGTGCCAAGAGAAAACACCAACTTTGGCAAGCAAGCTGACAAACTTTCTCATACTAGGATCTGCCTGAGTGGAATCTGAACCTATCACCCGAGATGTGATGTAATCTGTAAATGCACACTTTGACCAGTTGGTCACTGAGACCCAGAAGTAAACAAACACCCAAATAAACAATGGACAAACAAATGCACCCCACCAATCAGTAACCAGGTGAGCTTAAATTGTTTCCCTTACCTAGTATTCACAGTTGTCTCCTCTTTGGAAGAACTTCTGCCTTTAGATGGCATTAATTCACCAGCCAGTGGATCATCATCATCTTTTCTTGTTCTGGGTCCTCTGTATCCCTTACTGCTGTACAAACCATCATCACCATCCTGTAATTACAATATGTGTACCAATAACCAATTACAGCAAAATTTTCTGTGATTTTCTCTGGGTACTCCAGTTTTCTCCAACATACAATGTACCATAACCGAGCCTCAATATAAGTGAAAGATTCTTGACTAAGGCATATAACACCATTACTCAACTACATTCTATATAAAGACCACCTGTCCATACAGAACAACTTTTAAATTCCCTTTGTTTCACATTTTAGCCAATTTAGAATCTCCTTATCAGGAATATTTGTATATAGAGTCCATATTTCTTAGGTCCCATGGGTAATCTTTATATGCAATTTTTATTGTATGTCCATAAGATGGCATAAAATGGCAGGAATGACTTAGCAGTGTTTATTCTCAGACCCAAGAATCTCAGTGATACAGATTTAATCAAGATCATTTGAATATGAGATAATTTTTTTCTGCTTTCTGTTTGCTTTCACTCAGTATTAATACCAGAACCATGTAAGGCACCAATCAAGCACTTTAAAAGCCTTCGACAGATAAATGTAGCATGAAGCAAAGCCATGATACACTTCATAGAAAATAATTAAGGTTTCATTGCTAATGGATTTTTAAGACTCCAAATTTTAAATACTTTGATGCATATTGCTCTAAATACACTGAATATGCCTAAATTTCTAGTTTCACATTTAACTTGTAATATCTTAATATTGGTGAAATAATCTGGATTTGAACATAGACAAATGAAGGAATCTTATACATGTACCAATGAATCATTTTTTATTCCAGGTCCTCCTTTTCATTAATTGGGTATAACATTATTAAAATCTGAGACAAGCTTTTTTTCAGGTTAGTTTAGTTCTCACAGAGAATGACCGTTAAACCCTTGTATATGTATCAAAATTGGCCATTTGTTACTTACACCGAGTCCGATAGATGCCCAAGCGTTCCTAACATTGGCTCCTGCTTCAGTTTTTAAGACATGTTTTGTATCTTCCTGTTGAGACTCTTGCCAAATATCATCAAATGTGCTGGCTGTCTTAGTGTCTGGATTCCAACTTGTTGTTTTTGATTTCCTTACTGAAATTAGTAAAAGGAGCACCTTTACTATATAAAATAGCTACTAACAACAATAACATATCTCATTAATGGTAAAGATGTAGATTAAAATTGTTAATCTTATTAGTCTAAACCTTTTCAGTAGGCTATGTTTCCATTCTTGGTGTCCAAAATCGCCATTGGCTACTAATTTCTGAGAAATTCTTTCAAAAAGTAACATATTTAGCAAATTTGTGAGAAAATACTTTAAATTAGACTATATTTTCACAAATTTTTGAAATTTGCTACATTTATGGAAACATAGAATAGGTCTTAATAAACAGGCCTTACTTAAGCATATATACATGTATGACCAGCATATTGGTATAAATATACATTTGTATTTCCATACACATAATTTCAACATGCAGCGACGCGACAAGGTCTATATAATTGATCTGAATTTGTACATAGAATTATTTTAAAGACTTTTATGATAACAAACTTCATGTTAAATAAAAGGTAGTTTTGAATTCACTTTAACTGATGCTAAAAGATGAACTTATTTAATGCTGAAATTCATCTTGTATATGATAATCCTAAATTTTAGCAGACACTGTGACAAGGACTGACATCAATCTATATATTATACTTTTATAAACATTTTATGTAAAAGAGGTTTAATCAACACTTTAATGCACTTCTTACCAGTAACTAATATTGCAGCTTGATATACATTTAGAGCCTATGACAAACTTAGCCATAAATCTTGATAAATGCAGAACAAAGAGCAAAAAAAAACAACAGCTAGCTGACCATTATGTCTATCCATTACAAAAATTTAACAAAATGCTGGGTGAAAAGAGTAGAAAACATTCTTTCCTTTATAGCAGGGTGGTCAAAGCTGGATGTGAAGAAAACCCGAGTGTAAAAAGAAAATCAACAACCTTCGTTGAGTGAACTGGCAGCTTTCTCACGGTAGAATCTACTCAAGTGATATTGGAACCTAGGCATAATGATCAAAATGTTTGTACTAAGGACCAATCTGTTACCAATACTCCACTTTGTAAAAGGGGTATAAAACACATCTCTGGATGGGCAAAATACCCATGAAAAAAAGCTTATTTACTGTCCAATGGATGGATGGATGGATGGATGGATGGATGGATGGATGGATAGATAGATAGATAGATAGATAGATAGATAGATAGATAGATAGATAGATAGATAGATAAATAAATAAATAAATAAATAAAATAGAAAATTTTTGAATTAGAAAATAAATCAAAAAATAGTAATAAAAACACAAATTTGTTGCTTTCATATATTTTGAGTAAAATTGACAGGTTGGAATTTAAAAAGAAGTACTTTTATTTTTGCATATACAATATATTGATATAAATGATACATGTGTATTTTGTATTCAGTGGATGAAAATGGAATCCATGCATTCAATCATGCTATTAATTAAACTATATATAACTGGTGTTTAAACAAGTAATACTCTTCAAACTAACTGAAATACTAATATTTCTTATCCTTACCATTTCCACTTCTGTATTTTAGATTTTCTAATTACAAGAAAAGAATAAGGCATTTCAATCACCAGAATGCTTGAATGTGTAGCATTATGTGCATGTATGAAATCATGAAACAGTAAAATTGTAATGATCGTCATAAATCCAGTGAATTACCTTCAAAGTTTACACATTTAGGTGTGTCAGAAAAGGAGTAAGCTGTTATCAGTTAAAAAGTTTCTGTAGTTAAAATTTTACACATGACATTCATTGAGATGCACAAGGACAGCAAATAAAGGACAAGTAAGCAGGAAGAAAGCTTATATATCCAGATAAAAAATATGCATGTTTAATTTCTTTGATTTTAAGCACATGACCTGTTTCTAATTGTCCTTATCTGAAATATTTTTTCCTAAAAAGCCAAAATTATAGTTGAGGCAAAAGTTCTGAAAATGGCTATCAACAATGTCTTGTCCCCCATAAAAGGTATGTTGCTAATGATGATTAATAAATAAGTATATCTGTATTTTTGGGTACAAGGTGCTCTCAAGATTGGAAGGATCTAAGGATAAAGCATGAACCTCCACCACACTGTACTGTACAAAAAAGAATATATGAGCAAGAACAACATGTGTTCTTTCATACAAAAATCCATGTATATGTAGCAAGAAAGAGAAAATATCAATGTTATCATGATTATTACAAGCAGGTGCTGTTTTTAGAGAAATTTAATTAAAGATATATAATGAAGTAATACTGGTTATTACAATATGGCCTACAATGTCACATACGATAGGGATGGTAAATTCATCTCATGTGACCAGCTTGATTTTGCAATTTCTTGGTTAAGAACAAATGACAATGGTTAGATATCACATTAAATAATGCCATTATTCACTTGTCCCTTTGACATAACCAATGTCAACAACTGTCTCAATGACAACCAATGGCAACACAATGACATTACTAATAGCAACAACTGGTAAAATGACATTACCAATAGCAACAACTGTCTCAATGACATAACCAATGGCAACAACTGTCCCAATGACATTACCAATAGCAACAATTGTTCCTTTGATGTAACCAAGACATCTATTGTATCTCTGAGGTAACCAATGACAAGGTTTGTTCTCTAATGTTAAATTGTTGGTATATTACTATTTCTGGGGGAAAAAATAAAAAATTACAAACTAGATTTATGTGCCCAATGTTCATAACATGTATTTATATTTGTTAGTGTAAATAATCAGATGAGTGTGAAACACAAAAAGCTGTTTATATATGAAAAACCAAACATTTTTCTGACTTCTTTATAGGGTTTGTAAATAATAAATAATAATAAATCTTTGTTTTTGTACCTGAATTCTAAAAAATATATGACATTAAGAAAAGAATTATTATTGTCAGTCTTGTAAAAGACAATTATGACATCACTGTGACATCATTTAACAATCAAGTAAATTGTTCTCATAGAAGAAAATCTCCAACTTACACTGATCACATGACAAGACTCACAGGCCATATATATTTTGAATTACATGAGATATTTGTGGTTACTGTAAATTCAAATATGAGTATATCGAGGTTAATCTACATTAAGCTACATGTAATTAGAAGTTACATAGAGAGCATATGCCACAACCAGTTATTTAAAAGTAATTACATTTTCCATGATCTATAGCAGGCAGGTACATGTAATTTGCAGAAAACCGTAAAACATGATTACTTTGAAATCTTCCTATATCAACATTCAAAAGTCAAAACCCTTTTATAATAATGGCTGTCTCTTCCCTCATTGCCATATTATTATTCACAAAATGAAAATTCTATTTCTTCTAAATTTTTTGTAGATTCCACTGGCAAATTGCCAAGCCTATTTATAAATAACACTGTCATTGATAAATCAACAAAAGAATATCATCAATTACAAATCACTGATTCATACCTTCTCATTTTTGTAGGTACTGATACAAACAAAAATGTCTGCCATCTCAATTTGAGAAGTAAAATTTTTAAATTTTACATTAATTTGTTGATATTTTTATGAATTACAGAGTACAACAAATATTCATTTTTTCGGCCCCTAGTGTCACTGATAAGGAATAAGTTTCAGAAATGTCCACATGTGGCACATAAATTTTGTTAAATATTTACAGTATCTTGAACACCAAGAGGAAAAATTAGTGTGTTTATAGTATTAGTGACAATTTTTGTTTTATTGAACATGTACAAAAAATACCAAAAATTGTTTGCTAAGAATAAAATCAACCTCCTTAATCAAAAATGAAGTACAAGTAATTTTTCAACAGTTTTAATGTATGTATTTCAATATATTAAAGTTTCTTATTTTGAACACATGTGTATTAGATTGAAAATTTCTATCAATGACAGCTTCATTATAAAGTCTTAATTTGTCTAAAAATGGTGGGTAGGTTGTAGGAAAACAAGATTTACCTCATATGACAAACTCAGATAAATATGAGATGAAAAACTGATATAAATTCCTGATGCCAATTTAAATATATAACACAAATACCAGTTAAATTTTGATGTGCCAGATGTGCACGTTTCGGAAATTCATTCCTCATCAGTGACACTTAAGACTGAAAAGTTTGATAAATAAAAAATATCTAATTCAATGATACATTTGTATGTAAATTAGGTTGTTCCAATTCCCCTGTTAAGCTAGTTAGTAAATACATGTAAATTACAAAACCAAATCCGAATAATTCATAATGCCACAACCAATTATAATGAGGCGACATTTCCCACGATCCAAGGCAGTCAGGCAGGCAGGCCATGCTTAATATTTAAATAGTGTAACCTGGTGTTCGAGGGGTGAGTGGCTTTGACCTGGGGGATGCTGGATCTGGTGGCCTTGGTGTTAGTGGCTTGCAATTGACCTGTAAGAGGTCATCAAAAAAAGAGTTTAGATGACCATTACCAGGAATTGTTTCTACATTCTCTCCTGCTGATTTTGCACGTTTGTGAACCTCTTGTGCTGATAACTGTCTCACGCTGTTCTTAGATACCTTAATATGTGCTGAAATTACCCATAAGTCATTAGTGGAAAACAGAGAGAGAGAGAGAGAGAGAGAGAGAGAGAGAGAGAGAGAGAGGGTCAGAGAGAGAGAGAGAGAGAGAGAGAGAGAGAGAGGAGGGTCAGAGAGAGAGAGAGAGAGAGAGAGAGAGAGAGAGAGAGAGAGAGAGAGAGAGAGAGAGAGAATTTAATTTATTAACAAATTAATACCCCCATAAAAATGTGTAGGAATGTTAAAACAATTACTGTGGAAGTCACTGGGGTTGTGACAGTGAATTATGCTTAATTTTCATAGAAAATCCAGCTCCGTATTTTCACTTACTTGAGCCAAATCATCTCAAATGTGCATAGCATTTTTCAGTTACATGTATGACTAGTCTCAAGTAAGTGAAGAATACCAAACTTAATTCAAGTTACCGGTAACTGGATTTTCTATCAAAGTTTTGCATAACTCAATGTCATGAACATAGTGATTCCAAAAATAATTCTAATGTTTGTGGTATCAAAAATATTACGCTTTTGCAATGAAAATGACATTATTACAGGAATTCGCAAACAAAATATTAATGATCAAAGATGCAATATGAAAATAAATGAAATTGAATGAAATACATGTACAAGAAAGATTAAATAAACAAATCACCAGTATATAAAGAATGTTCGGAATTAGAAAGATTAACATTAATACACCAGAGTAACTATTTTCTTTATTACAAGGCAATTTAAACATTTTAACCCTTTCAATCCATGTGATGTGATCCAAAATGAGGAAGAAATAGACCACTGAAAATTGATTTTTTTAATTGCTACTGCAGATTCATCTATTGAAAATACCTGAAATGTCCATAAACCTATTACACTTACCTGCTGACTTTGAAACATCTTTTTCTGGTGATTTCGGACGAACTTTTTTACTGTATGCTAACCATGGTTTTTCATAGCCTTTCTCTTTTCCAACTAAACCTTCTGTAAAAAAAAATTATTTCAATTTTTATCCAATTTTATAAAATTTTTAATCCATCAATTTTAGAATTAAGAAACATGAAAGAATTCATATTGTGCCAAGTTTGAAATAAAAATTTAAAAAATTAAACATGAATTTTACAGATAAAATTGACCTTAATGAAGTAACAGTAGATATAACACAGAAATCAGCTGAAATTCAACCATTCTTACTTTACAGTACTTCAAGAAGCCAAACTTGTGTTATAACTTACAAGCTTATTCTGAACTTAAATCTAGCCAGTGTTTCTTTATGATCTTGCTTGTACTGCAATTATATGAATGAAATCTAAATAGAATTTCCAGAGACCAAAGCATGTGTTGTGAATTTACAAGCCAATTCTTGACTTTCATTTAATAGAACTTCTGGAACATAAAGCTTGTGTTGTGAATTTACAAGTCAAATTTTGACTTGTACTAAATAGAACTTCTGGAACATAAAGCCTGTGTTGTGAATTTACAAGCCAATTCTTGACTTTCACTAAATAGAACTTCTGGAACATAAAGCTTGTGTTGTGAAATTACAGGCTAACTTCTTGACTTTTCCTTACCAGCACTTCCTGAACTCAAGCTTGTTTCCAAGTTTTTCAAGCTAATTCTAGACTCTTAATTAACGGTATTTATGACAGCCTAAGCTTACATTGAAGATTTTCAAGTTAATTCTGGATTCTTATTTACCAGTGCTTATGAAAGCCCAAACTTGTATTGTAGATTTTCAACCTAGTTGTCAACTTTTTTTACTAGCATTTCCATAAGTCCATATTTTTTAGATTTACAAGCTTATTCTGGATCTGGACCTTTACTTACACAGCACCCCAGAACCCAAAGCTTGCTCTGCAGATCTACCAGCTATTCTAGCCTATTACCAAATACAATTTCCAGATTCCAAAGTTTTGTTGTTGAATATGGAGCTAATTATAGGTCTTTACTAAAAGGAACTTCAAGAAACCACAGTTGTGTTATGGAGTTTTTAAGCCTTTTTTGAACTATACTTACCAGCACTTCCAGAAGCCTAAGCTTGTGTTGTGGATTTACAAGCTAATTCTGGAGTATACTTACCAGCACTCCCAGAAGCCCAAGCTTGTGTTGTGGATTTACAAGCTAATTCTAAACTTTGCTTACTAGGACTTCCAGAAGCCCAAGATTGTGTTGTAGATTTACAATCTCATTCTGATCTATACTTACCAGCACTTCCAGAAACCCAAGCTTGTGTTGTAGATTCATGAGCTTATTCTGGACTATACTTACCATTACTTTAAGAAGCTCAAGCTTGTGCTGTGGATTTACAAGCTAATTCTGAACTATACTTACCATTACTTTAAGAAGCTCAACTTTTTGTTGCAGGTTTAAAAGCAAAGTCTGAACTATACTTACCAGCACTCACAGTAGCCCAAGCTTGTGTTGTGGATTAACAAGCTAATTCTGGAGTATACTTACCAGCACTCCCAGAGGCCCAAGCTTGTGTTGTGGATTTTCAAGCTAATTCTGGGGTATACTTACCAGCACTCCCAGAAGCCCAAGCTTGTGTTGTAGATTTACAATCTCATTCTGATCTATACTTACCAGCACTTCCAGAAACCCAAGCTTGTGTTGTAGATTCACGAGCTTATTCTGGACTATACTTACCATTACTTTAAGAAGCTCAAGCTTGTGCTGTGGATTTACAAGCTAGTTCTGAACTTTACTTACCATTACTTTAAGAAGCTCAACTTTTTGTTGCGGGTTTAAAAGCAAAGTCTGAACTATACTTACCAGCACTCACAGTAGCCCAATTTGTGTTGTTGTAGATTTATAAACCAATTCTGAACCTTACTTACCAGCACTTCCAAAAGCCCAAGTTTGTGCTGTTGTGGATTTATAAACCAATTCTGAACCTTACTTACCAGCACTTCCAGAAGCCCAAGCTTTTGTTGTTGATGTTCAAGCTAATTCTGGAGTATACATACCAGCACTTCCAGAAGGCCAAACTTGTGTTGTGGATTTACAAGCTAATTCTGGATTTTTACTTACCAGCACTTCCAGAAGCCTAAGTTTGTGTTGTTGTGGATTTATAAACCAATTCTAAACCTTACTTACCAGCACTTCCAAAAGCCCAAGCTTTTGTTGTGGATGTTCAAGCTAATTCTGGAGTATACATACCAGTACTTCCAGAAACCCAAGCTTGTGATGTGGATTTATGAGCTAATTCTGGTGTATACTTACCAGCACTTCAAGAAGCCCAAACATGTGTTATGGATTTACAAGCTAATTCTGGACTTATACTTACCAGCACTTCCAGAAGCCCAAGCTTGTGTTGTGGATTTACAAGCTAATTCTGAATTATACTTACCAGCACTTCAAGAAACCCAAGCTTGTGTTGTGGATTTACAAGCTAATTCTGAACTGTACTTACCAGCACTTCCAGAAGCCCAAGTTTGTGTGGTAGATTTACGAGCTCAATCTGAACTTAACTTACCAGCACTTCCAGAGGCCCAAGCTTGTGTTGTGGATTTACGAGCTAATTCTGAACTTTACTTACCAGCACTTCCAGAAGCCAAAGCTTGTGTTGTGGATTTACAAGCTAATTCTGAACTGTACTTACCAGCACTTCCAGAAGCCCAAGTTTGTGTGGTGGATTTACGAGCTCATTCTGAACTTTACTTACCAGCACTTCCAGAGGCCCAAGCTTGTGTTGTGGATTTACAAGCTAATTCTGAACTTTACTTACCAGCACTTCCAGAAGCCCAAGCTTGTGTTGTGGATTTACGAGCTAATTTTGAACTTTACTTACCAGCACTTCCAGAAGCCCAAGCTTGTGTTGTGGATTTTCAAACCAATTCTGGAGTATACTTACCAGCACTCCCAGAAGCCCAAGCTTGTGTTGTGGATTTACAAGCTAATTCTGAATTATTCTTACCAGCACTTCCAGAAGCCCAAGCTTGTGTTGTGGATTTACAAGCTAATTCTGAACTTTACTTACCAGCACTTCCAGAAGCCCAAGCTTGTGTTGTGGATTTACGAGCTAATTTTGAACTTTACTTACCAGCACTTCCAGAAGCCCAAGCTTGTGTTGTGGATTTTCAAACCAATTCTGGAGTATACTTACCAGCACTCCCAGAAGCCCAAGCTTGTGTTGTGGATTTACAAGCTAATTCTGAATTATTCTTACCCGCACTTCCAGAAGCCCAAGCTTGTGTTGTGGATTTACAAGCTAATTCTGAACTTTACTTACCAGCACTTCCAGAAGCCCAAGCTTGTGTTGTGGATTTACGAGCTAATTCTGGACTTTTACTTCTTCTTACTGGAAATAAATTATAGAATCAAAGTACTGAAACTACAAAACGCTGGTCATCCACACACCATAAAATGTGGAAGAGTCAAAATCAAAAATAACCCTATAATGTATCTTCACTGTTGTTTTCAAGGTTCCTTTCTGTAATTTTCAGTGTTTTCAAAAGTTAAATTTCCAATTTAATATTTTTTGTATATAAGGATTTTTTTTGTAATGATAATCTCAGGTTCTGACTAACACTTGTCACTCAATCCAATAGATCCCTAAGAATACATTTAATTGTAGATTTCTTTTAATTTAATTTTCTTGTTATTATAGTCTGGTATCAACTTTAATAGGTCTCATATTGAATTATCAAGACACACATTAATGGTCACAGGGTCTTTCAAAGGATACCTTAAAAAGCCATCTAGTGTCGAGGCAGACATGGCACGGAATGCTAAAGAACCCTTCCTGTATATTGCCCTAAGTGCACTGCAAAGGTTGCAATTTCTGCAATTTCATCTATAGCTGGTGATGTCTCGATATAATTGAAATATTCTTCACTCGGGTGTAAACCCCAATAAATAAATCAATTAATCACTCGTTGAAGTTACGTTCTCTTTCATCTGAAATGTGACTTAATATCCGTCTAAAATACTATTTTTACAATGATTTTAAAGTAAAAACTAAAGTTAACTCAACAATGACTAGTTACAGAAACATCTAGCTGAATGAAAAACCTGAAGTCATGTAAAATCAAAATTCCTGTGTAAATATAGAAACAAATTTAAAGAAAAGGAATTCCTCTTGATATAATGAAATCAGTTATTACATTGAAAAACTTTCCACTATTTACATCACAAGCCATCAATTTAGACAACTAGAAGATATTTGTTCTTACCTATTCTCTCTGGAGAACTTTTTCTAACTGCTCCTAATTTTAATTCCTGGTGTAAAAAAAAATTAAAATAATTAATCATTTGTTTAACAAGAATTTCACAGATTAATTGTCTCGTCTGGTTAGTTTTTGATTGAGTAGAAAATACATTAATTCAACATAAACTTTCAAATTTCAAATTGTGATATGCCTCCGCCGCCAACACCTACGAAGACACCAGAAAAGTAACACTTAAGTCTCACCTTATGGCAATGCCAGGCTCGATAAAAATCACAAAAGACGAATAAAAGTTCTTTAAAAAGGAAAAGATTGGTATCAATTATTTTTTACAATTTGCATTCATTTTGCATAGTTTCATAAGGAAGAATGGTGCAAGTGATACTAATTATATTACATGTATAAAGAATAACTCTTATATTCCCTTTTTGCTCACTAAAATTTAGGCAAAAAAAAGTATTAAAACCAGGGCTCGACATTAACGGTTGTCCGCTTGCCCGGGGCAAGTAAAACTGACGGTCAGGCAAGTAAACTTCAGATTAAACTTGTCCGATGGGGCAAGTGAAAATTTTAGCCATAGTTGATTAAAATTGTCGTTTTGACATAAAATTCTGAGAGATTTTTTTCCTGAATTTTTATGTTAAAGTGCACACCATACTTCTGTATATTTTCTATGACTCTAAGAGTTTAAATCGGGAACATGTCGTAAATAACCGTAACATGTATAAAACGAGATATTTGATTGGTTTATTCTATTTATATCACTTAATTTAATCCAAACAGCGCCGAATACGTTTTCGTCTATTGTTGACAATAGAAACTGCAAATATGGTCGAATTAAAACAAGTCATTATGTCGTTTTTTAAGAAACATCTCTTTATAAAACTAATGATGGTATAACTATCCATAATTTTTTTTTATCACACTCTGAATTAAAACTACAGTGAGTAAAGTCAAAACAATAAGTTAACATCAATCATGAAGATTTTATTTACAGTTCAATAAAACAAGATTGATTCAGTCTTCTGTAAATGATTAAAACAGGATTAACAGGGTCTTTTCTTAGAGATTTTAAGACCTGAAATGAAAGAAAACCAAAGGGCAAAACAAATGTAGGGCAAGTAAAAAATTTAGGCGGGCAAGTGAATTTTCAGTTGCACTTGCCCGACTGGGCAAGTAGGTATAAAAGTTAATGTCAAGCCCTGAAAACACTTAAAATTATCTTAATATAAATGCAAATTTTTTTCCAAACATACATAATACTATTATAGCTAGATAGCTTGTATTTCAATCAGAATTTAGTACTTTTTCATAGTAAACTATTTGAATAATCACATAAATCAGAAAAAAGTTTTAGAAAATCCATTTGCTGAAGGACTAATTTTGTGTTTTCTATAATAAATGACAAAGTTCAGATAAGTGGTTTCATAAAACTGTATAATCTCAGATAATTAGTGCCACTCACCACCTCATATCAAATATCCTACTTATGTAGCAAACACAGAAAGGGTTGTCAGGTCACTTGTCAAAGATCAGTGATAAACACAATTGAGTGTCTTGATATAAGTGAAAAAGTGAAAAAAATTTAGTGCATAATAACTCTACTCCAGAAAAATTATTAGTAAAAATAAAAAAAATAATTAATTTCATGCGTGCTTACTCTCTCTCTCTCTCTCTCTCTCTCTGTCTTTGATTTAAAGCATGTACTTATTTAATACAAAAATACTACCACACCAGTAATTTTCAGTAATGCAATTATTATATCTGATGGTATATTGTTCAGACTTGTGTGTTGGAAGAGGGCTGGTATTCAGGCATGTGAGCATCAAGGTGCCAAATATATATCACATTCTGTAATTTTTTTTTAGTTACCTGTGGTATTTCTAGACCAGCTTTTTTGTAAAGTAGTTTAATAACATAAACCAAAGGATCATCTGGTTGATCATGTAACACTTTGTTCATCAGGTCCTGTTAAAAAATAAATAAAATTATGTTACCAATTTAATCAGTGAAGATTGTGGAATTTTAGCAAGAAATTTAATTTCAAAAGTTTAATTCATCTATTAACAAGAATTCCATGGAATTAAATGTCTTGTCTGGTTAGTTTTTGATCGAGTAGAAAATACATTACTTTAACATAAACTTTCCCATCTTGACATGCCATCACAGCTGCCACCACCGCCGTCCACGATGATACTGGAAAAATAACACCTAAGTCTCACCTTATGGCAATGCCAGGCTTGACAAAAACTCAATAATCTATCTATACTTGTGATGAGCAATACTCTACTTGAAAGCATTATCTCACTGTTCCAATGTGGTATTAATCCCAGTCAAATCACACTAGGCTACTTATTATGCTCAAAATGGGCAGTGAGTAATGGGTGTGTCTGCTTTGTACTAGTGCAAACTCAAGGTTGAATTTTAGGTGCTAGCTCATAGAGATCAAATTTGCAAAGGTCGTTGTCTATCAGTCCATTATCATGACACTATGTAAGTGAGAAAGGAATGCACTAATTGTCTAATGTAACAACATTTGTTCCTTGTTAGATCCAAACCTATAACCAAAGGATATGTAAGTCGGATATATGTAACTGATTATGTCACATGTAAAATAAATTATTTTTGTACAATACACAGGTTAAACAGTTCAGAAGGGCTCGAAATACTATATAGGGCCTTACATGTATAGCCACTTCTATTAAAATACAATGAAGATCTATACCATAGCAATCGACTAGATACACTTCTTCAACCTGACCATAGATAGCAAGTGTTTTGTCTTAAATAATAAACAGTACTGTTGTTGGAGTCACTGTGGTTGTGACAGTGAATGGATTTCATAAAAAATCCAATAACTTGAATTAAGTTTGGTTTTTTTTAACTCACTTGAGTCAAGTTGTGACTGAAAAATGCTATGCACATCCATGATTATAATAAAAATATTTCTGTAGAAAGGAAACTGTTACTGTTATTGGGATTTAATATGTCAAAAATGGAAATATTTATACACAAGTGATGTTCAAGGTGACACATTACAATGTTTCTGCAAAAGAAACCACCATTTGCCATATTTTTCAACATGTAAAATTCCATGATGGCAACTTTTACTGTACATGTGTGCAGAAATATTCCATGGTAATTGGGAATGTGCATATCAATCCCCCCCCACCCTTTGACTAGATTAAGGTATGTTAAAATACTAAACTTGATTCAAAATTATCCGATTTCTATCAATATTACGCATATTTCACTTTCACAAACATGGGTACCTCGATTATAAGCCCAGGGAGTAAATTAAGCCCAGGCTAAAGCCCAGGGAAGTTTCTCGCGCCCAGGAAATTTTGGGACACTGTAGAGATGTAAAATTCACATATTTATAAGAGATTATACTCTAGTTTATCATGTAAAAATTTTATATTGATCTATGCAAAAATAACGGGAAAATTGATCATTGATTATTTTACCGATCGACAGGCTTGGCGATTGAAGGGAGATAACTCGCGTTGATTACTCTAAGACTTTCCTGGTGCTGTTCCAGCATATATATATATATATATATATATATATATATATATATATATATATATATATATATATATATATATATGAATGGAAAAATGGAAAATTTTTTGACTTCGAATAAAAATGAAATAAAACAGATCGCGTCTTAATTTTGTGGAATGATGGATCAATGAATTATAAATTTACAAGAAAAATTTTTACAAGTGAATATAGTTATTCAAATTTATATTTTATCAATCCATCTGCACCAGAAAAGTTTTGATCCTTGTTTATAAAAAACATTTGCACGAAAGCCTAATGGACTCGGTTTGAAAAAAAAAATCGCATAATAATGCTTAACTTCTCGCGTAATATTTAACGTGACAAGTGAACATAAAATCCGACAAGGCACTAAACATTTGAAAAGTCGACATAAGAATCTAACAAGTGATAGAAGAAATATACAGTCATTCTGGAATTTAAAAAAAACACCTAACCCATGCCGATCGCTCAGTATCATAATAGCCGTTGCTGTCGGATATATCGTATACTATGTTATGAAAAAAATTATCAACCTGTTGAAAAATGACCCGGGTTTAAATTTCACAAATTTTGGTCTCGAATTTTCAACGTTGAAAGAGCACCCAGGTTCAATATTCAACGTTGAAAAATGAATCCCGGGTCAATTTTCAACCCGGGTCAAAATACTTTATTTCACCGGCAACTGTAATCATTATTGTCACCAGTTAAGTGTAAAGAAAATTTTTTGCCTTCATTCAAATAGATACGCACTGTTTATTTCTAGTCAGTTCTATACAAGTACGTACACATATTTCTGACGCAAGGCTTTCATTTCCAACAAGTGCTATAGAGATAGAGTTAAATAAAAAGTTCCCGTTGCCAGTAGAATATATCGGAAGTTTACCGGGAACATTTAAAGCACATGATTTTAACATTTCTTTCACAACAGAATCTAAAACTAAGTTGCTATATTTTTTTAATTTGCATCTTGAAGACATGGTGCTATTGTCTTCTTTCCTCATCAAAATGGTTCCATTTTAATCCCAAATTCAAGACAGTTATCTTTAACCAGCCTTTAACAACCTTTGTAGAGAGAAGTCATAATTGAAAGTATTGTCTGAATTCAGACAGCAACTGTGGCAAAAATAATCTAGTTGTATTTCTTGTAATTCTTTAAATTGGGCCTTGCTCATCCCCTCGCATTTAATATGAAACCACTTATCACATTTCTCGCATGCGATGGTGTAGATACCACATTTCTTAATACAAACCCCAAATAAAAAAGTTGCCATTTTTGCAGTTTACTGCAGTTTCAAATTTATTCCTCATATTAATTAGTAACAGTGTTCACTTTAGTGTATTGGCTTACATTACTCACACTTGTCAGAGATAACTTTATCCATCCTTGATAAACGGACGTGTTCTTGATCATTTCTGGAGCGTGTCTAATTGATTAATTTCATATGTCTGATGACAGGACACACGCCGTTAATCCTATAATTACCACTTGTTCATAATTAATATATTACTCGTATTATCTTTTGTAAACAATTTGAGGAAAAAAAAAGTTATTAATAATTTTAAATAAATACGTCTTTAAGAGAAATAAAAGAGAAAAATTATTATTTTAAAGATATAAGAAAACAAGGATTAATTTTTTTTAAATTACAAAATATGTCTTTCAGAATTAAATTGTGACCGTGGCTATGTCTTTTGTTCTGGACATTTCTTCTTTCGACCTAATCTTCGTTTCATTATCATTATTATCAAAATCCACAGTTTGTGCAATATTATGTAAGTAATTAGACAAATTGATCTTTCCCAACAGTTTTGCAATATTTTCTTAATTAAAACGAAAATAACGATGTCTTCTTTATTATGTTGAAAAGTCGCCTTACATGTTAAATTGTCAACTGCATTTAGCTATTTCTATAACATCTATATAACTGCATCTTCTTAATAATGTTGAAAAGTCGCCTTTCATGTTAAATTATTAAATACATTTAGCTATTTCTTAAACTTTATATTTCAAGTGATTCATTCTATATATCACATTAATAAATGTCTTAGAGTAATCAACGCGAGTTATCTCCCTTCAATCGCCAAAGCCTGTCGATCGGTAAAATAATCAATGATCAATTTTTCCGTTATTTTTGCATAGATCAATATAAAATTTTTGCATGATAAATTAAAGTATAACCTCTTATAAATATGTTAATTTTACATCTCTACAGTGTCCCAAAACTTCCTGGGCACGAGAAACTTCCCTGGTCTTAATTTACTCCCTGGGCTTATAATCGAGGTACTGCACAAACACAGCAATTCAAACAGTAGTTTTTGTGCATCATTTCATTATCAATAACATGTTTGTACCATTATTTCATATGGTGAAAACCCACGACAATAGAACAAACAAATGAACAATGCAAAATAAAGTTGAAATAAATTATAAATGATAATCAGAAAAAAAAACTGCATATGTGGCAAACAGCTAGTGTCAAAAAAATTACTGTGTGCTTGTTCCAACACGAATATTGCATGTTAAAAATGCAACAGAAATAAGGCAAAATACTGAGAAAATCGTCTTTAAAAAACGTATGTCTACCTCAAAAAGAGGACCAAGGCGATGTCTTTCCATATAATGCTGCATCTTCTGTGGAGTTGTCATTGCATCTACATACTGTAAAAATTGTTTAGATTGCAGGCAAGGAATTTCAGTAACGGAAGTAGGATGGTGTATCTGTTTGCCGAATTGGGAACGATCGTAATCGGAATTATAATTTAAAATGTCGAAACAAATTTCGTTCACTTTCTGATTTCGCTAAGATATGAATTAAAGCATTAACATCAATATTAATTTTAAGTTACAAAATAAAAATCAACTTAAATGTGTGTATTTTACGCCGAATTCGTGTAATTTCGACTTTTTGAGTTAATAAATAAACAAATAGATAAATTTGTATTTATTCTAATGTTGTTGTTATTGTTGTTTGTATTTTTGTTTACTACCTGATGTAATAATATTATAAAATCATGTTATTAATCTCCGTCAAGGAGGAAATAAAGAAAGAAACATCGCCAACTTAATTTAAAATTGCTGGCGTACACCGGGGTCCCTGTGTGCGATTAAAATACGAAAAATACACCTTAAAGCATTTCCTGTATATTTTTTTGCTGTCGATTTGACAAATTGTCATATTGGACACTTTTAGTTCGGCATAGTAAATAAAAGTTTTTTTAATGAAAAATTCCAAAATATGCCCGTCCTAAGCTCTGATATATAAATCACGGTTCAATATGATGTTTAAATCTTGATCTATAACGCGCTTTATTTATTTATTTATTTATTTATTTATATGGCTAACTATGGAAAGCCCCATAGTGGACTAAAGGATGTCAATTTGAGAAACGAATACAATAGGTGATATTACAAAACGATTTTTCGCCCATTTTTCCATTACAACGCAAAGATTATTATTATCAGGGACGTTATGTTGTTATTATTATATTACGAAGTTTTGTAAATTGTCGTGACTCAAGACCAACATCAAAGATTTTTGACATTGCAATAAATTAATGACAAAATTCGTAATTTTTTTAAGGAATCGGTTGTAATATAAGAATACACAGTACTCGTTAACAGTTTGTATAAATAGCAGAAGAAATGGATCCAACTAATTGCATAGTCTTGTTATTAAGCCTTTATTACCTGTAATTATATCAATAAAAAGGCAGTTGACCAGTGTCCAATAGGCTTCGGACAATGGATACACTGACAGGTACATTTATGTACACACGAATACATGCTAACTATGCATGCTTGCCGGGAATTTTTTGATTTATACTGTTTTTTTGAGATATAGGAATTCGCTATCACACTCTTTACTTTTTGTCAACTTTAAATGACGTTTTTGCCTCCAGTGTTCTTTTCGGAGTTCTTGGTCTAATAACATGTTGTTTGAAATTTCAAAGATGTAGTGAATTTATCTTAAATTTGCCAGAATCTAAAAGAAAAATTTCGGAGATTTTTCATCCATATTTTTTCAACATGATACGATTGAGGATATTCTTTATAGCGTGTGCCTTCGTAAACGTTTGTTTTGCACAAGACGTGATAGATTTAGGTAAGTTCATATTTCCGTACCAAGATGATCGGATAAATTTTTTTTATAATTAATTTTAAAAATGTCTTTAAAAAAATGCGACAGAAAGTTCTGAAAATTAAATTGGTTTTAGTTTTAAAACGTTTCTTCCAGAAAATTAAATAAAAATATAACATGGTGTTTATTTATTTATTTATTTATTTATTTATTTATTTATTTATTTATTTATTTATTTATTTTTCATTCATCAATTTATTAACTCGTTATTTATTTATTTACTCGCTTATTTATTTATTTATTTATTTATTTATTTATTTATTTTTATTTATTTATTTATTTATTTATTTATTTATTTATTTATTTATTTATTTATTACATTCACTTACTGCCTAGTCCCTGGTCACCTAACCTTACATCTTTACAACAATCAATGTAAAATAATTATGTTTTTTTTTTTATTGGCCCAGGGCTGATGCCAGGGTTGGGTGCCTTGGGTTCATCACCCTAAACAATTATGTTAATCAGTGTCTTTAAAATGCTCTACTATGTCATTTTGTTTTTACATTTATACGATCATCCTTGCTAGAGAGTTTTATAAGCAATGATCAATATCTTAGTCTTCTGTTATACTTAATGTAAGTCTTGCTTTTGGCAAGAGCAAGTTGTTTTTTTTTTTTCCATTTTCTATTGAAAATTTTCAGTCATGTCATGTGCTACTTTTGAATTGCATTATTTCATTAAAAAATTCAATGATAGCACATCACAGTAAATGACAGTTCTTGTATGTGTTGGCAAGAACATGGTTGTGTATTTTTTTGTTTTTTCTTTTTTTAATTTTCATATATTTTTTTTTTCAGTTTTCCTTTTTAAAATGTTCAGTCATATTGTGTTATTGATTTTAAGTGTGATCGTAAGAACACTTTTGTTTTAATTTTCAGTTTTAAAATTTTCAGTAATATGTCGCGTTCTTGGTTGTTATGTGTGTCGGCAAGAACACGTTATTTAGTTTTCATTTTTAAAAGGATGATTCTCCGAACAAGCCGACGCATCCGCCTATAGAATTCATATTTTAAAATTTGTCCCAATAATTTTTACACTGTAAACATAAAAAAGAGAGTACCAAAACGAAACGGGTTGGAATATTATAAGTTTGTTTTTTTTTATTTGGTTTTTATATATTTTATAGTATTTTATTTTTTCATTTTTACAACATTTTTTTCTCATTAAAACGCAGTGCTTCATCAACAAATAAGCCAATTAAATTATGCACTGCTCATCTTAGCATATTATTAAAATAGTTTCAAAACATGTCGTATAATATCTAACAACGTTATGATCAATCATCAGGCCACTGGTCAATACACGTGCGTTTCTTATACAAGTTTAAGGTATACAAAGCAACATTATAAAGCATGTAACACTGAACTACGTGTATTATCATAGCAATATAGGCGCCGCATTAGCTCACAGGCGAAAATCATTTATTGTGAATTTTGCTCTTCAGAATAACGGGTAAGAAAAAGACTAATGACACATTTTCCTTTTTTCATAGTAACAATGTTGATATACCGTTATTACGTTATGTTTTATATAGGTACGTTAGGCTAAAATTAATTTGCATTTGGCCTCAAGTCGATATTGGATATAGTGGTCTCTCACAGGTGTCCCCTTGTTTTTTGGCATTTTTTCTATAGGCGGATCGCTCGGCTTTTTGAGACTCATTCTTTTCAATCATGATGTGTTCTTGGTTGTATTGTATTGTGTAATGACAAGAAAACGTTGTTTTAGTTTTCCATTTTAAAATTATCAGTCATATGCACCCTGTGTTCTTAGATATGTTGTGTATCGGCAAGAGCACACTTTTCAGTTTTCCATTTTAAAATTTTCAATCATGTCGTGTTCCGAGTTGTGTTGTATTGTGTAATGACAAGAAAATTTTTCTAGTTTTCGATTTTAAAATTATCAGTCATATGCACCTTGTGTTCTTAGATGTGTTGTGTATTGGCAAGAATACGCTTTTCAGTTTTCCATTTTAAAATTTTAGTCATGTCGTGTTTTTAGATTTGTTGTGTATTGGCAAGAATACGCTTTTCAGTTTTTCATTTTAAAAGTATTCAGTCACGTCGTGTTCTTGGTTGTTATGTATATTTACAAGAACACAATTTTAGTTTTCCATTTTTAAATTTTCAGTCATGGCCTGCTCTTAATTCTTATGTGTATTGACAAGAACACAGTTGTTTTATTTTTCCATTTAAAACGCAGTTTTATTTTTCCATTTAAAAACTTCAAATTTGGGTTGTTCTTGGCTTTTTCATGTGTTGGCAAAAACACTTATTCACTTTCAATTTTAATATTTTCAGTTGTTTCATTTTTTTGGCTGTGTTGTGTGTTGGCAAATACATTTTTTTTAGTTAATTATATTCCAAAAGCCCGTTATTTCCTTTAATAAATATAATTCGTAATATTTAAATTTTATGTTGCAGAATCTCCTTCAGCTGTGCCGATTGTAGATCCAAGGGAATCTCAACCAAATGTTGAAAACACTGTTTTGAGGCGAAGACCAAATGGATTTTTCGTAGACCAAGACGGACAAAAACTAGATAATTCAAACTGGGATCGAACACCAAACTCTCGAAATGATTTTAACAATATGCTTCCCAATGTTGATAAGCCGCGGGAAGATATATCTACACCCAACGGGATATTGCCACGCCCACCATCACTGGGAAGGGCGATGGGCGTGTCCTTACCACCGATTGATTGGCTGGGAAGCAGGAGCACGGCTATTAATGGTTTAAATTCTATTATGGAAAATGACAGAAATCAAGATCGATTTTCTCGTGTTGGAATTAAACCTATACCAATTGTAATGAGCCCTAATAATATTAGGAATAGACGCCCTGTTAGCCTCCCTGAAAATAGAAATCGACCACCGCCCCCGATGCCTGTATTAGATAATCTCACTGGAGAAAATGTCATAAGGCGAGAGGATACAACAACAGCTCCGCCTCCTCAATGGATCCGTACAACGACAAATAGTAATGCATGGCTCCATAATGCAAGACCTCCTGATAACCGCATTGATAGGAGTTTAAGCAGAAACACATTAATCCCACTAAATCCAGACGGACCCATGTTTCCAGAACCACCACCAAATTTACTGGGCAATATTAATATACCACTTGGGTTTCCTTTAGAACGTATTGGGTCTATGAATTTCACAGACCCTATGATACCACCACCAAGACCAAATATCAGGGATTTAAGGCGGTCCATGTTCAATCGTGATCGATTCAATCCGCTTGGTGGGCGTGGTCAAGCAGATAGGCGTGATGAAAGAGGTGATTGGCGTGGTCAGGTACCACGTCCATTTGATTCACCATTTCCAGGTTCCAGACGTTCAGATATTTCTGCCAGGGATGTTTTTAGATCTACAAGAGGTATTATGGACATGCTATGGAGAATAAACTCACTTTGTCACTACAGATCTGTCAAGGGATGGTAACTTCCGAGGAGAGCCGAATAATTTTATCCCATTTAACGGTCCACAACAAAATAGGATGTTTAATTCTCCTAGAGATTTTCCAGGGACCGGGCCATCTAGAGGGAATGAATTCCCAGCTATGAATGGACGATTTAGACAAAATTTAAATAACAGACCGGTACCATTAGACCCTAACAACTGGAGGAGCTCACCTGGTTCAAGTATTGATCAGATGAATCGGGGAGGTAGTCCGCTTTCCAGAAAGAAATAACAGGAACGTTCCTCCTCCGAGAAATATCCCGTTTGACGACCCTCTAAACCCAAACAATATCCAGGACTTAAGTGATAATATAGATGATAGATTCACATTCGGAACATCTCGTTTTCTATTGGATTCATCTGGATTCAATACAGGATTTTTTCCAGATAGAAATCGCTTCAATGAACCTAATCCAAATTTTAATATACCGGACCCAAATTTTAACAGACCAAACTTTAATAATCTCAACAATAATTTCAACGTAGCCCATAACCCCTTTCCTCCACGGCTTCCAAACAGACCACCCCCTATGCCAAGATCACAAAGTTCTCCCTTTCAGAGTATTGTGAATCGTGCTTTACAAACAGGCGTATTTGATCCATTAGAAACAACAGATGCTAGAGAGTCTCTGCTTGAATTACTCCAACTTGGACGTAGAGTAAATCCGGGTCTTACAGCGGGTACATTTGATGCAGATATTTTAGCGCCAAGATCAAGGCAAAGTCTCCTTGAACTGGCCCTGATCATGGCAGAATCTCGAGATCCTCCAGTCGTCAGGACAAAGGCAGGACCCGTGCGACCAATCAACCGTGACAAAGCTGTGTCTATAGTTAAAATTTAAGGCGTCATAAAGATTTTTAATTCAATTAACAGTTTACATACAAAGACAGAATTTAATCAAAAATCTAATTTTTAATTGTTACAATAGTATTCAAATTAATTACAACAATAAAATTTTAAGAAGTCTAATCCGTCAATAATCAGAGTGAATAGAATATAGAAATTACGTTTTGCGTCACGGTCAAGTTTTTTCACATATGTCGTTGCGGTAATTTTAGAAAGCCACAGTCCCAGGAGAAAACATCCGACCTTCTGCAAGCGAAGTGACACAAATTTCTCACACTAGGGTCTGATCGAGTTTGGTTCGAGCCTAGACAGCGAGAGGTATAGTGATTCCGGCGTAGGCTTTACTTATATCGAGGCATTCGGTTCTGGAATCGTGAAGAAACCCGGAATCATCGGAAAACCCCACTGACCTTCAGCAAGCGAACTGAAAAACTTTCGCCAAAAAAGATCTCTTCGATTGGGATTCGAACCTATAAGCGGTGTGAGATACTGTACTGTGATCCGCGAGCCGCGCGCCGCGCTTTAGACCACTTAGCCACCTGAAAAACGGGTTGTGTGTGTAATAAGGGTAAAATTCATGCTAACAGGAAACAGAAAAACCTTTAATGAAAAATGTGTACTTAACAATAATCATTTCAACCAAGAACACGATTACACCAAATAAATACAGAAAGTATAATAATATACAAGAGAAGATAAACACATATTGAGACCATTAATAAAACTCCTGACTTCAGAATGGCACTGGACATTTATAAAGTTGTTTCCAGTGATGTGGAAAAATCAGTATTGATAAATGAGGTGTTTTTTCTAGAAACGAAAACTTAAATCTACCTTGATTGTAACTGAAAAGCATCGTGCTTTCTAAACAATAAAATTAAGTGTCTAGTTCTTTGTTTGAAATTATCAACAATGATAATTAAAGTGTCTGTTTAGATCACCTTTGAAATTATCAGCATTGATTTTAAAGGCGTCATATCTTGATACACAAATTGGTGTCCATCGGCATTGCAAATGACTAGCCAACGCAACCAAGAACACGAAAGAAAACAAGTGTATATAACAATAAGAATGATGTTGTGGAAATAATTAAGTGGGGCATATCTAGATAAATAAATCCGTATCCACCTGTATTTGAACTATAAAACAACAGTAAAATATTCTATCATCATCTTTAAAATTAACAAGTTGTTAATACAACTGTTTTTGCTTATAATACTAATAAACTTGCAGGGGGAAGGGGTTCCAGTAACCTGCCTTGGAATGCACATATGTCTATTAAATATTTCATGGTAACTGCCTAAATGAACATCTCCAATCAAACTAAAGATCCAGTAAGCTGTTTTGTTAATGTCAGTATTCAGTCACCGTGTCTTGGTCAGTAAATTGTAACAACTTATCTCGTAGTTGCGAATTGACCAACTGCATATTTTTCTGTAGACAATATCTTAATTTATCATGTTTTTATATTGAAAAAAAATCGAATTACCTTTAATTTAGGAATAGTTTTCTATTTAACGGCCACGGTATATGGTCCTTAATCTTGTCACAAGTTAAACAATTGTTATTTCTTTCTTAATCGTCTAGACATTTAGACATTCTGTTACGCTTAATCATAATGACCTTGTCAGTTTGTCATACGTCAACAAACAAACAAAGGGTTAATTTGTTCTAGGAAAAAACATACATGTATTAGTAATTACCAGTTGTAAAGTGTTGGGAATGGAAGCCGTAATGTAATTCTTCGGAGTTCTTTTTCGATGAAAAACAAAAAAATTATACAATTGTATAATGTAAAAAAATGTATAACTTAATTGTTCCTTAAAATATTTTGTTGAAAATTTAATATATTAATTATGGAGATGGGAATGTAGCGACTACTTAATCTATCAGTTCTTTCAGTACTTTGATACTATAGGAGGTCATTTTGTTTACGCTAGCGTTTTGATGAGGTTATTCCCCTTTGGTAATCCCCTCTCACTGTGACACGTGAAATTCTTTTAATCCAATCACAGCGAGCCACGCTTTTAGGTTTCTGATTAAAGGGAAACTCCAACGTGTTGAAGACACCGGTTACTTGATGTTTTGGGAAGAAAAAACTTGTACAATGTTTCGTCTTGGTAAGTGCAAAAAAAATCGAGAAATGTGTCAAAATATTATTTGGACTTGATACTTACAGAATTTTATATCAAGTTTGTTAAAAATATGATGCTAAGTTGGCTGACTTTGTTATTAAAACGGGCTATAACCTGTATCAAATGTCTATCAGCTGTCATTATCTGTCGGTGCATGTGAAGTTTCATATAAAATGGAATTTAGTTTTTCAAGATAATTATAAATTGTTACACATTATATTGCAAATATTTAACAATAATTAAAAAAAATTCACATGACATTTTTATTTGAATACAATGCAGTAATATTTTTGGTACCTCCCCTTACTCTCCAACTATAACTTGTTAAATATATCTGTTACAAACTTGCTATACCACGAAGTGAGGCGCCGTGGTGATACCATTCAAAATCAATCAGTTCTTTAGCATCAGTAATAAACATAACTAGTGAGCTCTTTTATTACCAGTATGCGGGAAGTTGAGGGTTCAAACTTCATCCAGGTCTGACCAAGACTTGAAAATTGGTAGTGACTGTTCTTTCACCAAGCACTTAGCATTTAGAAATGTAGCCCTGAAAATCATGACTCTTAAGGGCCACGGCACATATCCATATAGCAAAGCTGTTAAGAGTCATGATTTTTAGGACTATTAGAAATGAGTCATGGGGTCCTTCAGATGAGACCTTAAAAACCAATTCCCTGTGTCGTGACAGGCATGGCACTTTAAAGAACCCTTCCTGCACATTGCCGTAAGCACACTGCAAAGGACAAAATTTCTGCCACTTCACCTATATCTCGTAACGTCTCGATATAAGTCAAATATTCCTAACTGGGATGTAAACCCCATTAAATCAATCAGTCAATCACTAATTACATAAAAATCATGAGTTTGACAAATGTTTTCCATTTTAAACTCCAATACTGATTAAATTTGGTGGCATACTAGATAGAAGTTTATAAGTACTTAGCCCAAATTTCCTCTGACCCTAACACACTTTATGCCTGTGGATGTGTGTAGGGTCAGAACAATCTCTATATAAAACTCAAGGTTTTCTAATACCAACTGGTGTTGGAATGAGTGATGCCTTATTTAGCTTTGGACTGAAAATATTATTGTAATTATTGTAAAGTTACTAATCTTGATTGATAGGTGAATGATTTATCTTCCAAAATATTTATGTATTTCAAGATGTCGCCACTTCTGGTTTGAATATTTGGATCAGTTACTTCAGTATTGATGTTTACAGACCTAGTTTTCCATTTTCAAAACAAGATTAAGTGACCTTGCAAATTCTCATATTCAGTTATTTTGGAAAACAAATCATTTACTGGTATCTATCAATTTAGGTTGATGTATGATTATTTATCTTAGATGAAAAATGAGGTTTTTTTGTTTTTTTTGTTTTTTTTTAAATTCTGTAAATTGTTTATACAATTATACTTATCATAAATATTTAAAATATTATTTTTCAACATTTGCATACATTTCTTCAAATATTATTTAAAACATTGCTTTTTCAGGGTTAGATTGGGCATTGTCAATGTTGCCAATTAAGATTTTTTAAAAGTTAAGCAACAAAATTTGACTTCTCATGATTATTTTGGTGACATTAAAAGTTCTGTAAGACACAAATAGGAAGGCTTTAAATAGCATTAGAACTGACATACTGATGACAGAATTCGACATCTGACAAAATCGCTGGCGACAAAATTCGGCATCTGACAAAATTGCTGGCGACAAATATTTGGAGCCAGAGCTAACCCTGTATTTGCATATATATTTCATTTTTAGTCCACTTTGTTAATTTTGTTTCCTATCTTCTATTTCAGTGTTAGCGTTTGTGGCTGTGTTACATTCTACGTTAGCCATGTATTCCAGTCAGGATGACGTCGTTGATCTAACCCCATCTAATTTCCAAAAGGAAGTCATAAACAGTGACCAATTGTGGCTTGTTGAATTTTATGCACCATGGTAAGACTTTTGTATTAAATATCTGATAATTTGTCCTTTTTTTTGAAGTCTTAGGCAAAGGAAAGTTCAAGGCCTTATTGGTATCTAGGTACCTGGTAATAAATATCAAAGCTTGGATTGGTCGGTTGGTTGTTGTACCACTCCTCCTGTCACATTATCCTGTCACCAGGTGAACCAGTCATTACTCTGTTCCTTAATGCTGAGTGTGGGACGAAGAAGAAGCATCTCAGATTTTAAAGTCTTTCTATGAGCTGACTAGGATTCAAACCCTGACCTCCCACTCGACCAAGACACACTCTACCATGGAGCAACAGAGGTAGGGTATAGTTTGGAGAGGGACTTTACATTGGGAGCAGGGTTTTAATTTGACTTTTAGATGGACTGTGTTTTTAGCTTGAAAAAAAATTAATTTGACTCCTGACTTCCAGAAAGAAGTAGTTACAATTAACAGGATAGAGAAACCAGAACTGAAACACAGGACTTCCTACAAAATGAGCTACCTAGCCACCTATTAATCCTGGTCCATCACACAAACATTTCTACAAAATGAGCTACCTAGCCACCTATAAATCCTGGTCCATCACACAAACATTTCTACAAAATGAGCTACCTAGCCACCTATAAATCCTGGTCCACCACACAAACATTTCTACAAAATGAGCTACCTAGCTACCTATAAATCCTGGTCCACCACACAAACATTTCTACAAAATGAGCTACCAAGCCACCTTTAAATCCTGGTCCACCACACAAACATTTCTACAAAATGAGCTACCTAGCCACCTATAAATCCTGGTCCACCACACTTGTTTGTGTGGTAATTATTGAGATTAAAAAAAAGCTACTTTGATCCCAGAAATTCAGGAGTCAAGAGTAAGGCCTAACTTCAAAAATTCTTTGCTGTTTTCTGACCCATGCTATCCACATGTGGGTAGGTAGGTAGGAAAACAATTTATTTTATTTTTTGAAAACCTAATCCATTACACTTTTGAAAAAGTTTAAATTTGTTTCATATGTCTCTTTTAAAACACATTTTACAAATTTTTTTTTTGCTAACAAATGTCTTCTTTGTTTTATGCTTGTGTTTTCTCCCATGGAGAAACATAG
Organism: Tegillarca granosa; assembly: GCA_029721355.1. Lineage (NCBI taxonomy): Eukaryota > Metazoa > Mollusca > Bivalvia > Arcoida > Arcidae > Tegillarca > Tegillarca granosa. The sequence continues at coordinate 5,533,354 of CM056610.1, read as the reverse complement.
CAGAATTTCTTTACTACCGTATACTCTTGCCAGGGTTATTGCCCTTTAATATTGTTTCTTATTTTGTATGAGAAGTAAAAAAAATTGTAATTGATGGCAAAAAAAATTTTCGGGTAGGGGCATTTCAAGTGTGTGGGGCAGTCAGCAGCAAACAATGTTAGTTTTATTTTAGGCCTAAGCCCTATTAAACCCACCTTAACGATCTTTATAAAATAGTTTCTGTAACAAAGGATATAAGTTTCATTCTTTTGCCCCTTTTTACTATGGGTATGTTGTTTTAGATTTACATGCCCTTAAGAAAATTGATGATTGATATGAAATTGATCAGAAAGTAATACATGTACCGGTATTTAATGAAACTACATGTATGTCATTTCTAATCTAAAAATCCTCTTTCTTTTTCTTTTTTTTTTTTTTTTTTTTTTTTTTTTTTTTTTTGATGGACAGTCATTCTTGGTTTATAATATTTATATATATATATATATATATATATATATATATATATATATTTATAGGTGTGGACATTGCCAGAGTTTGGCTCCCGAGTATAAGAAAGCAGCTAAAGCTCTCAAGGTAAGCATGGTTTAATATTGATTATTAAATTACAGCAATACGTTCTGCTAAAGAAAACTTCAAAAGCTTTCTGCCTTTTATTAGTCCCCTACCGGCGAAAGCCGAAGGGGACTATAGGTTTGCACTCTGTCTGTCCGTCCGTCCGTCCGTCGGTCACACCTCAGTTTTCCACACTTTTTTTCTAAATGCTTTAAGATAATGAACTGATTTTTTGTATATGAGTCTACCATGATGAGTTACAGATCAAGTTAACAATTCCTTTCCATCTGCTAATTTTTACTGGAGTTATGACCCTTTGATCTTTAAAAATTCACAGAAATTTTAGTTTTCTGCACTTTTTTTCTAAACGCTTTTAGATAATGAACTGATTTTTGGAATATGAGTCTACCATGATGAGTTACAGATCAAGTTTATGTTTCGTTTCCATCTGCTAATTTTTACCAGAGTTATGGCCCTTTGATCTTTGAAAATTCACAGAAATTTTAGTTTTCCGCACTCTTTTTCTACACACTTCCAGAAATGGAACTAATGTTTTGTATGTGACTCTACCATGATGAGTTACAGATCAAGTTTATGTTTCGTTTCCATCTGCCATCTTGAACAACATGTATAATTTATAACTATAAATCTTTGTACCATATAATAATGTACATTTTACCCAAAAACTTTGGGATTAGTGAAATATGCGACCGGGACTATGTATTGTTTTGCAATACTCTCAGAATGCTTGTTTCCTGTAATATAGGACATGACAGCAACTTTTGAAGCCACTTGTAGAGTAATAGTATAAACTTCAAGTTTTTAAAAAAAATTTTACCATATAATAATAACATGACTTAGTCATGAGGTAAAATATTTTAAAACATGAAAGCATTTTGTTTGCTTCATCAGAAAGTAACCACCAATGTCAACCTTTCACCAGTCCCATTGGACTCCTACTGCTACTCAGTCTACTAACCTTTCTCTTTTCCCATTGAACACCTAATAGCACTTGACTTACCAATCTTTATATATGTATATATATTTTTTTTGAAGAAGTACATATAACATTTTTGTATTTAAAACACATATAAGATGAATAGAAAGTGCCTCAAGTTAACAGATATAAATGTATCTTTTTAGGGTGTGGTCAAAGTTGGAGCTGTGAATGCAGATGAACATAAAAGTCTTGGTGGACAATATGGAATACAAGGTTTTCCAACACTGAAATTCTTTGGTGCCAACAAACACTCTCCATCAGATTATAATGGTTTGTATTATACAGACAATAATTGATTCCTGAGTTGAAATCTTGTTAATTCGGATTGTTTGATTGATTGATTGTAATGTTGTTTAATGTGGCATGAGTAATTTTTCAGCTATTTGCAAGGAGTGCAAGGTTAATAATCTCTAGGGGTAAATCTAAGGACACGCCTATATATGTATGAGGTGTGTGTGTGTGTATTATGTATTGTACTAGTGTGTACTTGGGCAACGTTGTGACCACTGCGGTAGCTCAGTTGGTAGAGTGCTCTCTCCGTAAGTGGCCATGGAAGGTCGTGGGTTCGAATCCCAACTGGGTGTGACCCAAGACTTGAAAGTGGGTAGTGGCTGTTCTTTTGACAAGTACTCAACATTACAAAATAAAAGTCACGGTTCTTTTGGATGGGAACTTAAAATAATTGAAATACCGTGTCACGGTAGGCTTGGCACAATAACGAACCCTGCTGTATAATGCCATCAGAGCAACGCACAGGCAAAATTTCTGCACATTCGCCTATAGCTGGCGACGTCTCTATATAAGTGAAATATTCTTGACTGGGATGTTAAACACCATTATTCAACTCAACTCATCTCGGGCAACTTTGTCAAGGTGCTTTGACACAGTGTCTGTATACTTCAGACAAGTATTTTACTTCCCAGTCCCAGTATCCTGGTATGGGATAAACCAGTCAATATTCTGACCCTTTATGCCAAGTGCCAGCAGAGGAATCATTTTTTATTTTATTTTACAACATAATTTTTTTTTCAATTTCTAGGTCAGAGAACTGCTAAAGGTATGGTGGATGAAGCCATGTCCAAACTAAGATCAATGGTTCAGGACAGAATGGGTGGTAGATCTGGAGGCAGCAGTGGTGGTGGTGGCGGTGGTAGTGGTGTGAGTATCATGTCTTATTAGCTAGCTACCCCATAATCAACAGTGTAAACTAACCTCATCTTTGATGTTATATTTATTCAGTATTTAGGCATTTCTAATGGAAATGGGGTTCATCATTGTACCATGTGGTACCCTATAATGTTTGTGCGTTACTATTATTTCCAATGAATATGGAATTGTATAAATTGATGTTTTCATGTAAAAACAATTTTTTGGGGGGAAATTGTTACATAATCATTTTTAAAAAACGTTCTGCACAAATTGCTAATTTTGAAAGTTAGTGAAGATTTGACTAGAATATGACCACTTGTGAATATTTGCCTACTTGTTGCTCTATGGTGTAATCTAAGAACCTGGATAGAAGCCACCTTGTTATAGCTAAGAAAAAAATCATTATAAATCACATTAAAATTTAGAACCAAGAGAATCTACATGTAGCTATAAGCTTCAGTTAAAACTATGGAAAAATTAATGACCTCAAAAAAGATATGAAAATTGATAAAATTTTATTTATTTATTTATTTATTTATTTATTTATTTATTTATTTATTTATTTATTTATTTATCAGGGAAATCCAAATGATGTTATTGAGCTAACAGACAGTAATTTGACCAGTTAGTGTTGAAAAGTGATGATGTTTGGATGGTAGAATTTTTTGCTCCATGGTGCGGCCATTGTAAAAACCTTGCCCCTCACTGGGCCTCAGCTGCCACTCAGATGAAAGGAAAGGTCAAATTTGGTGCTCTAGATGCCACTGTTCACTCTTCAACAGCCAACAGATATGGGGTAAACATTTTATTTTTTTTTAAATGAAAATTTGAAATCGAGATGGCCTCTTCCAGTTTTTTGGCATTTATTATGAAGCTGTAATGTTGACAGTTGCCAAAGATTGTAACTATGATAGAATCTGCCCAAGTGGTATTTGAACCTAGGTTGTGAGAAGCATGTTGTTCTGTAAAGCAATGCTTAAGACCACTAGAGCCATCAAGGCCCCCAAATGAAAAGAGATGTTGGTAAAAAGTTATCAGTTAATTACCCATGCTGTTTAAAAAAATTGGACAGACATGGGGCAAAATAGGTCAGGTTCATATTGATATTTATTTAGAGACCTTTAAAACAGAAATGTGTATGAAGGAAAATTATCCAAATGGATTTATGAAAAGAAGACCAATTTATTTAATTTTCCATTAAAGATGGTTCCAAGATTGTTCTTTATCGTAACATTGTAAATTATTTTCCATTTTAGGTTCGTGGGTATCCTACCATCAAGGCATTCGAGAGAGGACAGGAGAAGGAATATGATGGTGGTAGAACATCTTCAGATATTGTACAATGGGTTCTGAATAATTACGATGTTGAAAAGATCCCTCCACCAGAAATTGTACAGGTAAGAATAGAATGCTAAAACACTAATTTTGCCATGGATGTTGAAAACTACTTTCTACATTTCAGATTGGGATCCAATTGACCATTTTTATGCACTCAGAATTTTGAAATTCATTGCAAAGATTTTATATTATGACAATATCTAACTTTTTTTGACAGACAGGACAGTTTTGGACAACTGGATTTAATTTAAACTATTTGATTGTGTGTCGCTTTTGGCTTTTAGGGGAATTTTAGTGGTCAAATTGAAATATAAAATGAAATAAAGGAATCCCAAGATTTCTCAAAATCTCCCACAACATGTACTTGGTAATAACTACTTCTTTTTTTTTCACATATTAATGTGTTAAGTTTTTGGGGTTTTACAGCAGTTTTATTGCAAAAACCAAGTTGTATTGCAACCTTAAAAAAAGATCATGTTTTGCTTCTTTAAAAGTGATGTCACAATTAAAAGTTATTGTGACATCGCATTATGTATGCAGCTTGCATAGCCAATTGAATAACTTTATTACATACACCATTCCAAAATTACCACCTTGATATAATTGGAAAAATCTTGACTTTGGTGTTCAACACTTATACTTCACTTCTCTGCAATTTTAAAAGTTTAATGTCAGGAAATGGGTTTGCCAGTATTTTATCTGAAACTTTAAGTAATTTTGCAATGTGTAAGATTGATTGATTGATTTATTGATTGAACAGACTTTTATGTTCCAGTCAAAAATATTTCACTTATATCAAGACGTCACAGCTATAGGTGAAGTGGTAGAAATTTTGCCTTTTGCAGTGCACTTGGTGGCATTGTGCAGGGAGGGTTCTTTAGCATGCCATGTCTACCACAACATGGGCCATTTGTTTTTAAGGTCTCCTTCGAAGGGTCCTGCGACAATCGTTTCTAAATCCTAAGCAATTGGCAAAAGAACAGTCACTACTTATTTTCAAGTCTTGGTCAGACCCGTCCAGGGTTCATAGCTGATCTCGTACTTATGACAATGTTTAAGAGAGGAAAAAAAATGTGTAAAACATATATATTTTTGATTTTGGTTGCCAGCCCATTGCAACAGGGAGTCTCCCTTTGTCAGTTTGTTTGCTGAAGGTCAGTTGTTTTTCCAGGGTACTATGGTTTCCTACACCAATCCAGAACTTACCACCTCAGTATACCTACATGTATTTGAAAGAATCTTGACCTCGGGCAGTAAACATGTACCCATTCTCCCACATGTGACAATGTGTAAGAAAAAAGTGTTTATATTTCAGGTTGTCAGCCCTGAAGTGTTTGCTGAACATTGTGAAGGACACCCAATATGTGTTGTAGCTATATTACCAGATATCTTAGATTGTCAGTCAGAATGTAGAAACGGCTATATAAAACTTTTAACAAAAATGGGAGAGAACTTTAAAAAGATGAAATGGGGGTAAGTGTATTACATTGTACCATCAGGTAATTTAAACCCAGGTAATTTATCAGCACCTTATTTTTGTGGATCTGTTACCACAGACTTGTACCCCTTGATGGCTTAGATGTAGAGTGTCCACTGTATAAACAAGATCAGGGGTTCAAATCGATCCAGATCATTTATAAGGCTTCATTATTTGAAACTGCTTCTGCACCAAGGGCTTTAAATAAAAGTACAATGTATTGGCTGGTTCACCTGGTGTTAGGATAATATGAACAGGTGGATGTTATGCTTTTCTGCTGTATATTATTTCTGTGAGCTAGCAGAATAAAGTTGTGGTGAGTGTGCACTAGTAAGAAGACAATGCATCTCATGCATACAAATTGTTGATGAAATGTTTAACAAAACTGCAACCAACCAAGTGACTTGTTAAAGAGACTTAAGGCAATTCACAGTAGTTAGGACATTTTGGATTTTTTTAGGTTAGGGCCAGTACTCTTTAAAAAAAGTTGTTTCTGTTTAAAGAAAATAGTAATGAAACACAGTGTAATAGAGCTAACAAGAAATAAATGAATATGTAAAATGTATATAAAGAACTCCAATTTCTAGAATTTACATGTATTTACCAAAAAATTGACATGTGTATGAAAAAGAGGTTTATTGTTTTTAAAATCATTTAAAAAATACATTATATGGTTGCTATGGTAATATTGTGATGTCTACTTACATTACAAATATAAATTATGTGGTTGCTATGGTAATATCATAATGTCTACTTGCAAAATAAATATAAACTTATGTGGTTGCTATGGTAATATCATGTTGTCTTCTTACTAAGGCTTCCATGTTTACACAAAACCGTAAACGTGTACATGACAGGTACATGTAGTAAACAAAACGATGCCGTTTACACGGCCATCATGATTCGGAACATCGCGATTGATTGTATCAAAGAAAATATATCGTGTCAGTCGTACATTCATGAACATTGAATTTTATTAAATTAAAATACATTTATTTCAATCCTGTAACAATAGTTTGAAACAAAAAAATTACCGTTAACATCGATCCATGTAAAGTGTATGGCTACATTGCCCGAGACGATATTGATATGCATGCGCATGTCCGTGGACTTTCTCAAAAACTTCGAAATTGTAACTTAATCCTAGTTAACAAAAACTTAAGTACATGGAACGTCAAAAATTCAAATATTTCAATAAATGAAAATATTCAATTTTAACTTACAACTTGTAACAAAAATGACCGTCTCTATAACAACATAAGATTTAAATATGAATCAGATGGTAGACATGTAGGAAGTAGGAAGCGTAGAAATCGAAGTTGCTGGGATGCTTGGAACATTATCCTCTACAGGCTGTCTCTTGACGACATGCTTCTGAGATAGATCTATTTATTTGTTAGCCGATTTAAGTTTTGATTTTAAACAACGGTTAATAAAGATAAGCTTGTCAACTGTGTCGGAAAAAAGAGAAGATATGAATTAATTAACTGTACCGCCTGCTGTTGCCAAAACTCTCTGAGGGCACAGAAGTCGCTGGTACCCCTAAATATTTTCGTGTTAGCTGTGAGTCTTGGAAACATATCCTGACTTAATTTTCATCAATTCAGTATGTCACGTGTCATGTACATGGTTATAAAATTTGTAAACGTTTATAGCCTATATCCGACACGTTACCGTTTACATGTGTAAACGTGGAAGCCTTACCTCTTACTGTACAAATATAAATTTTGTGGTGGCTATGGTAATATCATAATGTCTACTTGAAAAATAAATATAAATTATGTGGTTGCTATGGTAATTTCATGATGTAAACTTACATTATAAATATAAATTATGTAGTTTCTGTGGTAATATTGTGATGTCACTTACAGTATAAATATAAATTATATGGTTGCTATGGTAACAGTACATTGATTTTATTGTTGGTTTTTTTTTATTACAGTTGGATATGGGCAGAAGCAATGGCACAGCCTAAGTTAGAGACAGCTTTAGGTATTGGTGGATTTGGATATCCAGTAAGTACACGTGTACTAGGTTTATTCAGTTTTCAGTGACAAGAAAACACTGAAAGTGTTATTATTCCCCTTTGATAGAATGTCAGTCGTTTACTTGTGTTAGAGCCTGAGTGGCATAGTAGTCTAGATTTTATTCCTGCTTTGGCAGATCCTAGTGTGAAAAAGTTTGTCAGTTTGCCTGTGAAAGTTGAATGGTTTTCTCTGGGTACTACAGTTTCCTCCATCATCTGAGAACTGACCACTTTAATATAAGTGAAAGAATCTTGCCTGAGAGTTGAGCACCATTTCTCCACATTCACATGGTTCACTTAAGGCATATTTGTTAGTTTAAATTCATTCTGCAGCTGTGTAGACTGGAAGAATGTAAATTAAAATGTTTTCTTAATGAAGATATCACTAAGACATGTTTGGGCTCAAACCCACAATCCATAAATCATAAATCCACAACCTTAACCATTCAGCCAAATTTCTTCATGAGGGGTAAGAGACCATTTATTTAAAGATAATTTAATATTGAAATTGTCAATTATTCATTTTGTAGACCATTTGAACAGACAAATGCCCTGATCTCGAACATAAATGAACTAGTTTTAGATAAAATCTTAGAGATTTTTAAACTAGCTCTTATCATGAATAGCTGAAAACTACTGATGTGATGTTAAACAACATCAAACAAACTACAACTTACTACTCAGCCATGTGATATCACGTCACTTACACTTACTTGAGTATTGACTTAAAATGTGTACTTTGAAATCTATGTTTCTGTTTCTTTTTTAGGCTATGGCTGCTGTTAATTCTAAAAAATTAAAATATTCACTATTAACTAGAGCTTTTAGTGAAACAGGAATTAAAGAATTTTTAAGGTGAGTGTACAGCAACTTTGTATGAAGATACGAAATTGCTCACCATAGTTTTAACTACTAGAAAAATGTTTTTGTTAATTATTATCATCAAATAATGAATAGTGGTATCTAATCATGGTAAAATAGCGCTGTCACGTGACTGGAATGATTGATATAAGGTTTTACCGGGTATGTCCAAGTCAAGAATATTTGACTTATATTGAGACACCACCAACTATAGAAGAAGTGGCAAAAATTTAGGGCAGTGCGCTAAGGGCAATGTACAGGGAGGGTTCTTTAGCATGCTGTGCCTGCTATGACAAAGAACATCAGTTTTTGAGGCCTTTTCCAAAGGACCACATGCCTTTTATTTCTAAAAATGCTGAGTCTGAGTGCTTGGTGAAAGAACAGTCACGACCTGTTTTCAAAAGTCTTCATCAGACCCAGCTGGGGTTCAAACCCTGACTTCCAACATAGGAATTGAGCACCCTACTAACTTAGCTACCTTAGTGGTCACATGACTAAACTTGCTTACACTTTTATCAAGTTGCTACATATATGAACATATTTTCCAGTCTGAAGAATGAATGAGTTTTTGTTTAGAGCCACATCAGCAACATTGCAGCTATTAACGGCTAGAAAATATTAAAAATTAAAATATATAAATATCGAACAGGAGTTATATTAATAAGATTTTAAAAATAATACTTAGCTGATAAGAACCAGTTATATCACAGATAAGTTGATAAAAAAAAAAAAACTGGATAATATTTTATAAAAGTTATATTTTATTAAACAAATTGATTTCTCGTAGGACTTTTGAATAAAAATTTTATGTCCATGGACATTTTTAAGAAGATCTTGCATCGATCCTATCTGAAGACTAAAGAATCTAAAACGTGTCAATGATTGCTTTGCTGTAATATATACCTCATTATGGATGTGTAATTTTATTAAATTTCTGAACTTTTATTTACAGAGATTTATCATATGGTAAAGGTTCGACAGCACCACTATCAAAATTACCAGAAATAAAGAAAACAGAACCATGGGATGGTAAAGACGGACAGGTAGGTTTTAACCTTTGAATAAACAAGTATATTGTTTATTGTGGTTTGATAATAACTTTCGATTCCTGTACTATTTAGACCAAATTTTATGAATGTGTGCAAGCATAGTACATTTAGAAATGAACTATAAGCATCATTTAGATAAGTCCGTACAACCCATGCTATGCTATACTGTGCCCTAACTGACTGCTTATAGCACAGTGCATTTTGAAATGAAATATAAGTATCCTTTAGATGAGTCCATACAACCCATGCCATTCTGTGCCATACCAGGCTGCTCATAGCACATTGTATTTAGATATGAAATATAAACAAGCTTCAGATGAGACCATAATTTTCATGCCATGCCATGCTTGCCATACCTGGCTGCTTGTTGACAAGGCATTGCATATTGTTTTCCATAGTAAGCATGGCAAAAAACCTTAATGCTCATATCAGTACTGCATTATGTACTTGAAATGAGTGAAATGTGGTTTTAAACCCTAGTCAAAATTCTACTACTTACATTGAGACATCACCAGCTGTAGGTGAAGTAGTGCATATTTATAATGGGTACCTAATGTTCATGCTTCCTACTTGTTCATGGGGTTTCATATTTTTACCTTAGCTTTGAGCTGTCATTGTTATCATCGGTCGTTATTACTGGCTGCCAAACCTTTCATGAAGTAGTAACATACATGTACATGTATTGCTACCAAGAACAGTCAACTTATTTATTGGTACCTGTTATTTCGATGGCTACAAATTGTTAACTTCTCTTTGTGAGATCAATGTTAGTGTGAGAAGTCATACTGGCCACCTTCCATGGCATTATAATTTATTACTTTGTCTATGAGAGATCAATGTATACTTGGTTACCAGCCATTCATAATGGTTACCCTTTCATGGTATTACATATTGTAACCTCCTTGTTTTTGGGCTGTAAAACATATTCATGGGTACCGGTACCTGTCATTCATACTGGTTACCCTTCCATGGTGTTACATATTGTAACCTACTTGTTTTTGGCTGTCCGTGTATTGATGGGTACCTGTCATTCATACTGGTTACCCTTTCATAGTGTTACATATTGTAACCTTGTTTTTGGGCTGTCAAGGTATTCATGGGTACCTGTCATTCATACTGGTTACCCTTCAACGTATTCATGGGTACCTGTCATTCATACTGGTTAGCCTTCAACGTATTCAAGGGTTCTTGTCATTCATACTGGTTACCCTTCAAAGTATTCATGGGTACCTGTCAATCATACTCACTGGTTACCCTTATGGTGTTACATATTGTAACCTACTTGTTTTAGGCTGTCCGTGTATTCATGGGTTCCTGTCATTCATACTGGTTACCCTTCAACGTATTCATGGGTACCTGTCATTCATACTGGTTACCCTTCAACGTATTCAAGGGTTCCTGTCATTCATACTGGTAACCCTTCAACGTATTCATGGTTACCTGTCAATCATACTCACTGGTTACCCTTCTATGGTGTTACATATTGTAACCTACTTGTTTTTGGCTGTCTGTGTATTGATGGGTACCTGTCATTCATACTGGTTACCCTTCAACGTATTCATGGGTACCTGTCATTCATACTGGTTACCCTTCCATGGCGTTGTAGATAAAACTTCTCATCTTGATACCTCATCAGTTTATTAATTCAATTGATGGGAATTTCAGTGGGATTACACAAGATTGGATTAATGGATTAATATTGATTTACGCCCCAGTCAAGATTTTTACACTTATACTTATGTATTAAGGTGTGCAGTTCTGGAATGGCAGAGGATACTGGAGTACCTGGAGAAAACAACATCCTTCAGCAAGCCGACTAAAAAGCTATTTCACTCTAGGATCTGCTAAAGTGGGATTCACACCAAAAATCAATACAAGGCAGTCATCTGTTAGTGTGTGCTTTTGGACCACTCAGACACTCCCTCACACTAAGATCTACCAAAGTGGGATTCACACCAAAAATCAATACAAGGCAGTCATCTGTCATTGTGTGCTTTTGGACCACTCAGCCACTCCCTCACACTAAGATCTGCCAAAGTGGGATTCACACCAAAAATCAATACAAGGCGGTCATCTGTCAGTGTGCGCTTTTGGACCACTCGGCCACTCCCTCACACTAAGATCTACCAAAGTGGGATTCACACCAAAAATCAATACAAGGCAGTCATCTGTCAGTGTTTGCTTTTGGACCACTCAGCCACTCCCTCACACTAAGATCTGCCAAAGTGGGATTCACACCAAAAATCAATACAAGGCAGTCATCTGTCAGTGTGCGCTTTTGGACCACTCGGCCACTCCCTCACACTAAGATCTGCCAAAGTGGGATTCACACCAAAAATTAATACAAGGCAGTCATCTGTCAGTGTGTGCTTTTGGACCACTCAGCCACTCCCTCACACAAAGATCTGCCAAAGTGGGATTCACACCAAAAATCAATACTAGGCAGTCATCTGTCAGTGTGTGCTTTTGGACCACTCAGCATCTCCCTCACACTAAGATCTGCCAAAGTGGGATTCACACCAAAAATCAATACTAGGCAGTCATCTGTCAGTGTGTGCTTTTTGACCACTCAGCCACTCCCTCACACTAAGATCTGCCAAAGTGGGATTCACACCAAAAATCAATACAAGGCAGTCATCTGTCAGTGTGTGCTTTTGGACCACTCAGCCACTCCCTCACACAAAGATCTGCCAAAGTGGGATTCACACCAAAAATCAATACTAGGCAGTCATCTGTCAGTGTGTGCTTTTGGACCACTCAGCCACTCCCTCACACAAGGCTCTGCCAAAGTGGGATTAACACCAAAAATCAAAACAAGGCGGTCATCTGTCAGTGTGCGCTTTTGTACCACTCAGCCACTCCCTCACACTAAGATCTACCAAAGTGGGATTCACACCAAAAATCGATACTAGGCAGTCATCTGTCAGTGTGTGCTTTTTGACCACTCAGCCACTCCCTCACACTAAAATCTGCCAAAGTAGGATTCACACCAAAAATCAATACAAGGCAGTCATCTGTCAGTGTGTGCTTTTGGACCACTTAGCCACTCCCTCACACTAAGATCTGCCAAAGTGGGATTCACACCAAAAATCAATACAAGGCAGTCATCTGTCAGTGTGTGCTTTTGGACCACTCAGCCACTCCCTCACACTAAGATCTGCCAAAGTGGGATTCACACCAAAAATCAATACTAGGCAGTCATCTGTCAGTGTGTGCTTTTGGACCACTCAGCCACTCCCTCACACTAAGATCTGCCAAAGTGGGATTCACACCAAAAATCAATACAAGGCAGTCATCTGTCAGTGTGTGCTTTTGGACCACTCAGCCACTCCCTCACACTAAGATCTACCAAAGTGGGATTCACACCAAAAATCAATACTAGGTGGTCATCTGTCAGTGTGTGCTTTTGGACCACTCAGCCACTCCCTCACACTAAGATCTGCCAAAGTGGGATTCACACCAAAAATCAATACTAGGTGGTCATCTGTCAGTGTGTGCTTTTGGACCACTCAGCCACTCCCTCACACTAAGATCTGCCAAAGTGGGATTCACACCAAAAATCAATACAAGGCAGTCATCTGTCAGTGTGCGCTTTTGGACCACTCAGCCACTCCCTCACACTAAGAACTGCCAAAGTGGGATTCACACCAAAAATCAATACTAGGCAGTCATCTGTCAGTGTGTGCTTTTGGACCACTCAGCCACTCCCTCACACTAAGAACTGCCAAAGTGGGATTCACACCAAAAATCAATACAAGGCAGTCATCTGTCAGTGTGCGCTTTTTGACCACTCAGCCACTCCTTCACACTAAGATCTGCCAAAGTGGGATTCACACCAAAAATCAATACAAGGCAGTCATCTGTCACTGTGCGCTTTTGGACCACTCAGCCACTCCCTCACACTAAGAACTGCCAAAGTGGGATTCACACCAAAAATCAATACAAGGCAGTCATCTGTCAGTGTGTGCTTTTGGACCACTCAGCCACTCCCTCACACTAAGAACTGCCAAAGTGGGATTCACACCAAAAATCAATACAAGGCAGTCATCTGTCAGTGTGCGCTTTTTGACCACTCAGCCACTCCCTCACACTAAGATCTACCAAAGTGGGATTCACACCAAAAATCAATACAAGGCAGTCATCTGTCAGTGTGCGCTTTTGGACCACTCAGCCACTTCCTCACACTAAGAACTGCCAAAGTGGGATTCACACCAAAAATCAATACAAGGCAGTCATCTGTCAGTGTGTGCTTTTGGACCACTCAGCCACTCCCTCACACTAAGAACTGCCAAAGTGGGATTCACACCAAAAATCAATACAAGGCAGTCATCTGTCAGTGTGCGCTTTTGGACCACTCAGCCACTCCCTCACACAAAGATCTGCCAAAGTGGGATTCACACCAAAAATTAATACAAGGCAGTCATCTGTCAGTGTGCGCTTTTGGACCACTCAGCCACTCCCTCACACTAAGAACTGCCAAAGTGGGATTCACACCAAAAATCAATACAAGGCAGTCATCTGTCAGTGTGTGCTTTTGGACCACTCAGCCACTCCCTCACACTAAGATCTGCCAAAGTGGGATTCACACCAAAAATCAATACAAGGCAGTCATCTGTCAGTGTGTGCTTTTGTACCACTCAGCCACTCCCTCACACTAAGAACTGCCAAAGTGGGATTCACACCAAAAATCAATACAAGGCAGTCATCTGTCAGTGTGCGCTTTTTGACCACTCAGCCACTCCCTCACACTAAGATCTACCAAAGTGGGATTCACACCAAAAATCAATACAAGGCAGTCATCTGTCAGTGTGTGCTTTTGGACCACTCGGCCACTCCCTCACACTAAAATCTGCCAAAGTGGGATTCACACCAAAAATCAATACAAGGCAGTCATCTGTCAGTGTGTGCTTTTTGACCACTCAGCCACTCCCTCACACTAAGATCTACCAAAGTGGGATTCACACCAAAAATCAATACTAGGCGGTCATCTGTTAGTGTGCGCTTTTTGACCACTCAGCCACTTTCACAATCTAGGATCTACCTAGAATTGAAACCTAGGAAGTGAGAGGTGTTGCGATTCATTATCACCCACTCTAAACCACTCATACTTTGAGGAATGGCATTACATTAGAAATACATGTATAAATACATATATAATTCACTTTATATTAGCTGACCTGTATAAAATTAAAATGTGACATAGGCATCCTATAGGGAGGCAGTCAGGCAGGGTTAGTGGAACTTTTAGTGTCTTTCCAATTGAAGGTGAGTGGAGTGGAGTAATGGTGTTTTACGCCCTAGAAAAGAATCTTTCACTTGTTTCGAGGCGGTCAGTTCTGGGATGGTGGAGGAAACCAGAGTGCCTGGAGAAAACCATCGACCTTCGGCAAGGGAACTGACAAACTTTTTCACACTAGGATCCGTCCCGAATGGGATTCAAACCCAGGCGGTGAGAGGCACTGTGATCCGTAAGCGCGCACTTTAGACCAGTCGGCCACTGAGGCCCCTTCCAAGTGAAGGGTTGTTGGGTTTAATCTAACTCAAGACTGAAGAAATTCTTTGGGAAGATTTCATGTTCTATCATATTTATATCTGCTTTTATGTTTTGTCGTATAAATGCTTATATTTATTTATTTATTCTGTATTTACAGATGCCTGTGGAAGACGATATTGATTTAAGCGATGTAGAGCTAGACGATATCAATAAAGATGAACTTTGATGTGAAAATATGACATAAAATTTTAAATAATTTATAAATATATATAGTTTGTACAGTCCAACTTCAATAACTTTGACCTGAAAGTTTTTTCCAGAAGCTTCTCACTAAAATTAATGTTGATTTTTTGGACACCTTTTTTGTGATTTTAAAACCAATGTCTATAAAAAGACCACATAGAAGACATAATAGATATAGGCTTTAAATGCTTGTGGTCTTTATGTAAAGGGGGTCACTATAGCAGGTTTAACTATATTTTGCAAAATGAAATTTTCTAGATCTACTTATTCAAGCAAAGACTTGAGATTCGTTATGGTTTTAAACTTTTATTATCATAACTTTTTCACAAATATTGTGAATATAATGAAGTGCTTAAATAAAAAAGAAGAAAAAGTCGAAGAAATGTCTTAATTTTTCAAGTCCCATGTGTTAAGTTTTTGAAGTTTCACTGTATTTTTCATAATTTGTAAATATTTCACGAGTCATTGATCAGTTATGGTTTAAATGTTGTTGTATGATAGGTTTTGTACGGGAGATGAATCTGGGGAACCTTATTGTGAAGGTTCTAATGAAAATGCAGAAAATAAATAGTGTAATACGGCTTCAGGACCTGTTAATCTGTGGGACAGCTGGTTGTCAAGGTAATAAAACATTTCCTTAATGTTTATATTTTGAATGAACTAAACATGGTTTTCTTTAAAATATCTTTTAGTTGTAACATGATTCAAGTTGAAATATCTATTAAACCTGTAATGGTTTTAATTAGAAATAATAAATTTGAAAACCATTTCTTGAACTCTGAGGTAAAAGTTGCTTTGAGAAACATGATACCGGAGGTAATGAAGATAAATTTGCCTCCAAGCCCTCAATTTTAAGTCACATGTTCATGGAGTTGCTGCTTGGAAGACATATTTGTTTGTGTCAGTGGATTATGGGATTTTTTCGTTGGTATGAATGAATGATGCATTTTGCATGGGTGAAAAAAAAAGAGAAAATGGAAAAATTATGTAAAATTTAATTGAATATAAGTTAAGAATTTACCTGTGTCGAGTTTGTCATAATTTTTGTTGAAAATCATATTTTATTCGTATTTTGACATAATGGAGAATCTTTCATTTTCAACATATGCTTTTAATTTTTTTTGAAGCTTTAACACTGGTATGATTATCTTATTTCAAATGGTTTGGGGGATTTTTTTTGATTTTTTTATTTTATTTTATTATTATTATTTTTTGTTTTGAGATAGTGCTATTTTCATTAAATTAATGTACATGATGTTACTTTTTGTTGTAAATCTTATACTGATGGTAGTTATGAAAATTAAGCACAAAAATATCGATTTACTGACATATATTGATTGTGTCTTGATAATTTGTTTATGTTACCTGCATTCCTAAATACGGAATGAAGTTAATAATAATAAAATGCATTAAAATTATTTGTTCATTTCAAATATGTTGACAGCATTCTCCATGCCTGATATGACAGCAATCATGAGAAAAAGAGCCATAAATTTGAATTTTTCACATTCTGAGATATCTACATATTTGCCCTGAAATAATCATTCTTTTTTATTCTGTACTATTTTTCATGTGCATTTTTGGCCATGAAATTTGATTTTCGTTCTTCATCATCATGGGTGTCTTTTGATTAATGTGCAGGTTCAGAAGCATTGTCTACACTAGTAGGCTAACTTCCAGATGACTGGCTAGCTGTACATGTGGTAGATTTTACCCCATGTCTCCATGTTACAAGGTTCAATTCATAATACCGGTACATAAATATAACTTCATGTAATGACCGATATCATTTTTACACAAATTTATTTCCATATCTACGTTTTGAGGATAGATACCATACCAGTAATCTCAGAGTAAAATTTAAATGTACATCTGAATTTAATAATGGACTTCAAATCGTGTTAAATACTTTTCTTAGTGCCTTGATAATTTTTTAAAAATTTTTTTATGAATGTCGTAACTTCTGTTGGTTTAATTTTTTTAGGAGTACATGTATCACTTCGGGATGGATCTTTTTCATTTGCTTTATTATTTGTTATTAATTATATATTTTGTCTGTATGAGAAGATTGATAGAGAATCGATTCATTAAAATGTTAATCATTTTTGTTGAATTTCTATGAAATATCATGTGAATAAATTTTAGAAAAACAAAACTGAATATTAGTAATAATTACGTGTTACATTAGCTGGTTGCAGTGGAGTTAGGCACTGTAATTTTGTGTCCCAGTCAAGACTTACATTCAGGTAGTCTTTGCAAGAATAATGTGGAGGAAACCAGAGTGCCCCGAGAAAACCACCGACCTTCGGCAAGTGAACTGACAAATTTTCTCACACTAGTATCTGTCCCACGTGAGATTCGAACCTAGGCAGTGAGAGGCACTGTGATCCGTAAGCGCGCACTTTAGACCACTCAGCCACCGAGGCCCCATGTGTCAGGATTTAGGCATGTTTATCTGCTTCATGATAATGCTCCATGGCATACATCTGAGCTTAAAGTCGGAGAAGGTTGCAGTCTTGCCACATCCACTACACTGTACAGATCTAGCCCCATATGCCTTTTTCCTATTCTAAGTACTTAACAAGAGGCCCATGGGACTTAATGCTCACCTGAGGATATCTCCAAAATTGTTTTGCAAAGTGCAATAGACATTATATCAAGTACAGAAACTTTACAAGTTTTCTCAAGTTAAGAACTTCCACAAAACTTAATCAGAAATATTCAGTCACATTTCATTTATAAGAAGCTAATATACATGAAATAACTGTAGTGCAATGAATAATTTCCAAATCATTTACCAATTTCAGTATACTCATGCAGCTATGTCCTTGAGCTTTAAACATATGACCTTAAACCATATATCAAAATGATGGTCATATCAATACCTACAATATTCTAATATACATGCCTATGCATATTTAATAGTTTTCAAGATATTTAACAATTTTAGTCTTCCGATGCTGATATGACCTTGACCTTTGAACATATGACCTTTAACCACATATCAAAATAATGGTCATAACAATACCTACAATATTCAAATATACATGCCCATACAAAATGTTAATAGTTTTCAAGATATAGTGACAAATATATAATTTCTAGCAATTTCCCCACCAAGTGCCTTGCCATTTCCCCATTTTGAGCCCCATCTACCATTTGTGCAATCTAAAACTAGATGACCTTAGAATGTTATAAATAAAATAACTAAGGTATATCTCTTGTACATTCAGTGGAGAAGATTTTTTAAGTTTTTCACTATTTCCCCTTATAGGGCCCCAAGGGGATATAACTCCTTCATTTGTGCTAATCTGAAAGGGCTTCACCCAGGCATGATGGTTACCAAGTTTCATTAAATTTGGCCCAGTGGTTTTGGAGGAGAAGATTAAAATGTAAAAAGTGTACGCACAACAAACAAAGATGGATAGCAATAGCTCATTTGGGCTTTCAGCTCAGGTGAGCTAAAAAGTTCTTATTTGGTTGTCGTTACAAGTCCCAACAAGCCTATGGCTTGGCCATCAGTCAGTGCTTCAGGTCTACCTAAATCAGCGTACTGTCACATTTCAGAAATTGATTCAGAAACTGAAAGAGTGTATTTCAAACCATGGAGAATACTTTGAAGGGATGTAATGTTCATTTTACTATTTTAGATTGTGGACAACCTTTTTAAGAAATGATTGTGAAACTGGGACCCTTTTCCAGAGTTGGATTTGCACCTTACTATAACATGCCAAGTCATGGATTAAACAGGTGTCAATGATACGAACTTGAGAAACCAAGTACAAATTCAGGTAAATCGAAATACCTGTCAATAATCAACTTATATGGACCTTCCATTGATTCCTTAAATTCTTTTTTAACCTGTATAAATTGAACACCATATAGCGAGAAATTTTAGTGGGGTGCTAATTTTGGTGTCAAAATAGCCAAAAATTAGAGAAAATTTAGTGATTAATGTTTCACCATAGTATAGTCTGAGTTCCGTAAGTACCCAGCCATGAATTCAAGCAGTGAGTAGTTTTTAAGTATTAAACGTTTTAATATTTTTTTAGTTTATAAACTAGGAGTTGCGTGGTTAAGTAATAATATATAGTCAGTTATAAATTATAAGTTGTTTATTTTCCATCTTTTGTGTTGCTTTACACCTGGAACAAAGGTAGTCACAAGTGTTCATCGACATTTCAAATTGCCGAAATTAATACGCAAAAATATACAACTGACCTTTATTCATCAAAATCGCCAAAATTTAAGACCACTAAATAACCCACTATATAGTACATGTACCTGCTTAAACCAGTGACATTTTAATCTTTTAAATGTCGCTGCTTACACAAATGAAAATTTTAGTCTTGACACAAGTGTAGATAAGTCGGGTTCTTATAAATGTTGGCAAATTAGTCAAAACAAAAATCTGATAATTGGTTTAGATATTTAATTTTAATCATACATATATATATATATATTTGGTAATACAACACTAGTTTTGGTTTTTAATTCCAATAACAAACCTGTTATTAATATCATGCTGGCTTTTTTAATCACATAACAAAATGAGTTTATCAAAAAATTCTGCCATACCAATAAAACAGGCATTTATATTCTCATATACTTTAAGATAAATAGAATCTACAGGTTCTCATGTCTGAAATAGAAAATCTTCCCGACAATTTCATATACAAGTATACAGTAAAATCACAAATGTTTGTGGGGGATTAGATTTCGCTTTTTCATGAAGATGACAAAATTTAACATCAATGAAATTAATTTTATTAGCAAGGCCAAAAAAAAAAAATAAATAAATAAATAAATGAATAAATAAATCTCAATTCCAGGAAATTTTCACTTAACAAAATTTTACTGAATTTTTAAAACCATAAAATTTTAACCCAATGAATATTAATGATGATTCTACATATGTACAACTCAGATTGAAGCTAGGCAATCGCCTGGCACTAAATGTAGTGAATGGTTATTTTTTGCGCCATAAAATATACAAATTCAGCTAATTAAAAGGGTTTTTATTTTTTTATTTGCACCTATGCAGGATATGAGATTTTTTAGCAATAAAATGCCTCTTGACTTTATTAATAAATCTATGCTAGAAACAAGTTTGAAGGGGTATGTCTGGCAAAGGCAAGGGCTACATACAGGGACATCAAGTGATCATGGTTTTTTTTTTTTTCAAAGGTACAAAAATAAACAATTCCAGTTAATAAAATGCACACGGATATACAGTGATCTCTTAATTAAAGAACTGTCATCAGACAATTTTTTTTTACTTTTGCTTCTTTTCACTGTTGTATAGCGCATGCAGGGGTTCTAGAAGGGGTTATTTAGCAATAAATGTTTTATCAAAGATACATGTATAATAATAAGTTCATTAAAGTTACATGCTGTTTCTATATCTCTATGTGACCTTTTACTCTGCAAAGAGAACTAATACTGTTAAACAAAGAATATTGGTGACATCAGAAGTTTCCCATTAGTGGCCTCTTACATAAACAAAATAAACTAAGACAGTTTTAGTTGCTATGGATTCTGGGTAAATGGATTGTCTTTTGTGGATTATTTAGTTATTCACTATTTTATTACATTCATTTTAAAACATCCCATGTCAACCAGCATTGCCAACAGTTTTGTAAACAAAATTACCCAGAATGCACTGCACCAAATTTTTCCAATGTATAAACGGAATATGCTAAAGTGGTCTTAGAATTCAAGATCATGTAAGTGTCAATGAAAAATATACCCAATGCACACACACACACACACACACACACACACACACACACACACACGGTTTGCTTCTCTAAAGAAACCCAATTAATTTAACAGAAGTGTATAGAAATATCTTGAAACAATGGGCATGTTATACTTCATTACATACTGACATTTTCAAACATTCCAATTAGAAGCATTTTGGCAGTGAATACAACTTTTTTGTGTAACAATCAAACAGAAAATACTGATAGTCACACATTTACAATGTATGTCCCCTTCAAGAGACATCTGGTTTAAAATTAAATCAATAGGGTTTAATTGCCTTGCAACCTTTCATCCCTTCAGACATTGGTGGCATCCAAATATTGGATCATACCACAGCTCATTTAGGTTAGTGAGAAGAAATGATGCAAAATATTGGAATATCTCATGTGCCAGTTTTGTCCAAGACATATTGGTACATTCCAAACATTGGCTAAGGCTTGCAAATTTAAGGGGAAAAAGTTTTAGCCAGAGAGCTTGATAAAAGGTACATTTAGATGTGCTAATTTCTAACAAGATACAAGGTACATTCCAAATATCATATTGACTGAAATGGTTAGCCAAAGAACATAAATAAGATGAAAAAGTACCTGTCTGATGTGCCTATCACCCCCATGACATATGGTACAGTCCAAATATATGAAATGGTTAACCAGAAAACTTAAACAAGAGTACCTCTCTGATATGTCTATCACCCCCAAAGACACATGGTACAGTCCAAATATTGGATCATACCAAATTCAAAGTTGAAAGGGTTAGCTAGGGACCTTGATAAGAAGACATACAACCAACTTTCCTAAGTAATTAGTTAATTAATTAAATAAATGTCCTAATATACACTAATGTTATCTCTTTCTTTCTCCTTTCTGTGTTCGTTTCTTTTCATTGTCTTTTCTCTCTTGTTGTTTTTGCTTCTGAGCTGCTCTGTCATGTTTGTCTTTCTCACGTTTTTTGTCTGCTTCTTGTTTAGCTTTTTCCCGCTTTTCTTTCTCAATCTTCTGGACATCTTCTACATTTGTATTTTTCACTAAAAGAGCTGGTTTAAAACTTAAGGAAAAAGAAGAAAAATAAATGAAATATCATCATGATCAAAATCAGAAGTGTTCTGAATACCACATTCAAAATAACTGGATTCTTTTGTTATCAATGGGTTTTATCAAGGTAACATGTGACAAATACCCTACAACAAATGTTCTGAACAAAATGAATGTTTATATCGCAAATACTTGGAATGTTGTCATATTTACAGAAAACCATAAATGTGTGCCATTCCAATGGAATTTCAATGGAAATATTACTCTACTCTACTCAAATGTTACAACATTATTATTTTTACTATGAAAATCCACCTGTATATGCAGGCAATCTTGCTGTCCTGTCCACAAATATTATAATATTATGCTATACAAAATAAACCTGTCTATCAAAACCACCTTGCTTGGTCCACCAACAGATTACAATACCTTCTAATTATTAACACTTAATGTTGATTTCAAACAAAAAGGATACGATCAGCCTTCACTGCACTGCTAGCACCTTTGTTACCACTACCACCACCTTTATCAGCACCACCTGGATCTGCTGGGAAATCATCACTGTGTTAAAGTTAGGGAAATTTATTTTCAGATTTTCAAAATTTTATTTTATTTATTTATTTATTTATTTATTTATTTTTTTTTTTTTTTGAATAATTGGTTGAAAGTCTGTGAAATAAACAAACTCAAAAATACACATGTTGAATGCATCACTATTTGTTGCAATGGACTGGATTGGGTAACCTGTGTTTTGCATTGAAAAAAGAAGTGAAATATTATAAGCTAAGCCTAACTGGCCTACAGGTACAGGCAACAGTATGGGTAATGTGCATATTGGAGAAACAAAAGTTTATCCTCATTGTCTCATATTGTCTGATTTAAAATACAACTTTTTTTAAACAAGAAATCATTTTTGAGAAATTATGTAGCCATGATAAGGCCAATTCAACTTAATTGGTAGATTCTCATCCCCGCCCGCTCCACCGAAAATGTGCTGCCCCATGTCATTTTTTTTGTTTCCCATTCCAGGTGTATTCAAAGTATGTTCCAGAGTTATGTTAAGCCTGTCGTTGAAAAAAAAGCTGTTAAGTAAGGAGCATGCTTTTCTTAATTTTGCATCTTGCCATTGATCTGAAAGGATTACGGGCATGGTATGGAGCAAGTATAGTAGGCACTCAACAATTGGCGGAGGTTTACAATAATTTGCTATGCAGCAATAAAGACAAAAAGAGTCCTATTGTTGATGCAGGTGTCAATCTTGCGAGAGTGCATAAAAATAAAACCCTCCCACCCACCCAAAAATTTTTGTCCACCTGGATGAGAATCTACTATTTAAATTGAATTGGCCTAAACTAATCCTATGTAAACATCATGAATAACCAATTTGGTATAAATTTGTTTGGCATTAAACTTTAACTTAATAACTGCATGTCAAAGAAAATACTTAACCCCAAAGTCACATACAACAAACTAAAATTTTCCTTGTTAATGAAGTACAATTTCTCAGCCCTATCAAGAGGCTTTGAAGGTAAGTGGTCAAAAGTACTAGCTTACTGTTCACACTACCTTAAAAAACCAAAGTAAGAATTCCATTCAGGCAAATCATAGTACAAGAAAGTTTCAGTTTTCTGAAGAAGGTTAATGGTTTTCTCTAGGCACTCTGGTTTTCTTCACCACTTTAGATTGCCTTGATACTAGTGAAAGGTTTTTGCAGACACTTTCACTGAATTATTGTTTGTCATGGGCAGCACTTACAATTATATAAAGAAGTTTAAATAATGATGATAAGGCCTAACAAACAATATAATGAATATATATTACAGAATCTCTGTTTGTCCTAGTATATATTTAATTTCACCCTCTGAATAAACAGCCTTAATCTAATCACCAGACTGCATAAGCTGCTGATGTTTAACAAAAGTTGTGGGAATTGTTTAAGTCCTAGGCTATTATCTAAAAAGCAACAATCAGCTGTAGTAATACTGATGTGACATAAAATTTGTGATACAGCTGTTCTTCATTGTACCCACTGTCACAAACAATAGAATTCCAATAGAGGGAAGTAATCTAGAATCAAATTTTTGATTTCCTGGTTATGATGATGTAAAGGATACTTTTCTTCATCAGATACATTTGAATACTGAGCTAGTATTGCTTGTTTATCAGCATCACTACTTGATTTCTTCTCTCTTTGTTTTACTGGTTCTATTTTCTGTTTCACAAGCATTTCTGATAGCTGTGTAGCCAAGGTTGCTGTAATGTAAAATCAAAGTACTGAAGGTACTGAAGGCAGGTCATGATACAAACACTGTTAATGTATTGTTCACTTCACTCTAATCACCTACTGTATAAGTATTTATTTTGGCTGCATATTAATATTGGCGCTTTTGGCATTAAATTAATTTCCGCCAATAATAATACACTTCAACATTAATTTTCGCTCACTTGTCTAAGGAGAAACAATGACAGCAACTATATTAGTACACACTAAATGTTTGAGATCCTCTTGAGTGCCAATTATATTACATGCTAATATAAATACTTATACAGTATATTCAAACCCCACTTAAAGCAGGTTTGAGTGTGATAAAGAATTTTTAATTCATTCATTGTAAATTTTCATGTTTGGCAGTTTTCTCTGGGTAATAGGATAGTCTATTGATACTAATATTAATAGTTGTTAAAAAATAATACCAATAAACACTGACAAAAACAGAAAATTATTAATGACCATTAACTACATGTATAACTTGCATCATTAATGTACATGTACACCAAACTTCCCCAAATTATTTCTGATTTTTTTCTTAACCTGCATGTTAAACATTTTAATAGTCAAGGGTTTGTTTATGCAATACCCGTTTAATACAAGCAGTTCATTATGCTGAATGAAGGAGATTTTGGACCTATGACTAGAAATAGAACACTACCAACATGTTTATATATGTATGTATATATTTAAAGGGCATTGTTTTATCTATTGCCAGTTGTTGGTTTTTTTTTAACAATAAATAAATCAATAAAATTTTTACACAATATTTAATTAAAGCAAATTAAGAAGCAAAAATGTCCCAATGATAGTATATATTGAAATACTGGTCAATGGTGCTACCAAAACTTTTCCAAAACTGATTGCCTGAACATAAATGAAAAAATAAATTCGAAAGAACTGACCAACTGAATGTGATTTAAAATGGAACATATGATGAAGCTTAGTACTGTTAAGTGAGAAAATGCATGTTATTACAGTTTTTTACTCATGTCTATATATGACTTTGCTGGCCAAGTGGTCTAAAGCATGCTTACAGATTACTCTGCTAGGTTCCAATCCCACTCAGGCAGATCCTAGTGTGAGAAAGTCTGTCAGTTTGCCTGCTACAGATAAGTTTTTTTGCAGACACTCTGGCTTCCTCGGAGTTCCTCCACCATCCTAGAACTGACCACATTGATAAGTGAAAAAATAATCTTGACTGGGACATGAAACACCTTACTCAACTCATAAAGACAGTACAACTATAGAGCTTATTATATTTAAAATTTAATCATTTGACACCTGGGTCCTTCAGACAAGATCTGAATATTTTAAAAGTTGAGTTGAGTAATGGTGTTTAAGGTCCCAGTCAAGAATATTTCACTTATATCGAGACGTCACCAGCTTTAGGTGAAAGTGCAGAAATTTTGCCTTTGCCTTGCGCTGATGGCATTAAACAGCAGGGTTTTTTATCGTGCCATGCCTGCCATGACACGGGACCTCGTTTATTTTAAGTTCCCATCCGAAAGAACTGTGACTTTTATTTCATAATGCCGAGTGCTTGGCGAAAGAACAGTCACTACCCACTTTCAAGTCTTGGGTCAGACCCGGCCGGGGATCAAACCCACGACCTTCCACTTACATAAGAAAAGGAGTGGAATAACGAAGTTTTATAATACCCCAGATTCTTTCACTTTATTTGAGATGGCCAGTTCATAAATGATGGAGGAAATTTGTATACCCAGAGAAACTACTGATCTTTAGCAAGTTCTGAAGAACTTTCTCACACTATTATTTGTACTAAGTGGGATTCAAAAGAGGATCTGTCATCTGAAGAAAGGAGTTGAGTTGAGTAATGGTGTTTAACGTCCCAGTCAAGAATATTTCACTTATATTGAGATGTCACCAGCTATAGGCGATAGTGCTAAGTGGGATTCAAAAGAGGATCTGTCATCTGTAAGCATATGCTTTTAACCACTTGGCTGCCAAGGCCCCAGCAAGAAAGGCATGATAAAGAGCCCTTATTGTTTATTGCAATTAGCTTCAAGCTACAGACAACATTGTCTTTCACTGCAGGTTTATTCATATTCAACTCAACTAAACCATAATGTAAAAAAATAATCTATAATGTTTCTTTTTCAAAGGTGTTAGGGCATTCAAATTTTCTCTTTATCTCAGAAATGACCATCTGACTGTAGTGAAAAGATCTTGCTTCATATGACTGATGAACAACACCATTACATCAATATCCCATCATAAGGAAAACTTAACTGAATAAAACAAATGAGGCTTAACTTAAAAACTTTTTTGTTTGCTGTTTTCCGACCCATGCTATCCACATGTGGGTACGTAAGTAGGAAAAAATGTTTTATTCTATTTTTTGAAAACTTAATTTATTTCACTTTTGAAAAAGTTTCAAATGGTTTCATATTTTTCTTTAAAAAAACACATTTTACAAATTTTTTGCTAACTAAAGTCTTCTTTGTTCCTTCTAGTGTTTTCTCTTATGGAGAAACACAGCAGAATTTCCCTACTACCATATAAACCTGCTAACAGGTTGTCTCGCTTGCCCGGGTTATTGACCTTTCCCTTTAATACTGGTTCGAATTCCAATGTTGTATGAGAAGTAAAAAAAAAAAAAAATTGGAATTGAAAGCAATAAAATTTTTTGGGTAGGGGCATTTCAAGTGGACCGGGTGGTCAACTGCAAATAAAGTTAATTTTATTTTAGGCCTGAACCAACAGAAATTTGAACCTCCACCCTACAGAACTAAATTTAGCACAGACCAATGGCCTAATTGCTAACTGACCAGCATTATTATTCTGTTGTGAAATCTGACCATTTTCCTCTTCCCATTTACTGATAATTTCATCACACAGACTTTCACCATCCTCTTCCTGAATAAAACAAAAATAAATAAATAAATAAATAAATAAATAAATAAATAAATAAATAAATAAACTTTGTTAATTATCAAGTTCAAATATTAATCTATTTTTTTTAATTCAACTATGCTCAAGTTAACAAACTAGTCAACTTCATTACATTTCGAATGATTCTTTTTAAAATGTGTCGTCACCAAACAGCGACACCAACTGTACACTTTAACACTTGCAGATAATTGCCACTATTAAAAAGTATTAAGTTAGAAATGTCATGTAAAGTATAATCTATCGTTCAACTGCCCAAGAGTGCAATGGATAAACGAATTTCCCTTGTAATCTCTTGAAGAAGTTGTGGAACCAGTTACCAGACCACCTCAGAAAAGAACAGTCTCTTAATAATTTTAAAAGCCTTATCAACCGGTGGTCAGGTGACTTGTGTCACTGTTTTGCCTGTCGTAGCGCTTAGACTTCATTTTACTCCAATAATTACAATTTTGCTTCATTTTATTTATCTTATTTTAAATTTTTACTATGCTTAAGTTTAGGTTGCTTTTATGTTTTTTCTTTCTCCTCATTTTTAGTTCATACTTTGTGCTGTGCTTGTCCTTTTTTAGTTTACATTTGTACACTATGATTTGATTACTTGCATGTATGTTCTGTAAATGTATGTTTGAATGTCTTTTAATATATGTATAGTCGAACAAAAGCTCCTTAAAGCTTATGTTATTTGTTATTTAAATTTTTCGACTTTAAATAAAGATTTATTATTATATTATTATTATAAGACAACCTAGTACAAAAGGTAATCTTCACAAACGGAAGAACCTATCAAACGAACAAGATCTTCTTGAAGAAGTAGACTCACCAATACTTGGCCTAGGATGTCTAATAAAGATTCCTTTTTATCCTCTGCAACGGTATCAGTATCGTCTAGGATACTTGTGATATAAGTTACGAATACCTCTGTATCAGTATCCGGGTTTACAGATAACAACCTTTCTTCTAGCCATTTCTCAAAAGGCAGCTGGTTCGTCGCCATCGTCGTTTTTTTATGAACGTTCGGATCTTCTATGGACTTATCCTGCCGATTTCTACATCAAGTTCTAAGGTATTCCGAACAATTTAATAATGTCTGCGCCCATAGACAAGTGCACATTATCTGGTTGTGAGTATCAATTTAATTTGTAAAAAAAAATCGGAATATCTTTATAATTTTTCCGTTTATTTTTTAACATTTTTTGATTAGCTTCATAAATATTTGTTCATCAAGACAACATTATGACATAAAATAAGTATAACGGCCACAGGTTGAAACGTACCCATGCCAATGTGTACCAACCTAAATGTACCCAAAGTTGGTAAAAAAAATATTTGCCGCAACGAAGCAGATTATTCACGAATTCGAAAACATGAAATCTCGCTTTGTCTGAAATCTCGTTTAAGTCTCGTGGGGGGGCAAAGCGAAGTTTACGATTGCAATTTTGTTTATCTAGTATAGTGCGATATCATTAGTTTTTCGTCAGTTTTAATGAAATTTATAGTAATATCTTTTTTAAAAAATTGTTAAATATGACTGAAATTAATTATAAAAAATCATTTAAATGAAAAATTAATTTATATTTAAAAAAGACATGTCGGTCCGCAAGCGTTCATTATTAGTTAAAACTTTTTCAGTTGTATAAATGGCACTAGAGATGTCAAGGAAATTAAATTTATTAAATAATTTAAATGATTTTATAATAATATTGCTAGATAAGGAAATGTAGATCTAAAACAATTTGAATTTATCAAAATTAATTTTATTCCGCCAACCAGTCGGTTTTTCGATTAATTATTTCAAATTAATCTCAAAATAATTTATTTAAATAACATAATATAATTTACAGTCGTTCTTCCCACACATTTTGTCAACATCTCAAAATATTTACAAACAGCATTTACTAGTTTATCGCTGTATGTAAACCTGTCAATCAATTTAGCAAATTGCAAGGTAAGATCCTGATAATTACAGGTGATGGAATGTGCCTTATAAACAGGATGTCCACCGACTTAGATTATTGATAATCTTTTAATTAGTCGCATGTTAGATTATTATGTAAATACATTCAAAATAAAGAAAATATCAAAATTAAACTTTCTAATGAGAATTTTTTTCGACGAGTTGTTGCATAGATTTTGAAGATATCAGTATTTCACCTATCAAAATGTTCTAATCAAAGCGATTTCTACTATGAGCACTTTTTATAATTATAATTATTATTTTTGTGTGTGAAAGACCTTAGGTTTGTAGACTTGCATCTTAACCACGTGGCCACTGCAGCCTCTAAATTTTATATTCTGAAACAAACTATCTTTATTTGTGAGACACTGTTCTTATGGGTATCAGATGTAAAAAGACAGTCTTAAAAATAAAAAAAAAATCTTAACAAACAGTCAAATTTTCTAGAAAGATGAATAAAGAATATATCAAGCTTATAGCTACACTGTATACATTTGCAATTAAATCCATATTTTTCTAAATTTGTTTGAGATACATTCGAAATTTTGAAAGAAAACAATAGATGTTTCAGAAATAAAATTTACAACATGATGTTTATAAATTATCCTTTCCGTGGGAAATTATTTTATAAATTATCCTTTCAGTGAAAAACTTTAAATGTGATCATACATGAATAACATCAAATTTAAGTATGAAGATTGTCAATCTTTATTAATACAAATTGAAATGCCTTTTTGATGTGAACAGCCTGGAACACTACAATTTCGGTAGGTATGAAGAGTAAACGGGAGTAAACGAGAGAAATAAAAGACAAGTTGATTAACATATTTTGCCTACAGTAGGTTCAGTATACGCAGTTTAAAAATGAACAAATTAAAAAATATGACTCTAGGATGATTTTTAATGAGTTTACGGCGAAAATATTTATGCACATGTACGATTCTGTTCACCAAAACATGTTAGACAGGAGTAAAAGGGAGAAAATATGGAGAAGTTAATTAACATATTTGCCTACGGTGGTAAATCCAGTATGATTCACTTAATTATAACTCTTCACTGATTAAGTTGGAAAGATTCGCAAAAATGTAATTTTAAGCTATACGCTTATTTATCATTACTGTGATGTGTGGTATATTGAAATGAAAGAGAAATACATCGTGTATTAAATTACAACTAACAGAAAAATATAATTTTTTTTTTGAATTAGTAAAGATAATATTCGATCAATACGATTCTTCTTAAAACCGGGATTTACATTTTATTTTTAATTGATCTTGATACATCTTCAAATGGTCAAGTACACATCCAGTTTTAAATGTATTTGGTTTTCAATAAACATCGCGGTAGACGATTTTATATTCCACCACGGCAGAAATGTTCTTTGCGGTGGACCGCAGTGGGAATTTAATTCCTTCTAGTCGGCAATTTCAAGTCTTTTTTTCCGATTTTAGATAATAAAAAGAATGTCCAGTTTTTTCAGCCGATTAACGTATATTTTTCCACGTGGAATGAAGAAGTTGTATTTAGATTTCAAACTCTACAAGATACACAACTGGTCACAAAAAAAAAAAATAATAATAATAAATAATAATAAATAATAATTATAATAATTAAAATTAAAAAAAATAATTATAAAAACCCCGACTCAAAGCCAACAAGTACATAGGCTAAATGAGATTGGATTTCGATTTGCCCCCCCCAGCCTCATTTTCAATCGTAAGAGTTACTTCCCCTGTCATGTTTTCGAATTGGTCAATGATTCATAATACAAACTTGTATACACAAACTTGCTCTTAGATTAATCCTTGGAGATCAATAACCTTGCTGTAGATGCAAATAGCTGTGAGTCAACTCTCACCCATAGAGTCTCGATATGCTATCTCTGCATGAAGAACTTAACTCATATGTTAACTGTAGCAAGTCCCAGGAGATTGGGAAATTCAAGAGAGTTCGTAAAAAGGGAGACAACTGTGTCAATCAAACTGTACAACAAATTGTACACGTCTCAGAATTCTGTTTTTAAGCAAGATTCAGAAAATTTGGCATCTGGACAGTAAAAGTGCTTATTAAAGTAGAATAGACATGGCAATACTGTTCATTTAAATATTTATGTTATATTTTTAATCATTTTTCAAAGTTTTCAAATCAAGCTATAAACATCAATCTCAATCAACGAAGTTCAATGTTATGAAATTATTATTCACAATACTCAATGGAATTTTTTCAGTATTCTTATTTCTATGAGTTCACTCGCGCAAACTGTGGCAGGGGGAACTATACAATAAGAACCGCTATGTATTATTTTTAACAATGGCTGCCAGTTAACTTACAAGAAGCAACAAGTACGCAGTTTTATAGTCTGTATCAGATACCTTGAGTTGTCATTCAATTTAGGTAGTAACTGTATACAGTTTTCTAATTTAAAACAGACTATAGACGGGACTATTTTTAAGGATATCCATACACATTGGTAATTAAGAGTGGTTTCCCTTGAACCATTCCTATTTTTCATTTCCGGTTTAGAAAACTATGAAATTTTTGAGAGCCGTTTTTTTAACAACATGATGATTTTTTCATAAAATTTTTATTAGTAGAAACATAGAGAGATGATACTGAATAACTTTGACTAGTTATATTTTCAAGAAAGCTATTGGGACATGCTAGTAACGGGTAATTATTATTTTATACCTATATATTTCAGGATCACGATCAGGGCATGGAATTTTTAAATCCAAAATAAAAATTCAAAAGCAGATTTTAGATATTAATGATATTGAATAACAGATATGGTCAGATTACTACATAAAATTTTCCAAAGACAATCAGTCACTCAGCTATCCATTTGGATATATAAACGTCATTTTAGAACTACAACTTTGCGACATTCTCATGAACATGTTGTCATAGTTTCAAAATCCAATAATATATACACAAATTTAGCTTTAGAGGAATGGCTTTATGAAAATGAAGATTTGTCCAAAAAATCTATTTTGTTGCTATGGAAAAATCAACCCACAGTAGTAATTGGCCGACATCAAAATCCTTGGTTAGAATGTAACGTTGAAGAGATAGTGGATTCTGGGATTGATCTTGCTCGTCGCTCTAGTGGTGGAGGAACTGTATATCATGATGAAGGGAATTTGAACTGTTCTTTTATAAAGGAGAGAAAATTGTACAACAGGAAGTGGAATTTGGGTCTAGTGGTTGACACAGTAACATCAGCTTGGGATATAGATCTCTCATTAAATTCTAGAGAGGATATTGTGTTAGACAAACTCTATAAGGTATGATCATTTTAAATTTGCATAAATGCAAAGTTCATATATGCCATGCCATGCCATGCCATGCTGTGCAATACTACTCCAAGCTATGCAACATTGTGAGTATAAAGAGAGGAGTGGAGTGGTGTAATGGTGTTTTATAACCCAGTTGATATTCTTTTACTTATATATCAAGGTAGATAAGCCTAAAGTGACTGGAGAAAAACCCTTAAAAAACACTAACCTTCCACAAGCAAACTGACAAACTTTCTTGCACTAGAATCTGTCCAAGAGGCACTGTGATCCTTAAGCATGCTTTTTAGACCACTTGGCCACTTTGGTGTCATAGTCCAATACCATTTTACAGTTCCTCTATGAGAACCAAAAATATGTCTAAACCAATGTATTTTCCTATTGTTATTTAAAAAAACTTAGATTATTATTTATTCCTGTTTATTTAGGTTCTACTGTATGACTTATTTAAATGTTTACATGTACTTGTATTTTTTATTTCATTTCCTGGTGACATTTTTATTCTATGTAGCATAATTTTAAGGAGTTATTTTTAATATGATAAAAAAAAATCTGTTTCAATGCATGCTGGATTATTTTTTTACTATTTAAAAAAGAAAGCACCTGTATATTGTCATGGAGAACATTCCACTAAGAAGGAATATTTAGAAATTCAGAGAGAATGGATGGAGTAATGGTATTTTACACCCCAGTCAAGATTCTTTCCCTTTATTGAGGTGGTTAGTTTTGGGATGTTGGAGAAAACCAAAGTACCAAGAAACGACCTTTTGAAAGTTAACCTTTAGACTTTCTCTCACTAGGATCTGCCTGAGTGGGGTTCATTTCTAGGTGGTAAGAAACACTGTGATCGTCGGTAAGACATGCTGTAGACCACTCCATCACAAAGGCCGAAGAACTTTGGAGAGAAAATTGGTTTAAAAATTTTTGTTTGTATTTGCAGGTGTCTGGTACAGCCTCTAAATTAGGACGAGATAAAACTTATCATCATTTTACCTTACTATACAATGTGGATACAGAGAAGTTGTCATATTATCTAAATAGCCCACTAGCTACAGTGAGTAAACAATGTTCATTCTAGGATTTTTAAAGAAGAGCCATTTCCAATGGACTTCATCAGACCTATATTTTGACATTCATGTATTATGTTCTTGTCAAGAAGGTCATTTGATAAATTACTTAACCTTGACCCCTTCTAGCTAGAGCACTAGAGTGGCAAATATTTTTTACCTGATACCTTAACCTTGACCTTTGACCTTGAACTTACTTTTCATAAATTGTCATAGGGACATTATGTTTATGAACACAAGCACACATGGTTTTGTTTAAAATTTGCTGTTAAAAATAAACTGCTAAAACTATAAGAGTTTCTATTTTAACTGTTCTTCCTGAGAAACAGAAGTAAGAATCAATTTTCAGGAGTGAAAATGATCATAGTCTCAAAAATAAAATAAAATCTTGCACATCTCATGATTTATGAACTTGTCTTAGATTAATCCTAAGAGAATAATAAATTGATGTTAACTATCTTTGCCAATAGCTAAAAACTTTTGCAACCAACAACCAACCAAACAAGGGTCCCAAAGTAAAATCAAAAGTTCCTGGATCTCGGACATTGGGAATTTTGAACCCTTGAAAGATTAATAAATTTACTGTCTTTGAAAAAATTGTTACAACCAATAACGAACAAAGCACTCCTATATAAGCACATTTAATGTTGTATTTATTTTTACTTTTATCTTTTACCCCTTGCCTTCCTGATGTATGGTTCAAAGCATAATCAGTTCCGGCAGATTTTCAGTACTTTCAGCACTTTGATTACCTAAATCTTATTTAAGGTTGGTGTTAAAAGTAAAGCCACTCAGAGTTTACCATCAGCGGTGAAGAACATATCAGATTATGTTGACGTTGATTTTACATCATTGGTCACTGTTATTGGACAACAGTTTCTAAAATCTGTATATAACAATCAGGTAAAGTGTTCATTTTGCCCATTAGATGATTGGATGGGATTGAATTAATGGTGTTTTACACCACAGTCAAGAATTTTTTCACTTAATATATATAGAGATGGTCAGTTCTTTGTTGTGGATAAAATAGGAGTGCCCACTGAACGGATCTGACAAACTTTCTCACACCTGACTCTTCATTAGTGGGATTTGAACCTAGGAGACACATAAATGCGCATTAGACCACTCTCCACTGAGGCCCATTCTACTTGATGAACATCTTTTATAAAACTGTAAGTCAGCTTTTGGATAACAGTGTCTCTCATTGCCTCATTTCAAATCCTATCATTGCAGATTTAGTTTTAAAAAGTCATCAGTTAGCTTGCCAAAGGTCAGCTGTAGTTGTTTTTTTTTCTTTACTCCATTTAAATTGTCTAGTTTCTAAACTTACTACTTTTATGAATTGAATCATGTCTTATCTCCTGCAAATTTCTGAACTTACTACTTTTATGAGTTGAATCACACCTTATTTACAGCAAATTTCTGAACTTACAACTTCGATGAGTAGTGGGTTTTTTTTTTTTACCATACTCCATTTAAATTGCCTAGTTTCTGAACTTACTGCCTTTATGAGTTGAATCATGCCTTATCTCCAGCAAAACAAATATTCAAACTAACCAACAAATAAAAAGTGATTTTCCAGTAATAAGTTTAAGTCTTAAGTCATTAAGCTCACATTTAGCTCACCTGAATGAAGGCTCAGATCAGCTATTGTAAAGATCCACTGACTGTTGTCTGTTGTACGTTTTCTGTCATATGACATTTGGTTATAACAGAACTTTTTACATTTTATTTATCTACTCCATTCCTGCATACTGGGCCAAATTTTATGAAACATTGTGAGAGGGCTTTCAATTGGCACAAGTGGTATCATTATGTCTACTTGGGCCTCCATAAGGGTTAATAGTGAAAATCCTGAAAAATTTCTCCTGTGAACACATCAGATATATAACTTAGGTGTTTCAAATACAAAGTCTTTTTGGGACACCTAGTTTCAAATTTGCACAAATGTTACACATGGGAATCAAAATAGGAATATGGCAAGATTCTTGGGGTGGGGGGGATTTGCTGAAAGAAGTATATTTGTCAGTATATCTCGAAAGCTATAGATTTTTTGTAAAGGCATGTATATAAGAAAATATATATGTATAAAATACTATTCTGTTGTTTTTTCAGGAAAAGGAAATCCAATGGTTGTTTCCAGATGAAGATTTATTCCCAGGAATATCCGATATTATAAACAGACTTAAAGATTGGGAATGGATTTATGGAAAAAGTCCAAAATTCACAATAAATAAAATATTTACAAAAACAATAAACTCAGAATTAAACACACTCACTATAAATATAGAAATTAATAAAGGCCGAATAAGTGATGTAGAAATAGACATATCTCCGATAATTTGTCAGCGGGTAAACGGCTTTGGTCGAAAATTAGCTGAGAAATTTGTAAATGTTAAATTTTGGAAGACGGATCTTGATAATTGCATTCATGATATTTTAAGAGTTATAAAAACTGAAGAATATAATGATGATTTTGATATATGTCAGTGGATTTTAATTTGTTTTAAAAATTCTTTATTTTATAAATTTAAATGTTAAAAAAAATAAAAATATTTTATAGTTTTGTATCTGTTATTCTTTTTCATGACTTTTGTTTACATTTAGTTTATTTTGCAATGAGTCTTACTGACCTACTTCAAAACCTATTCTGCAATAAAACCAATATAAAAAACAGCTCTTATTTCTGACAATCACAAGTTCAATAGTTCATATCCAAGTGTAGGCCTATTTGTGTATCATAATATCTTGGAGTTATGTCCCTTTTATTTTTCAATAGTCCAAATTAAAGCTGCATTAAGTTTTTCGAGAAAAAATTAAAACGGTGCTAATCTAATTAATGATATTCCTAATGAACAATGTTACATTTGGTTCAATGATAAAAGCTCGAATAGATACAGAAATTACAGTAATTACCCAGCGAGATGCAGCATTTGGGATCTAATATTAGAACATGGTTACATCATCAAAACCCGGGTCATTTAAACACAACTTTAAAAACGGTGAAATATGATAAATTAAACACATAACTTTGTTGAATTTGTCTTTTGTGACTTAGTAAGGGATACATAACACCATTTCAAATACATCTGGATATTAATTAAGGACAATTAATGCAATTTGTCATGTTTCACCTTAATTCATGGGTTTTTCCGTACATCCATGCACATGCTCCAAGCTCATAATTACCATCTTTAAACATTGACCAACTGGTCAGAAGATTCCATTTATTTACAGCTAAAAGAAATGAAATTTTAGAAAATGAATCTCACAGATCGTGGTTTGAGGATATCTATTTTTAAAAAAATATATTTTTAGAAAATCAAAAAAAATTCAGAAAATTGAAAAACTTAATGCAGCTTTAAAGCCTATTTCTGTATCATATCTTAGAGTTACGTCACTTTGAATTTTTTCAATAGTCCAAAACCAGATTAAATCATAGTTCTGTATCATAATATCTTGGGAGTTATGTCCCTTTAACTTTTCAATTGCCCAAAAGTGAATGAAAGTTTATTTCTGTATCATAATGTCTTGGGAGCTATGACATCTGAACTTTTCAATTTGAAATTCTTGATTGAGGAATTTTTTTAGAAATATAAAAATCTTGGTGGAAAGTATCAACAATTACATGTATAGAAGATGTGAAAATCACAAAACCTATGAGGGGTTCTAATCTAATGATTAAGCTTACCATATTAATTGTTTGTGCTTACAAGACTTATCAACTAGCAAATCCAGGGTTTTCTAATACAATTAATTGTTTTGAAGTTTCCATGGTAACCATCTTTATGAACACCTGCTATCAAACAGGACATTGAAAGCTTTTTGATTTACATTTTAGTGAAAGAACTTTTTTGATACTAAAATACCAGCCATTGTGAAAAATATTCTTATTTTTGTCTCATACAAGTTTAAAGTATATTTCTGTGGCAAGACTTAATCTGCCATCCACATTAATGAGATTAAGTTAGCTTTAAGTGGCACTTCAAAGTTTCCATTGCCTTGTCATCTTTATGTAAGTTACTTTCTGTGTTGCACTTCAATGCTTCCATAGTCTTTTCATCTGTCATCCACATTTATGTAAGTTAGTTTGTGTGTGGCACCTCAAGACTTCCATAGCCTTGTCATCTACCATCAGCATTTAAATGAGTTAGTTTCTGTGTCACTTCAAAGCTTCCATAATCTTGTCATCTGCCATCCACTATTGTGTAAGTTAGTTTCTGTGTGTTACTTCAAGACCTCCATAGCCTTGTCATCTGTCATCCACATTGATGTGAGGAAGTTATTTCTGTTTGGCACTTCAAGACTTCCATAGCCTTGCCATCGGCCATCCACATTTCTATGAGGAAGTTAGTTTCTGTGTGGCACTCCAGATACAATACCAAGAGGCTAATGGCTTTTGTAAAACATGATTATTGCCATGAACATGACTATATGTATTGTCAAATAATAAGTGATGACTGTTGTCAATTAAGTGATGACAATTTCAATTAAGTTATGACTGGTGTCGATTAAGTGGTGACAATATCAAGTAAGTGATGACTGGTGTCGGTTAAGTGGTGACAATATCAATTAAGTGATGACAGGTGTCAATTAAGTTGTGACAATATCAAGAAAGTGATGACTGGTGTCAATTTAGTGGTGACAGTATCAATTTAGTGGTGATTGATATTGATATCAAGTAAGTGATGACTGGTGTCAGTTAAGTGGTGACAATATCAAGTAAGTGATGACAGGTGTCAATTAAGTTGTGACAATATCAAGTAAGTGATGACTGGTGTCAATTTAGTGGTGACGGAATCAATTTAGTGGTGATTGATATTGATATCAAGTAAGTGATGACTGGTGTCAGTTAAGTGGTGACAGTATCAATTAAGTGATGACTGGTGTCAGTTAAGTGGTAACAATGTGAATTAAGTGATGACAATATCAATTTAGTAGTGATTGATATTGATATCAAGTAAGTAATGACTGGTGTCAATTAAGTGGTGACAATATCAATTAAGTGATGGCTGGTGTCAATTAAGTGTTGACAATACCAAGTAAGTGATGACTGGTGTCAATTAAGTGATGACTGGTGTCAATTAAGTAGTGACAATATCAAGTAAGTAATGACTGGTGTCAATTAAGTGGTGACAATATCAATTAAGTGGCGACAATATCAATTAAGTGATGACAATATCAATTAAGTGATGAAGGATGTCAAATAAGTGTGGACAATATTAATTAAGTGATGACATGTGTCAATTAAGTGATGACTGGTGTCAATTAAGTGATGACAGGTGTCAATTAAGTGATGACTGGTGTCAATTAAGTGTGGACAATATCAAGTAAGTGATGACTGGTGTCAATTAAGTGTGGACAATATCAAGTAAGTGATGACTGGTGTCAATTAATTGTGGACAATATCAAGTAAGTGATGACTAGTGTTAATTAAATGTGGACAATATCAAGTAAGTGATGACTGGTGTCAATTAAGTGTGAATAATATCAAGTAAGTGATGACTTGTGTCAATTAAGTGTGGACAATATCAAGTGATGACTGGTGTTAATTAAATGTGGACAATATCAAGTAAGTGATGACTGGTGTCAATTAAGTGTGGACAATATCAAGTAAGTGATGACTGGTGTCAATTAAGTGTGGACAATATCAAGTAAGTGATGACTGGTGTTAATTAAATGTGGACAATATCAAGTAAGTGATGACTGGTGTTAATTAAATGTGGACAATATCAAGTAAGTGATGACTGGTGTTAATTAAATGTGGCCAATATCAAGTTAGTGATGACAATACCAATTAAGTGGTGATAATATAAAGTAAGTGGTGACTATTATAATGTATGTGGTAATAATCTCAAATATATGATGACTATTGTTATATTCACTATAGCTATTTTCAAGTAAATGATGCCTTTTTCAAGAACATGTTGACTAGTTTCAAGAATATTTTTACTAATATTAGCTCACTTGTGTGATAATTATTATCAGTGACATTTAAGATGGATTTAATGTTGCTATTATTATCATTATGCATCAATACTACACAATTGTGAATTATCTAGTGACAACTTGAAGGAAATTTGAAAATCCCTAGACCTATCGTCGAAAGCCAAATTTGGTTAAGTTTTAATGAAATACTTGGTTTTAATTATAGCATATATTCCTTAATGATTGTTGGAAAAATATTGGTTATAGTCTAACGTGGTAACTACGAGCAAGGTACGCCGCGTATTTCCGGTTTATGTAATATTGGTAAAAATGGCAGCTCGTTTGAAAGAGACCGTTGTAAAAAGTAAGTTTGATTCAAGTTTAAGCATTGTAGAATGTTATTAAGATGTCTATCTTTTCAAGTAATTTAAAAGTTTTCATGACAATAAAATTTTATTTCATTCGTCTAGCCACAGTACTTGCATAAGTACCATGTAAAGCAGAAAAGAAATGACCTTGAGATGTGATACGGTTTGGGTCGGTATAGTTTGAACATTTTTTTTTCCGAATCATTTTGCATAGTGTATAGGCCTGTTATGTTCTATAAAACCGCGTTGGCACTAACTTGACTGTAAATGTGACCGTTTAGAAATCGTAAACATTGTGTTGTTCAGCGCTTTATACGTCCGAATTTCCTCTGACCCAAACACACTTTATGCCTGGCAGGAATCCGGGTCGATTCGCCCTTATTCCCGTTCGCCCTGGGTCGATTCGCCCCATGGTTTACTTGAATTAACTAATAAAAAAAAAAAACTAAAATGTTGACATATTTAATTGAAGTTGCTTACAAAAAATTTTTTTTTCTGTTTTGCATTAAAATAACATAACTTCTCAATATAAGTGTTTAATTAGTTGCATAAAACAATAACAAACAACACAGCTTGTGTCTTCATGGGTCAAGATACTTTGATGTATATGGACAGCGGTACATCAAAGCAGAAATAGCAGTCATCCGCGGTACAGTACATCAAACAAATACCCGGTCATTGTACTTTTAAAACAAAGAACTGTGCACAAACAAATTGTCGTTAATGAGAATGTTATTTCTAGTAATAAAACTTTAAAATTACCAAAACAAATACTTACATGTTTACATGTGCGGCTCCAGGCGGAAGTGTATTTGTAGGGCGAAACGACTCACTTCAAGGGGCAAAACAACCCGGGGCGAATCGACCCAGGGCGAACGGGCATAAGGGCGAATCGTATTTTCAGAACAATTTCACATACAAACCCCGTGATTTTCCGATACCAACTGGAAGGGGCGCCACTTCATTTCGTATCAGACTAAAATATGAGAAGAACTGTAGAAATTTTACTAAGCTCAATCAATAGGTCAATTATTAGACCTGAAATACATGGCTCCAAACGGCTTTTTTATAATACTGATGTTGCCGTTTCAAAACGGCCACATCAGTGTTATAAAAAAGCCGTTCGGAGCCATGTATTTCAGGTCTAGTCAATTATTTGTCTTTCAAAATATTCAAATATTTCAAGATGTTGTCACTGATAGTTTGAGATTAAGATCAGTTTCTTTGCTGTTGATGTTGACCAACATCATCTTCCATTTTCAAAACAAGACTTCTTGGCCTCAAGAAACTCTCACATTCAAATATTTTGGAAGATAAATACCTCACTGGTCGATCAAGTTTGGTAAATTTTCTACAGTTCTACTAATATTTTCAGTCTGAAGCACCCCTTCCAACAATAGTTGCCATTGAGAAATCCCAGGTTTTTTTATTTAGAAATTGTTCTGACCCTACACACTACTGTCAGGCATATAGTTTCTTAGGATCAGAGGGAATTTGGACTCAGTGCTTTAAAACATACATGGTGTTAATTTGTTGTGCTATTTTTAGTGAAATTTTGCATTAATTGTGATAATATTGAGTTCAGTCTCGCCATGTGATAATTTATCGGAATTTTGTTTAACAAGCACATGTCAACTTAAAGCAAAAAAAAAAAAAAAAAAAAGCCAATACATGCTGCATTTTTTTTTCTCTCAAACTTAAAAGCATTTAAAATTTAAAAAATAATCAGTAAACTACAGTGTCACCAGGTCACAACTATTAGGTATGAGGATCTATAGATATCAGAAGTTTAACCAGACTCAGAATTGAAATTCTAGATCTCAAAAAATTTCTTGCCACTTTCTTGTGTAAGTGGTGGACTTTCAGTAGCTTCTGGACCTTTCAGCACAATAAATATATTGTTTTTGGTAAAAATATTTATCGTATGTCAGGTGTGTACTTCTTATAGCATGTCAGATATGTACTTCTACCAAAAAACAATATATGTATTTTGCTGAAAAGTCCAGAAACTTCTGAAGTCCACTACTATATTTACCGGTATAATATGCCAGATGGTGGTTGGGTGGGTGGTGTTTGATTGGTTTTAATATAAGGTATCACCCCAGCAATTTTTGAGAGCAGATTTATTTATCTCTAAGAAAGTTTACATATGTGTGAGATGTACAAGTGTGCACTGGGTATTTTAATTTGCCTTGTACCAGTATGCACTCAGGGTGACTATTTGTTACAGTGCTAGCTCCCCAAGTTGGTATGCTGCTGACAAGCATTCCAACCCCTGATGATATTTAACCGACACTGGGCGAGTCATTTGACGATGTTCTTAAGCTAAGAACCAGACAAAGAAAGTAGTATCTGAATTGTTTAAAGTATTATGTATGGTCCATTTGGGGTTCAAACCTACGACTTCTTGCTTGGGTTGTACATTTACCACTAAGCCTTGGGGGGGGGGGGGGGGGGGGGGGGAGGGTTATAGTAGTCAAAATTAGTACATACCGGTATATTAAAAATCCTAGAAATCTTACCTATCCCCTACTGATAACATTATCTACTTTTTGGATAATAAGCTGAAGAACCTTCTCTGCAAATTGCCCCAAGCACACTGCAGAGGTAAAAGTTTCTGCCACTTCACCTGTAGCTGTTGATGTCTCAATACAAGTGAAATATTCTTGACTGAGATGTAAAACCTCATTTAATCAAATCAATTCAAATCCTGCTGATTGATGTTTCTTGTTTTACTTTTTCTAAAGCTTTAGCATATTGTGAATGTTTTTTTTATATTATTTTAGTGTCTAAATGGAAACTTGCATTTAATAAATGGTATCATAGTAAGAGATATTATCCTCAACTTGGTATGTATATTACAGTATGATCTCATCATTTTCAATCCTAAACTGAAGTAATTTATTCATTCTTGCTCAAGCCTGGAAAATAAGAAAGTATTTTAACCTGCTCAGTCCTATTAAAACCGGCTCGATGATGGAGTTGTCCAAAGTGTTCACTTACAGATCACAGCTTGCTTGGGCAGATCAAAGTGTGAGAAACTTTGTAAGTTCTCTTACAGAAGGTCCATGGTTTTCTCTGAGCACTCCGGTTTTCTCCACCATCCCTAAACTGAACACGTTAATACATGTATAAGTAAATAAATCTTGACTTGAACATTAAACACAATTTCTCAACTTTACTTCTATCAAAGATTTAGATGGAAGGTGCATGTTTTTACTTGAAACTTCACAAAATTTGCAAGTGACCTCTAAATTGCTATATCTTGACTATTCATAAAGACAATGACTTGGGGAACCTTTTCAATTTTTAAATATTTTTTAATCTGATTTAAGAATGCGGTCAAGGTTATAACCTAGATTTTGCTTTTTTTTAACCAATTTTTTTAGCTATTTAAATGAAAATTTAATTTTTATATTCCTGTCCATAAACATTTTATAATTGAACCAGTTGTTAACATTTGAAAAATATACAAATTATGTTATGATGCTGTTTTTCCTACCAGTGAAAGTTGTGTATTGGATACTACAAACTATTCATCATCATCATCATTGGTTTCTTTTGATTAATGTGCAGGTTCAGAAGCATTGTCTACACTAGTAGGCTTCTTTCCAGTTGACTGGCTAGCTGTACACATGGTAGATTTCACCCCATGCCTCCATTTCTTACGATCATAGGGATTGAAATTTGAGAGCTTCCACTCTACAATCTCTCTCTCTTAGCTCTTTTCATGACATCTTTGGACGGCCAACATCTCACTTTCCAGCAACTTGTAAATCATGTGCACACTTGGTTTGCACTGTTGGATCTTTATACATGTCCATACCAGCAGAGTCTTTATTATCGTAATATGAGGTCAAGGACTCAAGGTCTTTGAGGCCAAGTCTCCCTTGTAACTCCTTTGATTGTACAGTAGCCCTGTCTTTTGATTTTATGCCACAGAACTGTGAACTTGAATGACAACCTCTGAAATGAAATACAGTGAAACTTACGTAAACCGACACTCCACGGGACCGGTCATTTTGGTCGGTTTACAGAGGTGTCAGTTTTCAGAAGTTTAAAAAACAGATTCAAATCTGGTTCGTTCCAGTCCATTACCAGGTCAGAACTTAGTCAGTTACCGGATATGGCTATTATAATGGTATATTCATGTATGTGCATTCAGTCGTGTTTGTTAACACTTACATTGTGTAAAGTGATATTTTAAATGTTATTTATATTTTATTTTTATCTTAAACAAATTTAACAATGAAACAATGTGCATACATTGTCATCCTAGTTCTACCCGTTTTCGTTTTGCAGGTGTACCCATCTATAAACACAATTTCAGTTTGATGCCAGTGTTTGAAAACTGACTATTTTATGATCAAGAGAAGAGACCATATCAATCATTCAGATTTAAAAAAAAAACAAGGAAAAAAAAAAGAAAATAGACATGATTTTTTTAATTTCAAAGCTGTATTGTTTATAGAAAATCTTTTGCCTTGCATCTAAAAACATCACACAGCTTTTCATCATCCGACTTCTGTTTTTTTTAAAATATAAACAACGCACATTTTAATAAAACGTTTTAAACACGTTTGT
This sequence comes from Tegillarca granosa, assembly GCA_029721355.1. Taxonomy (NCBI): domain Eukaryota; kingdom Metazoa; phylum Mollusca; class Bivalvia; order Arcoida; family Arcidae; genus Tegillarca; species Tegillarca granosa. Next base: position 5,488,992 of record CM056610.1, on the reverse strand, counting down.
TTATTTTAAAATTACATACGATACAGATACCTGTATCTTATAATTAAGAAGTTAATGTATTAAGTAAACATCGACCATAGGTAAACAGGTGTTATACATAGCCCGTGGTAATATGAGTTCTTGTCAAGTGCAGTCATTCGTGACCATTCAAACATTATTTGTTCCACAGGTAATGACAGTATTTGGAAGTTTATTTACTGTTAAAGAAGCCAATTTGGGAAGTTTTTATTACATGATTTATATAAGAATAAATCCTTCCCGAGCAATGTCGGTTTAGGCAGGTTGTCGGTATTTAGAGGTGTCGGTTTTGGGAAGTTACACTGTACTAGTATATACATTTATATCAATCAGCAATATACCTTGACTTGCACAAGTCAAAAATGGGGTCATTGATGGCATCATAGATTTTTTCATTTCATGAAATTTTATAAAAAATATGTTACATGTTCTTGCATTAAATTTTATGTTACTTCAGAAACAAGTAAGGAATGGGCATATGATGTACCGTTGGTCATGCTCTTGTTCAAAAATACTTATAAAGCAGACCAGAGACAGATAATTTGTTTGTAGTAACTACTGGTTTCCTTATATCCTTACTTCAGAAATCACACCTAAGACATAAATTGTATCTTTGTAATTTTTGTCAAGCCTGGCATCGCCATAAGGTGAGATTAAGGTGTTACTTTTCCATTGTTGTCGGCGGCGGTGTGTCAAAATGTGAAAGTTTATGTTAAAGTACTACTATATCAGAAACTAACCAGGTGAGACATTTAAATCCATGGAATTCTTGTTGTATATGATATCTGTCATAGACCCTATATCTTAATGACTGTTTATTCAGTGGCAATAGCTGGAAAACCACAGGTTAACTACCTGATTATTACAGGTGAAAAAGATACAGGTGGACTTTGAAAAAGAGTTGCCCGAAAAAAAAAATTGCCAAGTGTTGATTTTTATCACCAGTTTAGAAAAAAAAAAATCACAATTTGTGACATTGGAGTGGAGTGGAGTAATGGTGTTTTACGCTCCAGTCAAGAATCTTTCACTTATTTCGAGATTGTCAGTTCTGGGATGGTGGAGGAAACCGGAGTGCCTGGAGAAAACCACCGACCTTCGGCAAGCGAACTGACAAACTTTCTCACACTAGGATATGTCCCGAGTGGGATTCAAACCCAGGCGGTTAGAGGCACTGTGATCCGTAAGTGCGTGCTTTAGACCACTCTGCCACCTAGGGCCCTTTGTGACATTGGCAAGTTTCAGTGCAAACACTGAGCAATATACTGTCCATTTAGTCCTTTGCTTCTACACCCATTGTTAATATGAATTCTTGAGTGATAATTGGTTCTTTTTGTTTGAAAGGATTGATGACTGATGATTGTATTTTTGAGACACCTCTTGTTCGAGAGGCAATCAAACGACTTCCAGAAGATGTGTACAACGCTAGATGTGCCAGAATAGCTAGAGCAACTACTCTCAGTGCTAGTAAAACAACCCTGCCTAGAAGTGAATGGGTTAAATTTGAAGATGTGAGTATACAATACTAAAAGAATCCATCACTACTTGTGGTGCCAGATAGGGAAATGTCAACCAGAGTTCTAATATATCTGGTCCAGAATGAGGCTTGCCGAGTTGTGGACCAGATATATTAGAACGAGGGTTGAGATTTTCCTATCTGACACCATAAGTAGTAATTGATTCTCTTTCTTGCACCACAAAATATACAAGTTCTATTAACAATTAAAATTCAACATATGATGGAAGTGGTGTGTGAATACAAAAGACAGGAATAAGCGTGATGTCATAATTCATATTAACATTATAAGGTCATATAAAAATTACATCATATAAAAATTACGTCATATAAAAATTAATGTAATATGAAATAAACTTGTTATTGATTTAGAAAAAAAAGTTTTTAAAATTTCATTTTAAATTTAAACTTTAGTATTATCTGTTCCGTTTATTTGTTTGTGCGAAGGTATGCCAGATTCTTGGGTTTAAGGCAGTTCTCAAAGTATCGATACACCTCTGATTTCATTGATAAATCTTTGCGGGAAAAAAAGGGTGTAAGCTCTTTTGTACAGGGGGGTGCAAGATTGAAATATCTTGCACCACAAGAATAGTTCCTATAGCAACAATGAGATTTTTTATTTTCCGTATGTGCCACTGGTTACCACAAATTTACCACCATTTGTGGTTAACAGATTTATACTAAACTAATGCAATCTTTTTCATCTCTCAGAAATAAATGAAAGTAAGACTAGATATTGAACTATGAGGTCCAATGAGCTGTTCTGTCACCTAGACATCCTGTCCTGTCAAATTGTTTGATCAGTAAACAATTCCCATCACCTAGACATCTTGTCCTATCAAATTGTATGATCAGTGAACAATACCCATCACGTAGACAATTTGTCCATTCAAATGGAATGTTCATTGAGCTATTCGTGTCACCTCGACATCTTGTCCTGTCAAATTGTATGATCAGTTGACTATTCCTGTCACCTAGACATCTTGTCTTGTCAAATTTTATTATCAGTGAACAATACCCATCACCTAGACATCTTGTCCATTCCAATTGAATGTTCATTGAGGTATTCCTGTCAACTAGACATCTTGTCCATTCCAATTGAATGTTCATTGAGGTATACCTGTCAACTAGACATCTTGTCCTGTCAAATTGTATGCTCAGTGAACAATACCCATCACCTAGACATCTTGTCCTGTCAAATGAAATGTTCATTGAGGTATTCCTGTCACCTAGACATCTTGTCCATTCCAATTGAATGTTCATTGAGGTATACCTGTCAACTACACATCTTGTCCTGTCAAATTGTATGATCAGTGAACAATGCCCATCACCTAGACATCTTGTCCTGTCAAATGAAATGTTCATTGAGGTATTCCTGTCACCTAGACATCTTGTCCTGTCAAATTGTATGCTCAGTGAACAATGCCCATCACCTAGACATCTTGTCCTGTCAAATGAAATGTTCATTGAGGTATTCCTGTCACCTAGACATCTTGTCCTGTCAAATTGTATGCTCAGTGGGCTATCCCTGTCACCTAGACATCTTGTCCATTCAAATTGTATGCTCAGTGAGCTATTCCTGTCACCTAGACATTCTGTCCTGTAAAATTAAATGTTCATTGAGCTATTCCTGTCACTGAGACATCCTGTCCTGTCATATTGTATGTCCATTGAGCTATTCCTGTCACCTAGACATTTTGTCCATTCAAATGGAATGTTCATTGAGCTATTCCTGTCACCTAGACATTTTGTCTTGTCAAATTGAATGTTCATTGAGCTATTCCTGTCACCTCGACATCTTGTCCATTCAAATGGAATGTTCATTGAGCTATTCCTGTCACCTAGACATCTTGTCCTGTCAAATTGTATGATGAGTTGGCTATTCCTGTCTCCTAGACATCCTGCCCTGTCAAATTGAATGTTCAGTGGATACAATTTTATATTCTCTTCTAACAACTTTTATTTATTTTTTGTTTTTTCAGGACCAAAGTTATTTAACAGAGCTCATTGAGCAAGTGATGAATGAAGAAAATGAGAAGAAAATGTGGAAAAAACTATTTTGAACATTTTTGATTCGTGAAGTTAAAACATTTATGTGTACAGTTTTATAGATGAATAAATTATGTGTTTAGTGATGTTCTCAGCTTGTTATGTAGGGGCCTTAATGGCCAAGTGGCCCAAAGCAGATGATTTCAAATCACAGGGCCTCTTAACAGTCTGGGTTTGAATCCCACTTGGGACAGATCCTTGTGTGAGAAAGTTTGTCAGTTTATTTGCCAAGGTCAATGGGGTTTTTTCTGGGCACTCCGGTTTCCTCCACCATCCCAAAACTGACCACCTTAAAATAAGTGAAAGAATCTTGACTGGGGTGTAAAACACTATTTTTCTACTCCACTCAGTTTGTTATGGTGAGTGTCACCTACTCTAATGGATAGTACATACACCTAATGATCACATGAAACTATGTTACTTGTATATTTGTGGAACAGTATGATATTTGATTACCGAATCTTGTTCAGATATTGTTCTTATGTATTGTACCTTTGTATTTCTATCTTAACAGGAATGAGGGGCCTCGGTGGCCGACTGGTCTAAAGCGCAGGCTTACGGATCACAGCGCCTCTCACCTCCTGGGTTCGAATCCCACTCGGGACAGATCCTAGTGTGAGAAAGTTTGTCAGTTCGCTTGCCAAAGGTCGGTGGTTTACTCCGGTTTCCTCCACCATCCCAGAACTGACCGCCTCGAAATAAGTGAAAAAATCTTGACCAGGGCGTAAAACACCATTACTCCACTCCACTCTTAAAAGCAATGTAATATTATACAATTATTGACTTTTGGTTTGGTAAATACAAGGATTTATGACCCAAAAATAAATGCTATATTTAATGAGGCCGTAGGCTGAGGTGAATAAAACATTTCTTTTGGGGTCAAAAATCCTTGTACAATATTAACCTAAATCAGTCAATAATTGTTTTATTATATGACTGACAGACAGATATCTTTCAAAACAATACGTAACGGGTTTCATTTTTTGTTGGTCATGATTTTCAGAAAATGCAATGAGGTCAGACACTTTTAAAGTAGGTCATTTCTTATTGGCTTATCAAAAGTTTACAATGGCTTTGATTGGTTCTATGCTAGGACAATGGTAAATCACCATCATCTATTTTTAGGGATCTTGAGGGCAATTTGGACCATTATATTACCCTCACATGCAGAATTGTGCAATGAACATAATGATTTGTCCAGTGCAGCTTTTTTTTAACCAATCAAAACTGAGTAAAATCAGAAGTCATATGATAATAGTATTTGAGAAATAGGGTTAGTCCTAATTAAAACTTTTCACTAATATTGAGGTAGTCAGTTTTTGGATAATGCTGGAAACCAGAGTGCCCTAAGAAAACCACTTTTTTAGGCAAGCAAACTCACAAACTCTCGCACTAGGATCTGCCCAAGAGGAATTTAAACCCAGGTAGCAGAAGATGTAGTGATCCATAAGCACATGCTTGAGACCACTGGACAAAGAAGGCCCACAAATACTAGTAGTACATGTATTTAAATGCAGGATGTGCATAAAAGCTTATTATGACTTATCTTGATAAAACCAAAACGCCATTTCTTCACAACTTGACTATCAAATTTATTCTACTCATTAGATAAATGTTGTATGAATTCAATAGTATGTGGACATAAATGTAAAATTAATCCCTTAAAAAATCTGAAAAAAAATGGTTCTTCATTATCAAAATGTACAGGCTCCAAGCAGGTAGAAGATGAAGTCATTTCTGTGGTAACAATTAAGACAAAGTTGGTAACCAAGGTGATCAGCATAATATCATACTGCAGTATTATTGTTATTTTTTAATTGGTTTGTTGGTTGGATGATTTATGTTTTACACCACATCAGCAATTTTTCAGCTATTTGTTACAAGACAATTATAAATCTTGAGGGAAGATTGATCTAAACACAAGTTCGTGTGTGTGTGTGTGTGTGTGTGTGTGTGTGTGTGGAAGTGTTTCTAATCTGCATTGTACTAGAGCCCACTTATGTTGGCCTTTAAAGTGCTATTACATTCACTCACAATGTCACAGATGAAAATCGCAGACCATTCAGTCTGTTGAACTGGTAGAGAGTCAACTAGTAAAAGTCTTGTGGTCAAACCCACAGCAGAGACACCTTGTTTAAAGGCTAACACCTTAACCATTTGGCCACCACAACCCCTACTAATTTTATGTGGTTTTGTTACATGATTTTAGGGACAGATTATGCAATACATGTACAAGTTAATTTTGTAATCCAGAAAAAGCTGATGAGATAGATCTTCACTCTCTAGGCTTAATTAAATGCAATTCTTGTACATGTATTCTAGCCAAGAAAATTTGTCACTTGGCTTACTGAAGTGCTAATTTGGGAGAACTCTTTTAAAACATGCCTAAAAAGTCTTAAAACATTGAATAAAACTATTTCGAATATTTTGTCAAAACTGTTTTAAAATAGATTTTACTTGAAATTTATAAAGTGGTAGTACAAAACTCTGACCTCCTCGGTATAAGTAAAGAAATTTGACTAAGGCAAAAAAAAAAAAAAAAAACCATTATTATCCTGGTAATGTACTGTCCAAAGCCTTGCAGTGATATGATATACAGTCAAACCTGCCTTAAAGACCACCTCTCTATAAGGGCCACCTGTTTATAAAGGCCAATAAAATTCTGTCCCCGTCGCTCTTCATTCATATTGTATTTGAACTTGTATATAAAGGCCACCTGTCCATAAAGGCCACTTTTAATGATTCCCATGGATGGCCTTTATAGACAGGTTTGACTGTACATGAATATTAAATACCTTTGAAATTAATATCCAGCTACTAGTACTGAATGTGAAAAAGAAATAAAAATTTATACCTAAACCTAACCCCCGGGGTATTTGTGCCTATGAAAGCTTTATTTTCTGAATATTTGGTCAATTGAATATCCTTGATCCCAATATAAATGAAGATTGAATATGTCAAATATCCAACTGGTCGTATTGAATAATCAATAGAAATTAATTCCTAAATCTACTCGCTCTCGGATTGTGTAAGCGAAGGCTTCTATGTCTGAATGTTTGGAGGGGCCTCGGTGCCCGAGTGGTCTAAAGCGCTTACGGGTCACAGCGTCTCTCACCGCTTGGGTTCGAATCCCAGAAAGTGTGAGAAAGTTTGTAAGTTCACTTGCCGAAGGTCGGTGGTTTTCTCCGGGCATTCCGCTTTCCTCCGCCATACCGGAACTGACTGCCTCGAAATAAGTGAAGAATCTTGACTAGGGCGTAAAACACCATTACTCCTCTCCACTCCTGAATGTTTGGTAACACTGAACACGGAATTAAATATCCTTGAAATTTGTACTAATTGTTAAAAATAATAGAAATCTGCCTAAAACCTACCCCCCCCCCCACTCCCCCGCTCTCGGATTGTGCTGGCGTATCTGTGCGTATAAAGGCTTTAATGTCTTGATACTAGTATTTGGTATCATTGGACGCAGAATTAAATATACTTCATCATGATGTAAATGAATATTGAATATCCTTAAATTTATATTCAGCTTTCTCGTTCTAGAAATCTGAACCTAAAAACTACCCCCCTTCTCGGATTGTGTAAGCGTATGTGTGCGTATTAAGGCTTTTATTACTGAATCTAAAATGCCATTAAATGTAGAATTGAATATCCTTGATCATTATATACATAAATATTTTTAAAAATATCCAGCTTCTCATACTGAATGTGAAAAAACTTGGACAAATATGGACCAATGGTAGTAGTTAACTCCCTCCACAAGTAACTGGCTACTATTTATACACCCACATGTAACTGGGTACTATTTATACACCCACATGTAACTGGCTACTAGTAGCGAACTTTACCGATGTATAAAAAAATTGAAATGTTATTGAATTTTATAGTAAAAATGTGCAGCAAAGTCTTCTTACAAAATTTGTATGTATGGAACCTATTCAATTTTTTTTTTTTTTTTTTTTTTTTTTTTTTTGCTTTATTTATATATTTATTTATCAATCCTAGATGCGCTAAATTATACAAAACCAGTGAGCTATAATACAGCCACGGCCATATATCTGTTTTGCACAATAAGATTGAAAGTATTTGGTATAATGTCGTTGTTTTACATTTTTAAATTGCACGTACATATCAAACGACCTTCAAACGGATTTCCAGGCGTGAATGTCATCAGGGTTGTGGCCGTTATTTTCAATCCCAATGTGTCCTCTGTCAAAGTCAACAATCTATATATCCCAGCACATTTTGCTGGATTTTGTTGACTCTGCACCTCAAAGGGAGCCTTTTTTTACATCGCGGTGCAGGATATTTTAACAATTTCAGTGGACATAATTACACAAAAGGCCCATGGGCCTTAACGCTCACCTGAAGATATGTCCAATATTGTTTGCAAAGTGCAATAGACAATATATATTTAGTACGGAAACTTTTAAAGTTTTCTCAAGTTAAGAACTCCCACAAAACTTAATCAGAAATATATCCACTTTAAGTAGCTTATATAATATGCATAAAGTAACTGGCTCCGGTTTCACAATCATTCCTTAACTAAGTTTTTCCTTAACTTAAATTTAGCTTTTTCAGGACTCTCTTTCCGAATTACAAATAAACATTTGTGATAAAACTAAACATGGATGTAACAAGCTTGACATGCTTTTCAAAATGACACCTTAATTTACTCAATATCTCAACAATTAACACAATTATCAAGGTTTCAAATTTGCCAGATTTAAGTTAAGGAAAATCTTAGTTAAGGAATGATTGTGGAACCGGGGCCAGTAGTGCAATGAATAATTTCCAAATCATTAATCAATTTCAGTATACTTATACAGCTATGTCAACATATATGACCTCCAACCATGTATGATTGTCATGTCAATACCTACAATATTCTAATATATATGCATGAAATTAATAGCTTTCAAGATAATTAATAATCTTAGTATTGCCATGTTGATATGACCTTGACTTTTGAACATGTAACCTTAAACCATATATGAAAATGATCGTTGTCACAATGCCTACAATATTCTAATATACATGCCTATACAAAAAGTTAATAGTTTTCAAGATAATTAGCAATTTAAGTCTTCATCTGCAGCTGTGACCTTGACCTTTCAACATATGACCTTGAACCATATATCAAAATGATCGTCATGTCAATACCTATAATATTGTGATATACATGCCTATACAAAAAGTTAATAGTTTTCAAGATATAGTGACAAATATATAATATATATAATTTTTAGCAATTTCACCAATCAGTGCCTTTCAATTTCCCCATTTTTAGCCCCATGGCTACCATTTGAGGAAATCTAAAACTAGATGACCTAAGGATGTTATAAATGAAATAACTAAGGTATATCTCTTGTAGATTCAGAGGAGAAGATTTTAGTTTTTCACTATTTCCCCCCCCCCCCGTTTTATGGGGCTCCAAGGGGACATAACTTCTCCATTTGTGCAAATCTGAAAGGGCTTCAACCAGGCATGATGGTTACCAAGTTTCATTAAATTTGGCCCAGTGGTTTTGGAGGAGAAAATTAAAATGTAAAAAGTTTACGCACGACGGACGAAGATGCATAGCAAAAGCTCATCTGAGCTTTCAGCTCAGGTGAGCTAAAAAAAAACTTCTTTCGGCAAATATATGTTGATCAAATATTATTTTTTGAGACGTTATTTAGTCTTTGATTTGTGGCATGCCTCTGGTGTTCCTGGTTTTTCTTGGTTTAACGTTATACTTGTACGCGTTTCATTTCGCATCATTTTAATGTTTTCTAATATATATAATTTTGTGTGTTTTTGGTCGTGAATGGTTACAGTAATGCTGATGCGACTTTAAACAATAACTCAATCAATTTGCTGTTCTTGGCGTATTCGATAAAGTGGAATTTTCCATAAAACAACGTGTTTTTTGTTTTTGTTTTATTTATTTATTTATTTATTATGATTCCCCATCCAAAGGTGGGGAATCATATTGTTTTCGTTCTGTTTCTTCTTCTTCTTCTTCTTATTATGATTCCCCACCCAAAGGTGGGGAATCATATTGTTTTCGTTCTGTTTCTTCTTCTTCTTCTTATTATTATTATTATTTTTATAATTTTTTTTCTTCCTTAAAATTGTCCGGTGCAGAACTCGGAAACGGTATGATGGGTTTCGATGAAATTTGGTACCAACAATCTGCTATCCTGGTAGATATGGATAAATGATCAAATTTTTTTCTATCTCGACGTCTCAGCGGTCGGTGCGTGTAAATTGCGTAATTTAATTCCAAACATCTTTCTGTCCAATATGTACAAAGAGAGATAACTCTTACAGAATCTTCTTCTTTCTTATTCAGTTTCTCAGATATATGAGCGCCCGATAAAAATGGGTAATCTGAATTAATGTATACAGTTAAGCACTAAACAAAAATGATTGAATGTTAATTAACTAAATGTTAATTAAGTGACTAACCTCTTTCTCACATACATAATTTGTTCTTAATAAATTTTCAGTTACTATGTATTAAATTGTTTAAAATATATCAAATTTTTATCAGCACTGCCATACAATTTAAACGCATCATTCAATCTCGTTCAAAATTTTAGGATAGGTTCCTGCACCATTAAAGTTTTACATTCATGGGTATTTATTGGGTGGGGGACGGAAGATGGGATCTTAAATACAAAAATTACCAATTTTTCCTTAAACACTTTGCAGTGTGCTATAAAACCATATATAGGGCTTTGTCATAACTCATAAACTAATGAGATCCCCATCCCTATAGTATATATTTTCTGGTTCCTAATGATAAAATGAAAAGAATGACACTAATCATAGACACCTAAGGTCCTTTCCCACTGAAGGGTAGGGCTGGGTGGTGCTAAGTTAATTTTAAACTATTGAAATCCCCACCCCTAATTTATGTATTTTCTGGTTCCTTATGAAAAGTTGAATAGAGTGATATTAATAAAGGGCACCTAAGGTCATTTCCCACTGTGGGTGGCGCTATGTACATGTATAGCTTTTAAATAGTTAAAATCCTTTCCACTCATCTGTATATTTTCTTGTTCATTATGGACTTTTGAAAAGAGTGATAAAAACCTCCAGGAAATCATTTTCAAGAGAGGGTAGGGGTGGGAAGCCAGAATTCTTAACACCCACCCTCAGTCAAGAAACACTATCTTATGGCATACTTGATTTCATTTCTTAAGGCAAGTTTACAGGATTAAATTCCTATTCAAAGAATTGTAAACAAATTCAATAGCATTATTACATGTTTTGATATGGATAATTGCTTTAATCTCTTTGTCAATTATCCATTAATATGTAGGTTATGTCCACTTCACAGTCATGACACACGTCAATCAAATTTGTTGGTTAAACACCTCACAGTTCGTGAAATAGATTTGCTATCAATCAAAGTTGAATACCTGTCCAATCAAAATACACCAGCTAATAGAATTGCCAATTTAATGGATAGGACCTTTGTCAGAAGACAGAACGCATGATTCTGATCTATTAAACTTGTATAATTTACATACATTTCGAATTATAAATAGATTTATACATGCAGATTCGGACTCCCGTGATCAATTGGTTTCTTTTAACAAAAAACATTGTTGCAACAATGGGGTATGAGAGAATGAAAATATATATTAAAATGAATACTGCTCGAATTATAATTGTACAATTCGATGTTAACTTTAAATTTACTTGTCTTCCGCCCTTTCTCTTAGTCAGCTTTCGATTACTAGTAATGGATACTATCAATCCATCTCGAGATCAGTCCATCAGCAGGTGTATATTTTAGACAATATATAGATTATGGATGGTGGGGAATCATACGTAACTGGTATCCCAGTTACAATCTCTAGTTATTATTATTATTTTTATAATTTTTTTTCTTCCTTAAAATTGTCCGGTGCAGAACTCGGAAACGGTATGATGGGTTTCGATGAAATTTGGTACCAACAATCTGCTATCTTGGTAGATATGGATAAATGATCAAATTTTTTTCTATCTCGACGGCTCAGCGGTCGGTGCGTGTAAATTGCGTAATTTAATTCCAAACATCTTTCTGTCCAATACGTACAAAGAGAGATAACTCTTATAGAATCTTCTTCTTTCTTATTCAGTTTCTCAGATATATGAGCGCCCGAAAAAAAAATGGGTAATCTGAATTAATGTATACAGTTAAGCACTAAACAAAAATGATTGAATGTTAATGTTAATTAAGTGACTAACCTCTTTCTCACATACATAATTTGTTCTTAATAAATTCTCAGTTACTAGGTATTAAATTGTTAAAAATATATCAAATTTTTATCAGCACTGCCAAACAAGTTAAAGGCATCATTCATTCTCGTTCAAAATTTTAGGATAGGTTCCTGCACCATTAAAGTTTTACATCCATGGGTATTTATTGGGTGAGGGACAGGAAGATGGGGTCTTAAAAACAAAAATCACTAATTTTTCCTTAAACACTTTGCGGTGTGCTATAAAACCATATATAGGGCTTTGTCATAACTTTTAAACTGTTGAAAATATGGCTTTGTGATAACTTTTACTGTTGATATCCCCACCCCTAAAGTATATATTTTCTGGTTCCTAATGATAAAATAAAAAGAATGACACTAATCAAAGACACCTAAGGTACTTTCCCACTGAAGGGTAGGGCTGGGTGGTGCTAAGTTAATTTTAAACTATTGAAATCCCCACCCCTAATTTATGTATTTTCTGGTTCCTTATAAAAAGTTGAATAGAGTGATATTAATAAAGGGCACCTAAGGTCATTTCCCACTGTGGGTGGTGCTATGTACATGTATAGCTTTTAAATAGTTAAAATCCTTTCCACTCATATGTATATTTTCTTTTTCATTATGGACTTTTAAAAAGAGTGATAAAAACCTCCAGGAAATCATTTTCAAGAGAGGGTAGGGGTGGGAAGCCAGAATTCTTAACACCCACCCTCAGTCAAGAAACACTATCTTATGGCATACTTGATTTCATTTCTTAAGGCAAGTTTACAGGATTAAATTCCTATTCAAAGAATTGTAAACAAATTCAATAGCATTATTACATGTTTTGATATGGATAATTGCTTTAATCTCTTTGTCAATTATCCATTAATATGTAGGTTATGGCTACTTCACAGTCATGACACATGTCAATCAAATTTGTTGGTTAAACACCTCACAGTTTGTGAAATAGATTTGCTATCAATCAAAGTTGAATACTTGTCCAATCAAAATACACCAGCTAATAGAATTGCCAATTTAATGGATAGGACCTATGTCAGAAGACAGAACGCATGATTCTGATCTATTAAACTTGTATAATTTACATACATTTCGAATTATAAATTTATACATGCAGATTCGGACTCCCATGATCAATTGGTTTCTTTTAACAAAAAACATTGTTGCAACAATGGGGTATGAGGGAATGAAAATATATATTAAAATGAATACTACTCGAATTATAATTGTACAATTCGATGTTAACTTTAAATTTACTTGTCTTCCGCCCTTTCTCTTAGTCAGCTTTCGATTACTAGTAATGGATACTATCAATCCATCTCGAGATCAGTCCATCAGCAGGTGTATATTTTAGACAATATATAGATTATGGATGGTGGGGAATCATAAGTAACTGGTATCCCAGTTACAATCTCTAGTTATTATGATTCCCCACCCAAAGGTGGGGAATCATATTGTTTTTGTTCTGTTTCTTCTTCTTATTATTATTATTATTATTATTTTTATAATTTTTTTTTTCCCTTAAAATCGTCCGGTGCAGAACTAAAATTGTCCGGTGCAGAACTCGAAAACGGTATGATGGGTTTCGATGAAATTTGGTACCAACAATCTGCTATCTTGGTAGATATGGATAGATGATCAAATTTTTTTCTATCTCGACGGCTCAGCGGTCGGTGCGTGTTAATTGCATAATTTAATACCAAACATCTTTCTGTCCAATACGTACAAAGAGAGATAACTCTTACAGAATCTTCTTCTTTCTTATTCAGTTTCTCAGATATATGAGCGCCCGATAAAAATGGGTAATCTGAATTAATGTATAAAGTTAAGCACTAAACAAAAATGATTGAATGTTAATGAACTACATGTTAATTAAGTGACTAACCTCTTTCTCACATACAGAATTTGTTCTTAATAAATTCTCAGTTACTAGGTATTAAATTGTTAAAAATATATCAAATTTTTATCAGCACTGCCAAACAAGTTAAACGCATCATTCAATCTCGTTCAAAATTTTAGGATAGGTTCCTGCACCATTAAAGTTTTTACATCCATGGGTATTTATTGGGGGAGGGACAGGAAGATGGGGTCTTAAAAACAAAAATCACTAATTTTTCCTTAAACACTTTGCGGTGTGCTATAAAACCATATATAGGGCTTTGTCATAACTTTTAAACTGTTGAAAATATGGCTTTGTGATAACTTTTACTGTTGATATCCCCACCCCTAAAGTATATATTTTCTGGTTCTTAATGATAAAATGAAAAGAATGACACTAATCAAAGACACCTAAGGTCCTTTCCCACTGAAGGGTAGGGCTGGGTGGTGCTAAGTTAATTTTAAACTTTTGAAATCCCCACCCCTAATTTATGTATTTTCTGGTTCCTTATGAAAAGTTGAATAGAGTGATATTAATAAAGAGCATCTAAGGTCATTTCCCACTGTGGGTGGTGCTATGTACATGTATAGCTTTTAAATAGTTAAAATCCCTTCCACTCATATGTATATTTTCTTGTTCATTATGGACTTTTGAAAAGAGTGATAAAAACCTCCAGGAAATCCTTTTCAAGAGAGGGTAGGGGTGGGAAGCCAGAATTCTTAACACCCACCCTCAGTCAAGAAACACTATCTTATGGCATACTTGATTTCATTTCTTAAGGCAATTTTACAGAATTAAATTCCTATTCAAAGAATTGTAAACAAATTTAATAGCATTATTACATGTTTTGATATGTATAATTGCTTTAATCTCTTTGTCAATTATCCATTAAATTAAATATGTAGGTTATGGCTACTTCACAGACATGACACACGTCAATCAAATTTGTTGGTTAAACACCTCACAGTTTGTGAAATAGATTTGCTATCAATCAAAGTTGAATACTTGTCCAATCAAAATTCACCAGCTAATTGTAATTGCCAAATTAATGGATAGGGTCTATGTTAGAAGACAGAACGCGTGATTCTGATCTATTGAACTTGTAAAATTTACATACATTTAAAAAAAATTATAAATTTAAACATGCAGATTCGGACTCCCGTGATCAATTGATTTCTTTAAACAAAAAACGTTGTTGCAACAATGGGGTATGAGGGAATGAAAATATATATAAAAATGAATACTACTCGAATTATAATTGTACAATTCGATGTTAACTTTAAATTTACTTGTCTTCCGCCCTTTCTCTTAGTCAGCTTTCGATTACTAATAAAGGATACTATCGATCCATCTCGAGATCAGTCCATCAGCAGGTGTATATTTTAGACAATATATAGATTATGGATGGTGGGGAATCATACGTAACTGGTATCCCAGTTACAATCTCTAGTTATTTTTTATTATTATTATTATTTTTTTTTTTTTTTTTTTTTTTTATATATATAAAATTTATAATATAAGTGATTATACAGTGGTATCGTACCATATATTATTAAAAATGTTTATATATGCAGCAATTTCAGCGTATTTTAGAATGCGCATTTTTTATTATTTTATTTGTTTTTCTGTTATTTTTTTTTCTAGTTTATGTATCAATTTAGAACTTTTTTATTTAATATTTTTATTTATTTATTTACTTACTTTTTGGGTAATGACGTCAAAATCGAATATGTAACTACAGCTTAGGGGTAAAAAATAGAGTTGAAGTAATCAGGCGTAAACAAGATAAATAATGTTGAACATCAAACTACGATGTCCAATTGTAGTCAGTAATACAAATGCATATTTGTAGATACATGCTGTTTAACGTCACATCAGCAATATTTCAGATAAAATAAACTAAGAGCAATCCAAATTAAAGCATGAGTGCCAAACCGAGTATTTTCCTCGATAATTATAATCTAAATATACATTTAAAATAAACATTAATTTTATTGAATTTAAATACGGAGCTAGGAGTTTGACGCTGTTTCGGAGCTTGGTATACGGGGCTAGGTGGTTGACGTTGTTTCGGAGCGTGATATACAGAGCTAGGTGGTTGACACTATTTCGGATGTTGGTATACAAAGTTAGGAGGTTGACACTATTTCGGATGTTGGTATACAAAGTTAGGAGGTTGACGTTGTTTCGGAGCGTGATATACGGAGCTAGGTGGTTGACGCTGTTTCGGATGTTGGTATACAGAGCTAGGAGGTTGACGCTATTTCAAAGCTTGGTTAACGAAGCTATGAGGTTGACGCTGTTTTAGAGCCTGGTATTACTTAGCTAGGAAGTTGATACTGTTTCGGAGCGTGATATACGGATTTACTATGTTTCAGAGCTTGGTATACGGAGCTAGGAGGTTGACACTGTTTCGGAGCTTGATATACAAAGCTAGGAGGTTGACGCTGTTTTGGAGCTTGGTATACGGACCTAAGAGGTTGACTCTGTTTCGGAGCATGGAATACGGAGCTAGGAGATTTACGCTGTTTCGGAACTTGGTATACGGAGCTAGGAGGTTGACGCTGTTTTGGAACTTGGTATACGGAGCTAGGAGGTTGATGCTGTTTCGAAGCTTGGTATAAAGCTTATATAGGTTACCTTTACAGCGATATTATAGCTTAATGAAACGTTTATGTGAAAATCGGTTAAATTAACGGGATAATAACCGACCAAACATTGATCTTGTTTTTTGTAAGTACATGTTGTTTTACTTTACTTTTATTTATTTATTTTTTTTTCAAGATAAATTTTGAGTTGAAACAAAACATATTATATACATGACGATTTGTAGGCGTTTAAAAGTACCCCTGGCAATTCGTGATTTTTTATAAAACACAAATTTAGGAAAACATCTTGCATAATTTTACATAAATTTCTTGCAGTAATATAAAATTCTTTCACTAAACGCAAAAATGTTCATAAATACTTCGCTTATTGACCAGTATCATACCAAGATTTAACAAGAAGCAAAGGTTCGTTTGTTAGGACTTATGGAGATCTTGTGCCTATTGTTCGCACTTCTTTTACTTAAATGTAACGGTCATGAAATTTCAAGAAATCTTTACGAAAAAGATTTATACGAAAAAGTTAAATATGGCCGTTCGATACCTGAGAATAACAATGACGATTCGGAGTTGCCACAAGTTGCAGGATTACATGTGATCCCACAACACCATAGAAATGGCGGGAGTTTTGGTAACGATGCAGTACAACCACCTACCGGCGAAACCCCACAACAAACCAATGGTCTAAACGAGGGCAACGGTGGTATGGTAATAATACCACCGAACGGACTCCAAGCGGCACTTGCTGGTATCACGAAAGAAACTTCGGACGAAGCTACTCCACAGGTATCTTTTCTCTCAGTGGAAAGTGAAAACGGCAAAACTACGGAAAATTCCTCACCGGAAGCATCAACACCGCAAGACGCAATGACGCTGAAAGATTTAACAGCAAAGGTGAAGGAATTGGAAATGGCGCTTTTAATTGCTACATTTGGAAATTCACTTGAGTCTTTGGACATAAAAACGGTAGGTGAAAAGCTGTGTGTTTGTAAGAACAGAAAACGCTAATGATAAAATATTGTGAATTTAAAGAAGACAGTTTAAAGGACAACATGGCTTAAACATGACAGGGAATTTGGAAATTGGTGCATTTAAAAAAAAATAATAAAACTCTGAAAAAAGTGCGGAATAAGGAAACTGATTTCTTTCTACAAAATATTTGAAAAAGAATATATAGAAATTTCGGTGCTTTACGGAATGATAACTTTAATTGGAATAAAAACAATGGAATGACGTAAGCAACATTAAAAAAAAAGATCAAGCGTGAATAATTTGACGTCTTGAAATGAAGTGCATGCGCAAAGACAATTCTGTCGAGATTTTTCGAAACAACCAGGAACATGACCTTTGGAATCATTTAAACTGACTTTGAATTATTCAGTGTGACGGACACGGCTTTTTGGCAATATTTAGTATTATTATGAACTACCTAATAAAATGTGTGAAGTTCTGGACAGATTTAGACAATGTTTTAAGAAACTATTTGATTTTATTCACGTGCTGTGTACTACTTGCGGATTTTTATGAAATAATTCATTTAAAAGTAGCACGTCACATTGTTTATACTTTTGAATAAAAAATTCAAAAATAGCAAATGGCAGTTGTTTAATGGTTTCATTGCTGTATGAGATTGGGGATGATTACAGATGATTTCCACACACGTGCATGTGGAAATCGAAAAAAGAATGTAGGTAAAACACGTGCAAAATCTAAGAAAACTTGAAACATAAATACATATTCAGAATCATATTGAAAACTATTTTAATATGGGACCATTTTGAGTAGAGTGCAATTCGCATAATGGTGTTTTGCGTCCCGTTCATATTTTTTCTTCAATTTTACATCGAGGCATTCTTTTCTGGATTGGTGGAGGAAACCGGAGTGCCCGGAGAAAACCAATGACCTGCAAAGTGACAAATTTTCTCCCCCCCCAAAAAAACAACCCGAGTGGGATTTGAACCTACGTGGCAAGAGATGTTGTTGCTTATAATCTCGCATCTTAAACAACCGGGAAACCGAGGTCTTCCAAATATTTAAAGGGCACGTTATAATAATAAAATGGTTACAGTACGTTTACTTGGCCTTAAGTATCCAAGTTGTCCGTAAACACAAATCGTTCTTTAGTAATCACTACGGCATTTACCGAACCCCGATCGGGTCTGACCCGACTTGAAAGTGGGTAGTGACTGTCTTTTCGTCAAGCACTCGGCATTACGAAATGAAAGTCACGGTTCTTTCGTATGGGAACATAAAATAAACGAGGCAAATTCACAGAAATGCAATGGCAAAATTGAATCGATTTACACTTTGTAGTTCAAAAGGATTGCCATGGTAACTAAATTTGGTCATGTATCGATATAATTTTAATGGTGTTTTGAAATCTTTATTTATAGTAACTTGGTTCGATTTTACGAGTTCATGTTCAATTCTGTGCTCGTGATCACTTTTTAACAAGTTGAGTGGTTAATCGGAAATCTAAATTTTCACATCAAAAACTGGAAAAAAAAATACTAGTATGTTAAACTAGTAATATCCTAATATCAATGCATATTTTCCTGTATTTTATACTTTCCCCTATGGCTGTAAACTCAATATTTTAAAATTTTCAAACATCGCATCTTTTTTTAATTGTGAAATATTTTAAATACAAATGAAATATTTGTGATGCGACTGTGAACAAATCTTTCCTTTATCTTTTATAACTATAAAATGACACTTGCTGCATTAAATAACGATTATTTGAGATAAACAGAGAAAAGGGGCCCAGTTTGGCGCAAAAAAAAAAAAAATAAATAAATAAAAAAAAAATAAAAAAATAAAATAAAATAAAAATTAAAAATTAATAAAAATTAATATTAAAAAATAAAAATATGGAAAATATATGCAGATCAGGCCATCACGAGTTTAGCATATTTTACCAATTTTACAAATTTAAAACAGCTTTGAAAGTAATAAATGTAAAATCAAATGCAAGGGATACCCAATTTAAGCTCAACGCCTCAAAACAAATTAATCAGATGAGACCTTCAATACCGATGTCCCGTGTCACGGCAGGAGTGGCACGTTAAAAAACACTCCCTGCACATTGCCATCAACTTAGAAATATGGTATTGATAGACAGTAAAACTTGTATATAAAGAACATGTAACACAGAATTATTGACATAACAGAAGGTAAATCTGTATATAAAGAGCTATCTGTGTTTAAGAAGGATGTTACAGACAGGTGTTTTTTATGAAGAGTAGAGTGAAGCAAAGGTATTCAATGTCCCAGTCAAGATTCTTTCATTATTTTGAGGTGGTCTCTATAACAGGTGTTACTATATATACAGCTGATTTATATATATAGTGGTGGTCTCTATAACAGGTGTTACTGTATATACAGCTGGTTTATATATAGAGGTGGTCTCTATAACAGGTGTTACTACATATACAGCTGATTTATATATAAAGTGGTGGTCGCTATAGCAGGTGTTACTGTATATACAGCTGGTTTATATATAGAGGTGGTCTCTATAACAGGTGTTACTATATATACAGCTGATTTATATATATAGAGGTGGTCTCTATAACAGGTGTTACTGTATATACAGCTGGTTTATATATAGAGGTTGTCTCTATAACAGGTGTTACTATATATACAGCTGATTTATATATATAGTGGTGGTCTCTATAACAGGTGTTACTGTATATACAGCTGATTTATATATATAGAGGTGGTCTCTATAACAGGTGTTACTATATATACAGCTGGTTTATATATAGAGGTGGTCTCTATAACAGGTGTTACTATATATACAGCTGGTTTATATATAGAGGTGGTCTCTATAACAGGTGTTACTGTATATACAGCTGATTTATATATAGAGAGGTGGTCTCTATAACAGGTGTTACTATATATACAGCTGGTTTATATATAGAGGTGGTCTCTATAACAGGTGTTACTATATATAAAGCTGGTTTATATATAGAGGTGGTCTCTATAACAGGTGTTACTATATATACAGCTGGTTTATATATAGAGGTGGTCTCTATAACAGGTGTTACTATATATACAGCTGGTTTATATATAGAGGTGGTCTCTATAACAGGTGTTACTATATATACAGCTGGTTTATATATAGAGGTGGTCTCTATAACAGGTGTTACTGTATATACAGCTGATTTATATATATAGAGGTTGTCTCTATAACAGGTGTTACTATATATACAGCTGGTTTATATATAGAGGTGGTCTCTATAACAGGTGTTACTATATATACAGCTGATTTATATATATAGAGGTGGTCTCTATAACAGGTGTTACTGTACAGACAGCTGGTTTATATATAGAGGTTGTCTCTATAACAGGTGTTACTGTATATACAGCTGGTTTATATATAGAGGTGGTCTCTATAACAGGTGTTACTATATATACAGCTGGTTTATATATAGAGGTGGTCTCTATAACAGGTGTTACTGTATAAACAGCTGATTTATATATATAGAGGTGGTCTCTATAACAGGTGTTACTATATATACAGCTGGTTTATATATAGAGGTGGTCTCTATAACAGGTGTTACTATATATACAGCTGGTTTATATATAGAGGTGGTCTCTATAACAGGTGTTACTATATATACAGCTGGTTTATATATAGAGGTGGTCTCTATAACAGGTGTTACTATATATACAGCTGGTTTATATATAGAGGTGGTCTCTATAACAGGTGTTACTGTATATACAGCTGATTTATATATAGAGGTGGTCTCTATAACAGGTGTTACTATATATACAGCTGATTTATATATATAGAGGTGGTCTCTATAACAGGTGTTACTGTACAGACAGCTGGTTTATATATAGAGGTTGTCTCTATAACAGGTGTTACTGTATATACAGCTGGTTTATATATAGAGGTGGTCTCTATAACAGGTGTTACTATATATACAGCTGGTTTATATATAGAGGTGGTCTCTATAACAGGTGTTACTATATATACAGCTGGTTTAAATATAGAGGTGGTCTGTATAACAGGTGTTACTATATATACAGCTGGTTTATATATAGAGGTGGTCTCTATAGCAGGTGTTACTGTATATACAGCCGATTTTTATATAGAGGTGGTCTCTATAGCAGGTGTTACTGTACTAGAAATAAAACAACCCATTTACTCGTTATATATTAACCATGTCTTGGACATTTATTAAAATCACATAATTCAACAAATACACAAGTTTAAAATGAAATCTATACAATTTCAATTTTTTTTTGTTCAACATTCACAAAGATTTTTTTTCTAAAAAAATGCCTAGTGTATAAATTTTTTACACACTTAGTAATACGATTCTAATATACAACAAACAAACAAACAAAGTCTGTAAATAAAACTACATCGAACAAATTTCATTCAGATTATAAATCACTTCATCTCCAAGGATCTCCAGGGTCAGCCCTATCAGCTGAAACAAAATAATACCATTATTAATAATAGGGGTGTGCAGGATGTACCAGTAACCAATGTTACCCTATTATCTTACAATGATTAGTTCCAATCGTGAAAACAGAATTATCCCATTATCAATAATAGGGTGTGCAGGATGTATCAGTAAGCAATGTTACCCTATAATTTTACAATGATTAGTCCCAACAGTGAAAACAAAATTATTCCATTATCAATAATAGGGGTAAGCATGATGTTACAGTATCCAATGTTTCCCTATAAGCTTACAATTTCACCCTGTAATTTTATAATGATAAGCTCCAACAGTGAAAACAAAATTATCCCATTATCAATACTAGGGGAGAGCAGTACCCACCAGTAACCAATTTTACCCTATAATTTTACAATGATTAGCCCAAATAGTGAAAACAAAATTATCCCATTGTCAATACTACATGTGAGCAGTATGTAGCAATGAAAATCTCTTTCACTGAAAACAAAATTATCCAATTATCATTATTAAGGGAGTGTGATACTCATTGTCACCCCTATAATTTCACTCTGGTTATCACTGTCAGTGAAAACCTAGTTATCCCATTATTAATATAAGGGGTGTGAAGGTTATACAAGTAAAATATAAATCACAGGGGTGTTATGAATTGTATGAAAACCACAATAAACAAGAAATAAATTTCCATTGTAAGAATTCATTTTATCCTTACATGTTTACCATTTATTCAAATTCAAAAAAAATGTCAGCGTTTTGGTTACCAACATGTTATCAAGTAAAAAAAAATCATTGATGAAAAATTAACAAAAAAAATTTGTCCATGATCTATCAAAATGAGGAAATGACATCATACAACATGACCACAGAATCATCCATTGATAGCAGTGTAGCCGAGAGAAATACTCATCAAAAACCACAAAAAAACCAATCAGAAGAAAAAAAAAAAAAAAAAAAAAAAAAAAAATTTAAACTTGACATATAAGCTATCAAAATAATTTAGAATTTTAAGTATCATTAAAAATTGGTTAAGGTACCCCGGTAACAAAAGTTTGTTCAATTTCTAAAATTCTACAAAGTGCAATATATGTGATGGGAGTAAGAAAAACTGTACCCTGTATAATTAAAATTAAATTTTGATAATTTCAAATTTGCCTCTCTGATAGCAAGAATTTCACGTTTCTTACAGCTGAATCATGAACAAGCAAAAACTAAAAATCAAATTCTTACTTTTTAAATAGTTTAAAAGTAAATGATGTTCAAGATTTATTGTCCTGCAAATTGAAAAGAAACTGAAATGCTTTAAAAATTCCAAATCTGGAGTTTCAGGTGTCATTTTTCTGCAACATGTCATATTTCTGCAAGATGATGTCATTTTCCTACAGGATTATGTTGTGTGACTTGTTTCTTAAATGTTGATTTCATGCCACATCAAACAGCATGGCAAAAGACTGAAAAAATCGTGATAAAAGACAGATTTTGCTACAATGGATGAATCAATCTTTTATCAATGAGGATGGAAGAAAATGCTGCTCAAAACTTTGTGGTTATGATGAAAATTTCATGCCAATGATGAAAACTTCACTTTCATGATTATTATTTGTGGTGATGATGATAATGATGAAGGTAACATGTGTGATAAGATATTGTGATAATATAACTTACATAATTGTATATTAATAAATGACCACACTAATGTGTAATATACAACATATCATGCTGCACATAAAAATTTCCACAAAAAACATTGAACACTGGATGAAAACCTGACGAAACTACTGGTAATTTTTCCTGCTGAGAATTTCATATTGAATATAAAACATAAAAATCTTTTGCTGCTGAAAATGTTACCTTTTTTTCAAATTGTTAAAATTTTTTTTATCAAAAACACTGTTTTAAAATACAACAAGCAATATATATATGCTACAATAATATGAATTAAACAAGAATTCCACAGATTTAAAAGCCTCGCCTGGTTACTTTTTGATCGAGTAGAAAATACATTAACATAAACTTTCACATTTTGTCATGCCACCACTGCCATCTACACGACACAAGAAAAGTAACACCTAAGTCTTACCTTATGGCAATGCCAGGCTCGACAAAATGTCCAGATGTAGAACAATGCTTACCTATGGGCCTCCTTAGAATATTTATAGTGCAGAGGGACAGAATTTTATTTATCCATAATCCCATGTTACAGAAAGGAGGGCATTAAAGCATTGCATATCAATAAACCACTTAAGATTCTAAGGGTTATAGAGAGGAGTTGTAGAACTTTGGTTACCAATGAACTACCTTAGAATATTAGTATGAAGGAGGGACAGAATTTTGTTTTTATAACCCTGTGTTACAGGAAGGAGATGTAAAGCACTGCATGTTAATAAACCACTTTAGATTCTAAATGTTAAAGGGAGGAGTTGTAGAACTTTGCCTACCAATGAACCAACTTAAGTTATAGAGACTATAACTTCCCAAACCATTTGACCTAACAGTCTATCTTTATGAAATTCATACAGGCATGGAAAGCTGAAGAAGATTAATGGTATTTTTTTCTTTCTTCAAAAATTGACTGGAGATAACTGTGAATTTTTTCGGTAAGATCGCAGGTAAAATTCAATTCCTAATACACTGTAGTAACATCAAATAGAAAAAATCATAATGAACAGTAAAAATAACATTGGACATCAAACAAAACCTCTTTGTTTTTATATCCAGCTGTAGGCTTGGGAAAAGGGTCCAATAACGTATGCAGTAACCGTTCAAAAATCATATACCGGTATATATTTATTTGATGAACTTTTTACTGGATATTTGTGACATGTCTACTGATATTCATGTTTCAGAGAACAATGACATAAAAATTTAACAATTTTTTAAAAATATCAATCACTAACAGATGTTCTGGTCAAGGTCATGAGGTCATTCTTAAGAAGTTAGTCCATAGTATGGGATGTCCAGCAAAACCGGGAAAAAAGTCATGACATCACATTATTCTCTTTACATGAAACATGGGTACACCAAAAATAATTTCACATCTCATTTAATCCCAATCATCAACACCAGGTGGTGCTGGCTGAGGCCTTGATGGCATTCTATGAGGTGGTGTTTGTATGGGATTACCGCTACTGGAAGAGCCTCTTGTTGGATGTACACCCGGGACTGTTGGCGGCATACTAGGTCCCGTCTTTGCTGGAGGGGTTGGTAACAAAGGAGCCTTAGAAACATTAGAAAATGCCATTTTTGGTGGCAAGGGAGGAGCAGGAACAGCGTCCTTTCTTCTTGCATCAATATCTTTTATAATAGACTCTGTCTCATCATTGGAAGAAAATGGACTCGTTTGTAGTTTAGGCGAACCTGTAGGGACATCAGGTGCAGGCATTAAGTGGGGCTGTAATAGAGATGTTTTTAAATTGTCTCTTTTTGGTCCCTGCTCCTCTCTTCCTCCATAATTTGAAGGATTAGGATTAATTGCACTAGAAAAATTCACAGAATGTTCATCATCACCGAAAGATCTAACACCGCCAGGTTGAATCCGTAAATCAACATCATGACTTTCTCCAGAGTGACCATCATGTTTTTTGGTTTCACGCTTATGTGTAACCCTTCTCATGTCACTGTCTTCCTGCAATGCACTATACTGACGAAAATCACTATCCTGAACATGCAAGTCCATAGGTAAAGGAGGAAGGGGCGTTTCCTCCTGTAAAGAGTCTGGCATTATTGGATTTTTACCATGACGATGATCCACGTCACCATGTCTATGATCAACATCTTCTGCCCAAGCAGTCTGAAATTGTGGATTGATTGCTTTTTGCCATGCCATTTTCCGCTCATCAACATCCAATTTCCTCAAATCTAGATCTTTAGCTTGACGTAGATCTTGGTCTAATGATGGAAATTCATCCTCCGTCTCATCAACAAATCCAAAACTTTTTGATGGTTTAACTTCCACATCAAAAAGACTAGGAATTTTCTTGCTTCTTGGCCCACCAGGTCTAAAACCTCTTCCTCGTGAATTGAGTTTTGGGGGCATATCGTGACCTGGTCCTTGAGGGGATGAACCACTCTGGGGCATGTTTCGCTGAGCCATTGGTGGCATACCTCCTTTAGGTAATCTTGGAACTCCTGACTGTTGCATCATAGGCATCACTGACTGAGCTACATGTGGAATTCCAGATGGTGGAACAATGGGCATACTTGATTCTGGTATGCCAGACAATCCAATTTGTGGATTTGTCCGAGGCACATTTGATATTGGAGTTGGTAAAATCCCAGCTTGTGGCATTGTAGGAGGTGGAACTGGAGTAGAAGATAACATCTGAAGTGGAGGCATAGGGGGAGCTGGGACAGTCATTTCTTTCTGAATTTTCTTGTAAGTCGCTTCTAAAATTGCTGCCCCAATTGGGTCCATAGCTTTGAGAACAATTTCTGGAGGTGGTTTGACCTTCTTGGATTTCTTTTCTTCTTCCTCATCTGGAGTATCCGGCAGTGGAGGGGGCTCATCGGGAGGCAGAGGTGGTGGCATGGGAGGTGTTTCAGGGGGTACCGGGACTGGGGGTTCTACTGGCAAGGGTGGTAGTGCCAGGGCACCAAAAACACCTTTAGGTAGTGGAGCTATTGATTTTTCTGTTTTTATTTCCTCCTCAGAAACATGTCCCTCTGACTCAGATTCTGACTCGGATTCATCTTCAACAACTTTGCCAGAGTGTCCACCAGCCTCACCTTCAGAATCTGACTCACCATAATCAAAAGCTAATAAAGACAAATTAAATCCTTTCCCAGTTTTACTCTTTTCCTTTTTCCTCTTTGTCTTAGGCTTTTTTACATTTGTTCCTACATCAACATGGACTCCACCTTCGAGAGTATTTTTGTCCTCCGTAGCATGCTTCATCAACAAAAGGAATCATCTCCCCTTCCTCAGCCTTGGGTTTTTCCTCAACTTCTTTCTGACTGGTGTCTCTGATATTTGAGAAATGACTATAACTTCCTGGAATACTGGATAACAAGGATTTCAAAGCACATGGCAGGCTATCAGCCGAGACAACTTTCCTCGGTTCATCAGACTCCATTTTAGTCTGATTTTCATTGTTTTTCTCATTTTTATCACTCGCCTTATCTAAATTAGATTTATCTAGATTAATCTTAATATTTATTTTCTTTTTCGAAGAACCTTGTAATATCTTAGACGTATCTTCTACTGTACTCTCGGATGAATTTTTATCAGTTCTATTTGGCATTTGAAAATCTGATGACAGTTTCGATGATGACAAGGATGATGATGATGAACTATCTGGCATATTCTCTGTTTTTGAGTTCATATCCTCTTTTTTCATAGTGGATGTCATCAATGTTTTTGGTTCAATTTTACTAACAGCTGGCATCGTAGTTACTGATGGTAAACTTGATGTGACTGACACTTCTGAACCAGTAGACTGAACAGATGAAATTGTTGAGGACACACTTGTAGCTTGACTCGTAACTTTTGTTGGTGTCTTAATGTTTTCTGACATGCTAATAGCTGTACCAAAGGAACCTGAATTACTACCACTTTTTGAAGGAATACTTCCACTGGCGATAGCCGTTTTGCTAGTGGATGATATGGGCGGACTTACACCTTTACCCTGGACATTTGCCTCGGCAGCCTTTTCTTTTGCTTTCACTAGCATTTTCTTTTTCATTTCAACTTTATCTGTCAATTCTTTCAACAATCTTTGCTTATCTTTAATGCTGTTTGCCGAAGCGAGAGCAGCAACCATTATGGCCGTCGCTTCTGCAGGGTTAGTACTTTTAGCAATCTGATCGATTGTCTGACTGATGTTAAGACTTTTCGGAACTTTAGATATCAGCGATTGTGATGTTGCTGCTGTTGTTGTAGTAGTTGTTTTTGAGCCTGCCACAGTTACAGATTTAGATGGTTTCATCTTTTTACCAGCATAAAGTTCATCGTCCTCTGGATCATATGGTGCATCATTTGATTCTTTTTCTGCAGCTTTGCTTGGTGAGTAAGGGCTTCCACCTAAAATGTAAAAAAAAGTTTTATTTTATTGATATATAAAAAAGAACCATGGCTTTAAAAAATTTGCAATGAAACTTTCATGAATTACTTATATAACACTACTGAATACTATTTTCAGGGGTTCAAAATTTCCGAAAATAAAAATATAATGTGCAGCTGCTTTGACAACAATATCGCTTAAGTGTTTGTAAGTTGATGATATATTTGTTTAATCAAGAATATAAACAAAGTTGATCAACATGAGTTTATTAGATTTTGGGACACATGGACCTTCCAGTGCTGATATGGGACCTCCCAATTTTTATTAGGGACCTACCAAAAACAAAGGCAAAAAGTCCTGGACCTATCACTGTGAAATATAATATGATGTTAAACAACATTATAAGCAACAAACCAATTCAAAGACAGTAATATTATAACCACTAGTCACAGCCTGTGTTTCGTTTTTTAACTTATTTCGCTTTGGTGACCCATGATCTAAAGTCACGTTATGCTGATCACAGGGCTTGTAACCGACTGGGTCTGACCCAAGACTTGAAAGTGGGTAGTGACTGTTCTTTTGCAAAGCACTCGACATTACAAAATGAATGTCATGGTTATTTCGGATGGTAACTTAAAATAAAGGAGGTCCTGTGTCACGGTGGACTTGGCACTCTAAAGAACCCTGCTGTATAATCCCATCAGTGCAATGCACAGGCAAAATTTCTGCACTTTCGCCTATAGCTGACAACATCTTAATATAAGTGAAATATTCTTGACTTGGATGTTAAACATTACTCAACTCAACTCTCAACCACTTATGTTCAAATTCCACTCATATAAATCCTTGTTAAAAAGTCACCCAGATATCTTGCAGAAGCACTCAAGTCTCCTCCCTTCCCTCGGGACTTACAGGCTTGGTATAAATGAAAAATACTTACTAAGGCATAACTTTACCAAGAATTTTAAGTAAAGACACAAATCATTAAGTGGAGTGAGGTTTTCTGACCAAGTCAAATTCTTTCAATATTATCAGTGATTTTGCCATAGCTGTTGAAAACTATCTTCCACCCTTCGACTGGGAAAATTTGCACTGTTTATAAAACCTCAGAATTTTTGAAGTTCATTGCAAAGATTTTATCTTTTGACAATATCTGACATTTTGTGTTGGCCAGGACAGTTTTGGACAACTGGATTTAACTTGAACTATTTGATTGTGTGTCCCTGTTGGATTTTGGGGAATTTTTTAGTGGTCAAAATGGGAAATTTTAGTCCTATTTATCCAGGGGCAACTACCTTTATTTGGTAGTAAATTTAGGCAAACAAAACATTAAATATCACAGCATTCAGTCTACAGATGGACCATTGCAGCATCCTGAACTATTACAAATACAGTTATAGGTTTGATACAAACCTGCTGTTGTTTCGTCATCTTCCCCGTACACCTGAACAATGGGATCTTCTGGGACTGGCTCAGGCGGAAACTGGGCATCACTAGAGGAAATATTTGTTGCACAAATCATACTGGAGGGCGAGAGTCTCTTTTCCTCGGTTTTTCCTTTGTCTTTCTTTGACGTATGCTTGGTTGATATAGGATTATAAAATGATGGTGGCCTCATGTGTTTGTCTACTGCTTTAGATGTAGGTGGGGTATGCGTCCGGTTGGATGACGCTGA
Source organism: Tegillarca granosa (assembly GCA_029721355.1). NCBI lineage: Eukaryota > Metazoa > Mollusca > Bivalvia > Arcoida > Arcidae > Tegillarca > Tegillarca granosa. The sequence goes on along the minus strand of CM056610.1, from coordinate 5,459,581 downwards.
TGAGGAGGAGGAAGTGTTAGAGGATGTTGATGATGTTGAGGTTTTGCTTTTTGATCCTGACATTTTGGGTTTTTTCATTTCTGTAGGTTCATATGGCTCGTGTTTTGAATGACTAGATGAGGAACTGCCATCAGATTTATCACTACCATGTCGTTTTGATTTCTGTTTAACGATCAAAGCTAATAACATGTGTGGTCGGTTTTCTTCTAAACCTGAAACAAAAAAGTACAATTTTTCGAATCCAATACATAGTGTACAATGAATTAAGATGTTTTAGGCCCCAGTCTAGATTCTTTCACTTATAAATGATAAAAATATAACCACCATTTAAACATGAACAAGAATTAAACTTTATTTACAAAATTTATCCTTCAGGGAAAAAAATGGTGCATGGCTCAAGAAACACAATAGATGCTAAAAGGGATATCAGCAAGAAAGATGACCCTTTCCAGATAAAAAGAACATACACATATTTATTTACATGTATATTTTTTTGGCCATGGTAGAAATTACCTTTGTTATAATTTTGGCTGAAGTCATAATGATTATGAAAAAACAATGATTCACAAATCAGTTTAGGTACAGACAAACGATCAAACACAGATACTGGGAGATAAAATACCTTTGTCATAATTTTGGCAGAAGTCATAATAATTTCGGAAAAACAATAATGGTTCACAAATCTGTTCAAGTACAGACACACAATCAAACAAACACTGAGATTAGGAGATCAGAAAACATAAATGTAGGACAGAGTATGAAAATGGAGATTAGGAGATCAGAAAACATAAATAGAGATTAGGAGATCAGAAAACATAAATGTAGGACAGAGTATGAAAATGGAGATTAGGAGATCAGAAAACATAAATGTAGGACAGAGTATGAAAATGGAGATTAGGAGATCAGAAAACATAAATGTAGGACAGAGTATGAAAATGGAGATTAGGAGATCAGAAAACATAAATGTAGGACAGAGTATGAAAATGGAGATTAGGAGATCAGAAAACATAAATGTAGGACAGAGTATGAAAATGGAGATTAGGAGATCAGAAAACATAAATGCAGGACAGAGTATGAAAATGGAGATTAGGAGATCAGAAAACATAAATGTAGGACAGAGTATGAAAATGGAGATTAGGAGATCAGAAAACATAAATGCAGGACAGAGTATGAAAATGGAGATTAGGAGATCAGAAAACATAAATGTAGGACAGAGTATGAAAATGGAGATTAGGAGATCAGAAAACATAAATGCAGGACAGAGTATGAAAATGGAGATTAGGAGATCAGAAAACATAAATGTAGGACAGAGTATGAAAATGGAGATTAGGAGATCAGAAAACATAAATTTATGTAGGACAGAGTATGAAAATGGAGATTAGGAGATCAGAAAACATAAATGTAGAACAGAGTATGAAAATGGAGATCAGAAAACATAAATGTAGGACAGAGTATGAAAATGGAGATTAGGAGATCAGAAAACATAAATGTAGGACAGAGTATGAAAATGGAGATTAGGAGATCAGAAAATATAAATGTAGGACAGAGTATGAAAACGACTTTACCTGGACCATCAAAAGGTTTCAGCACTGAGGGAATCTTGCTATGAGATGCCAGCGGCAGTATATAAAAGTCTTTTATATGTTTAGCATGATTTCCAACGACACCACACCGACTTCTGCTGTTTAAGTATGAATACATATTTATATATGCTGTCTTCTCTTCCGCATTTCCCGGAATAAATCGTAAAATACAGATTTCCTGTAAATAAAAGTATTGTTAGGTTAATGAGAAAAGTTTTATTGACTATACAAGGGCATAGGTGGTCTGACTGGTTTACTGTGCTACCGATCTCAGTGCCTCATACCACCTAAAGTATACAATTTAGGATCACTCTACCAAAATTTATTTGGTTGTTTTTTTATGTTGAAATAAACATTGTAGTACTTGGAGTTAGGATGTTTGTGGTACTGGATGTGAGATCTTATAAAAGAAAGGACCATTTTTCTATTTTCATTCAGTATGAAGTTTTTTAAAATACAAGTACATCATTTCAATAAGAAAACTTGAAGTTTTTTTTATAAGATTAAATTTTACATCAACTTGGAGACAGTTCTGCAGGAACATTATAGAAGTGCCATGGAGTAAAGGTGTTTAATGTCCCAGTCAGGCATATTTTGCTTAGAGATGGTCAGTTTTAGAATGATGGAAGAGTGTGGAGTGTGGAGTAATGGTGTTTTACGCCCAAGTCAAGAATCTTTCACTTATTTCGAGGCTGTCAGTTCTGGGATGGTGGAGGGAACCGGAGTGCCTGGAGAAAACCACCAACCTTCGGCAAGCGAACTGACAAACTTTCTCACACTAGGATCTTTCCCAAGGGGATTCGAACCCAGGTGGTGAGAGGCACTGTGATCCGTAAGTGTGCGCTTTAGACCACTCGGCCACCGAGGCCCCTAGAATGATGGAGGAAACTCGAGTGCATTTATAAAACCAACTGACCTACTGCAAGTGAGCTGATAAATTTTTTTCACTAGGATCTACAGGAGTGGGATATGGTTAGTTTTTATGTTGTTTACTGTCACATCAGCAATTTTTCAGCTATTTGCCAAAAGAACAAATTAAATAATCTCTAAGGATATATCTGAATAGTTTTATGTATGTGTAAAAAGGTGTTGGTGTCTATGATCTGCCTTGCACAAGTGTGAACTCAGGGCAGTGTCTTTTTGTTAAAGTGCAAGCTCGTTGAGTCAGTATGCAGCAGGCAAGCATACCAATCCCCAAGTCACATAATTAATATCACCAGCTGATACTCCATCCTTTAAATGCCCAATGCCAAGTGACGGAGCAGTATCTCAAATTTCAGGTCTTATTTATGTATGACCACAGGGGTTCCTGTCTCTAGGCGGACCTTCTAAAACCAAGCCACTGAGAACTAACATGTAGATGAAAAGGGGTGTTGTCGTTCATTAATAGACATTTTAGGTTACAGAGGCCCCACTATAGAGAAACACAGAAGTTTCATTTTCCATGTGGAACCTTTATCAGATATCATACAGGAATATAAATAGTGATTTTCTAAGTTGGATACAGGTAAATTTAAATCTATATGCTTTGTTCTTACCACTGGGATGTTAAACACCATTACTCAACTTTGTTCTTACCTTAGAACCAATTTTCTTCATTTTCTCCACATAATCAAAGACCAAGTCTGGAGCAATTCTGCCACATATGTGAATAGTATCTGGCAAATCCTGTAATGATGAAAATAGAATCAAAGTACTGAAAGAACTGAAAGCCCGTCAGCTGATATATCACAGATCATTTAATAAAACAATAAGTCTGGAGCAATTCTGTCACATATGTGAGTGGTATCTGGTACATGTAAGTCATATTACAATAAAAATAGAAATGAAATGAATTAAAGTACTTAAAGAACTGAAAGCCTGTCTTCAAACTGCACTTGTCAAAAGAATCGGTCTAAACCACACATGCATAGAATTTGGTGTATCCTTAAAATCATATATTTGTACAACCATTTAGGACAATAAAAAAGGTTGTAGGTTAAAAACTGGAAATTTTTCTGAAAAAAACCATCGCTTCGGTAAAGTGTGATGGATGTGAATATGGAAAAACAGACAGATATATGGTCAGGGGTAACACTATACACCACCCTCCAAATGATCGTGACAGGAGTGCAAAAAAGCATGTAGAAACATGTTATATAAATATTCAGTCAAACAATTCATTATTATACCCACCAACTTCTCTGCAGGACCAGATACTTTATATGCAGTGGTTACAAATTTTGCAACATCTTGCATGAACACGAACCCCTTCCATAACTGTGGACCTGAGGGAGTAAATTTAGGTTTTTTCTCCAATCCTGACTGTAGAGCAGAATCTGGTGATCTATAAAATAATTTGTAACAGAAACATCATCATATATTTCAAATAAGTCTTGACTTTTAAAGAAGACCTCTTGCATATATTTTGTTTCTAGCAAGATCAAAATAGGAAGAAAATGCTGTAATATGCCTAAATTAAGATTTTTATTTATAGTACATCCAGGCAGTCATGAACAATAAAACCTGGTTTTAATGTATCTAAATGACTTTGTCACCTCATTCACCGCCACAATATTATAATGTATACAGTGTAATTAAATTCTTTTTCTGTTTTTTGTTCTTAAATATTTTTCAATTTACCACAAAACCTCTTCATGACTCAACAAATATTGACAATGAATCACGGTTTTACAGCATAATGAGAGTAAGGGAGTTAGTTAGTTGACCTACCTCACAGTGACCGTAGAATCAACTGTTGTGGAAGCCATGGCCTGCTGCTCTTCCTTGGCCTTTTTAATGGCTTTTAAAACCTCTTTTACCACTTCCTCTGCCTTCAGTTGCTCTTCTTCCGTTTTTGTCTCTTTCTTTGGTGCTTCCATATTTGTGACGGCCCCTTTTTTGACAGGGGTTTCTTCAACAGGTGGCGCCACCTTGCCAGTACAGATTTTACAGTTTAAGTCAAACAGATGGTTCTTGTGTTGGTCTGTTGTATCTGCGATAAATTCGTTCAATATGTCTCCTTTGTGTTCTGCGTCAGGAGCAGCTTGATAAGACTTTGGTCCTTTATCTTTGTCCTGTAAACAAATCAGACTGGATTAACAAGGTTTTCACTCCAGTCAGGATTCTTTTAATTATATTTACAGTCTGTGATAGAATGGAGAAGGAAACCAGAGTGCTCAGAGAAAACCACAAACCTTCGGCAAGCAAACTGTCAAACTATTTCTTCACATTAGGATCTGCCAGAGTGGGATTCAAATCTAGGCAGTGAGAAACACTGATCTGTAAGTGTACACTTTAGACTTAATCAACGGAGATTGTTAAACTTGCAAACACACCATGTTATACACAAAAATATTTGTGTAAAACTGTTATTTCCAAATAGATATGATTCAAACAAATTGATTATTTTTGAAATTGGCATGACAGAATGTTTTTTTCACAAACATTTTGACATATTGATCATAACTGAAGCCATGGGACAAACAGATTTCTTTTCACGAATAGGATGTCAGGCATTCCAAAGAACTTTGTATGACTAAAATTACTACACAATACAGGTGGTTCCCTTATGGGAAAATTATGGAAATTGAAATATATTGAGAGAGAGAGAGAGAGAGAGAGAGAGAGAGAGAGAGAGATATTATGCAGTGTGTGTACATGTACATGTGTGCCTGTTTGTGTGTGTACCTGTACTACCTCTAATGCTAAGATCATCCTCCTCTGTGTGTGTATGTGTGTGTGTGTGTGTGTGTGCATGCATGTGTGCCTGTATTACCTCTAAAGTACTAAGATCATCCTCTTCGATATCTATTTCACCTTTGTGTGTTTTCTTTCTGATGTGTAAATGTTCCTTCATGTGTTCCTTCTCTGTCGTTTCTATCAGCTCAAGTGTCTTAATGCATAAATAAAATATTAATATGTTAAAAGCACTAAAATTATAAAAAATAAGTTGAAACATAAATCAGCCACTGTTGTTCGACATAAAAGTTGAAATAAATATCAAATAGGAACAAATGTAAAACTTTTTGTAATTTACCAGAAAATTTATTTCGTGTAGCAGACTCTAAGTTTCTCACTACAGTCAAAATGTCAGCCATATTGCAAAAGTTACACAACAGGAAACATGACTTAATTTCCATGGCAACAACAACAGGATGACATCAGTAACTAAGGTAATCAGAGTGATATCACACTAGTTCCAGTAAATTGTGATTGGTTGTTGTTGCTGTAGTGTTATGTTATGTCACATCAGCAATTTTTCAACTATTTGCAACAAAAGTAAGCTTATCAATCTGAAAGGATAAATAAGAGTACAAGTTTGTGTATGCTTGAAATGTACAATTGTGTATTATGGGTTGTCTTGTACTAGCCAACCCTCTGGGTTGATCTTTTGTCAAGGTGCTAGCTCACCAAATCAGTATGCTGAAGACAAGACTTCCACTCTCCCCAGTAGCATTTCCTGGCACTGGGGAAAGTACCGAGGTTTACCAGTCAAAATGCTGTTCTCTTAAAGCAGAGTGCCAAATAAAAAAGCACTGCCTTTTCTAAAGTCTTGTGTCTGAGCCGAGGTTTAAACCCATAACCTTCTGCTACTGAGGCAAACACTCTACCACTGAGCCATCAAGGCAGTGGTACATTGCCAGTATTATTACATGGATATCTGGACAAATTATACAATAAACCAATTTATCTAGAGTTACAGCAAGATCAAAATTATCAAGAATCAAATGACTTCATCATCTTTTTCTTTCCTTTAAAAAAAAAGAAAAAGAAAAAAAAAAAAAAGAAAAAGAAAAAAAAAAAAGAAATGATTTAAACAACACAATAATGTTTTCATATAAAGTATCTTACATGTTTGGCCTCCTCTTCCCTCCATCTAGCCAATTCTTTGGATGCTAGCTCCTCTGGATTCATTCTCACCAAATCAAATGGCTTTATATTTCTTTTGAGTATTTTTCTAAACAAACCCTGCAATATAAATTTGTTACATTTGTGTAAAAAGTGTACAATTCATGAATTGTGACACCTGTAACAGGGAAAACATACTCTTTCAAATGTCTTTTGTATGGTTATGGCAGATTTCTTATTTTTGGTGTTTTTCCGGTGTTTTTAGGCGATTTTTAAATTATTATAATTTTTTATTTTTACTTTATTTTTATCCAGTCAACTTACTTTATAATTATAACATATACATATACCTTATTTTTGGAATCAGTAATATATTTGTTTTTATATGATTACAATATATACATGTATGTACCTTATTTTTGGTATCTTTAATATTAAATATAAGACTCCTATATCGTGACTTATATTTGTGTCCAGTCTCTTTGAATAACTTGAAGAGTTCTTCCTCAATAGATAAAGCAATCTTCTTCATCTCACTGCTAGACAACATCACATCATCAGCATCCTCCGATCTAGATAAACGTAAAAAAAGCGTGTATATATATGAAGAACGTGTGGCAGAATGCCTTAGGCCTAAGACTCAAAATACAAGAAGTGGAGTAGCGTGGAGTAATGGTGATAGAAACCCAGTCAAGATTCCTTAACTTATATTGCAGCTGTCAGTTTTATAATGTTGGAGGAAACCAGAGTACCTGGAGAAAAATACCAACCTTCAACAAGAGAAACGACAAACTTTCAGTTTGCTTGCCAAAGAGTTGGTGGTTTTCTTCAAGCACTTAAGTTTCCTCCACCATCCAAGAACTGACCCCCTACATGTAATTGAAAGAATCATTACTGGGGCATAAAATGTCATTACAAAACTCATTAAATCTAGCTGTCATAAAATCTGGATCCACAACTGAAACCACAATCTCTCTAGATGCTTGACTAGCAACCACCTTTCTAGATCATTGGTTGCAGCCCCAACCTCTCTAGATTCTTGGTTTGCAGCCCAAACCTAACTAGCTCTTTGGTTTGCAATCACAATTCCAGACTGCAACCACAACCTCTCTAGATCCTTGATTGCAACCACAACCTCTCTAGATCCTAGATTGCTACCACAACCTCTCTAGATCCTAGATTGAAACCACAACCTCTCTAGATCCCAGAATACTACCACAACCTCTCTAGACCCCAAAATGCTTCCACAACCTCTCTAGATCCCAGAATGCTAGCACAACCTCTCTAGATCCCAAATTGCTTCCACAACCTCTCTAGATCCCAGAATGCTACCACAACCTCTCTAGATCCCAGAATGCTACCACAACCTCTCTAGACCCTTGGTTGCAACCCCAACCTCTCTAGATCCCAGAATGCTACCACAACTTTTCTTGATCCTAGATTGAAACCACAACCTCTCTAGATTCTTGGTTTGCAATTACAACCTCTCTAGACCCTTGGTTTGCAATCACAACCCCTCTAGACCCTTGGTTTGCAATCACAACCCCTTTAGACCCTTGGTTTGCATCCACAATCTTTAGACTGAACTAAGTTCGAATTAAAACCCCTCTAGATCCTTAAAAGGATGAAAAGACAGACACAAAGTTATTTATTTCACTTATATTTAGACTCCCCAATCTATAGGTCACAATGCAAAAATATATGTACGTGTATGTATATCTTATGACAATGAACGGGTTGAGGTTTTTTCATAAATAAGTATAATGAAAATACATGTATGATAAAAAACAAAATACCCTGATGGAAGGCAAACTAAACAGATAGCTTCTATTTTTATATTTACCTCCTAGCTAAAGCATCTCTTAACGACTTTCTAACATTTAGTCTAACTGGATCTGGTCCTTCTTCCTTTTTCTCTTCTTCTTTGCTGTGTTTGTCTTTATGATGATCTTTGTGTCTGTGTTTATCTTTACTACTGGATCTTTCTTTAGATTTGTCTTTGTCATGTTCTGAAATTCATTTATATAAAGTTTCACGAATATATGTAGAAACAGAACAGCCCAAAAGCCCATCAACCACTTAGCAAAAGCTGGAAAATGGCACTACTAGCTGAAGAGTATAAAGAATTACTCAGGCTGACATTGAAAAGATTTGCCAGGGCTAGAATGTATAAAGAAATGCTAAAGCTTGACAGTGTAAAGAATTACCAAGGCCAGGATTAATCAATGACCAATGCTAGACAATATAACAAGAGGGCCATGAAGGCCATGGACGCTCGCCTGAAAATAATGTACACTCAGCTTGATTTTGGCAAACTGGAGCTTCTATTTTCAAAAGAGATTTTTCCTATATTTCAAACTAGTGACCTACTTATTGACTTAACATGACCCATATATGAACTTGAGCTAGCTTTTGTCAGGAAGATCAATCTCAGCAAGTTTGATGAAGATTGGACTAAAATTGGGGCCTCAGATGTGTTAACAGGGTTTTTAAATAATTTGACCTAGTGACCTACCTAGTGACCCAACATAACCAGAGAAAAACTTCAGCTAGCTTTTGTCAAGAGGATCATTCTGACTAAGTTTGATGAAGATTGGACTAAAATTGAGCCATCAGATGTGTTAACAGGGTTTTTATATAATTTGACCTAGTGACCTGCTTACTGACCCAACATGGCCCATATACGAACTTGAGCTTGCTTTTGTCAAGAGGATCATTCTGACTAAGTTTGATGAAGATTAGACTAAAATTGAGCAATCAGATGTGTTAACAAGATTTTTATATAATTTGACCTAGTGACCTACTTATTGACCCAACATGGCCCATATACGAACTTGGGCCTGCTTTTGTCAAGAAGATCATTCTAAGTTAAATAAAGATTGGACTAAAATTGGTGCCTCAGGAGTGTTAACAAGGTTACTGTACATACTTTACTATGCCCTGACACACCTTTTTTTTTTTTTTATTTTACAAACTTCAGATTTTTCTTGTTCATGCCAGTTTTCATGTAAGAAAAATATTTAAACATATACATGTACATGTATGTATGTTTTTTTTGTTTTTTGTTTTATGAAATTACCTGCCATCAGTCTTGCTACAATTTCTACTTGTATCTCAGAAACGGGCTTTTATGATTTTGTAAGATAGAACATTTGGCAGATTTAACAAATTTTTCCCATCAGGCAACTTCATCATCATCTCTGGCATCTCATTGTCAAAGCCTTTGTAGCAGAGTGGTCTATAATGCATAATCACTGTGCCTCTCAACCTAGGGTCAAATCATACTTTGACAATTTCTAGTGTGAGAAACTTTGTCAGTTTGCTTGCCATAGGTCAGTAGTTAACTCCATGTACATGGATTCTCCACCATCCCAGAACAGACCTCCTAGATATACATTAAGTGTGTATGTGAAAGAAACTTTACTGGTTTAAAAACCATTACTCAACTCTCTGCCAACACAAGCAACAAACTCATTTGCATTTCAGACTCTGAACGTAACCCATGTCACACTTAATGTAATGACAGAAATTAACAAAAGTGTCCATTGTAGCAGGTTGAACTATACTTACTTGACAAAGAAGGTGAAGGTTTAGGACAGAGTACTTCAAACGTTGGATGTTCTTCAAGCCATGATATTAAATTGGACTCGGTAGGTGCTGTTGGTCCTGTTATGATACGCCCTGATTTCTTTTCCAGAACTACGATTTTCTTTTCACTACTTTCTCCTTTTGGACTCTGTTAAGGTAAAAAAAGATTATATAAACCATATTAATTAATTACAGACAAATTTAATCAATTGAATGAAATGCTTAATCTGGTGGCTGAAATTTTGTTGAAATTGATTTTACTTAGTCCTAATCTCAAAATCTCAAAGATGATGGACTGTAAACTTTTACATGTACTTATATTATAATTAGTTTTAATTTTATAAACCTTCTGCAGTAGAAAAAATTGCGTATAATTAAGCCACATTAATATATAAACGGGAACAACTAATTCTACAGCATCTTTTAACTGATCTTTCCTTATATTTAAATACCACTGTTGTAGCTCAGCTGGTAGAGTGCTCACTCTGTAATTTGGGGGTCATGGGTTCAAACCCTGACTGGGTCTGACTCAAGACTTGAAATTCGGAGTGGCTGTCCCTTCCCCATGCACTCGGCATTACAAAATGAAAGTCACGGGAACTTAAAATAAACGAGGTCCCGTGTCAAGGTAGGTGTGGCATGATAAAGAACCCTGCTGTATAATGTCATCAGCACAACACTCATGCAAAATTTCTGCACTTTCGCTTATACTGGCGACGTCTCAATATAAGTGAAATATTCTTGAATGGGACATTAAAAACCATTTCTCAAATTATATTTAAACAAGCACCTAAACCTAAAAGTACCTGTAGTTTTATACTGCATTTAAGTATGAGGTAAAATAAGAACTGAATCATATCAGCTCTTTCATACATGGATAATATCATAATATCAATAAACAGTAAACAAGATTTTTCTTGTCACTTTATTATGAATCAGCACCTCATTTTAATAGGCCTCATCACACTTCTAAAACACTTAAAGAAAGGTTTATAAGAATATAGTTAAGATCCAAAGCTAAACAACATGTCATTATGATATGGGATACTACGTGACAACACAGTACTTTCATATTTTTTAAATTGTTAAAATATAATCAATTTAAAAATATTTTTAGGTAAATGAAGCAGCAAATATGTTGACATAATATTACCTTTGTCACTTGTTTTTCTTGTTGTTTGTGGATTATTTTCAGAGATTCTTTGGTATGTTTAGTGATACAGTCTTTACTACAGTACACAGAACCGACCCTGGCATGCTCTTTACATCCAGGTCCTATACATGGCAAAGAGCTGTGTTTTTCCTGTAAAGAAAAAAAACAACAAAAGGTCAAAATTTGATATTGATTAAAAAGTTTAATAAACAAGAATTCCATGGATTTAAATGTCTTGCCTGGTTAGTTTTTGATCGAGTAAAAAATACATTACTTTAACATAAACTTTCACATTTTGACACGCCACCACCGGCGTCGCCTACAACACTGGAAAAGTAACACCTATGTCTCCCCTTATGGCGATGCCAGGCTCGACAAATATCTTATAAAATCAGGAGTTTATAAATCATAGTCTAAATATTGTGTAGGGAGAGAAGACGGTCAGTTCTGGTATAGTGGGGGAAACCTGAGTAAACTGAAAACTTTCTAGCACTAGGATTTGCCAAAGTGGGAGTCAAACACAGTGGCCTGTAAACAGGAGCATTTGACCACCTGAATACATGTATAATTAGAAATCTTAGTGTGAGGAAGTTTGTCAGTTCACTTGCTTTAAGGTCAGTGGTTTTCATCTAATACTATTTCTCCAACATTTCAGATCTGACTGTTTTGATATAAATAAAACATTCTTGTCAATGACTGGAGTATAAACACTTTTACTCAACTTAAGTCTCCCTGAATTTATCACCAAATCCCTTTATAATGACAAAATATGAGAGAAAAATTTAGGGAAATGAATAAAGATTTTCTTTATTGTAACCTGCAAGTAAAGGACATCTGTCAATCAAAGACAACTTTTGTAGACCTTTATATACAGGTTAGATGATTAACTAATATTTTTCTTTATTGTAACCCACACATAAAAGGCATCTGTCTATTAAGACCAGTTTTCATAGTCAGAAGTGAACTCTTTATGCAGAATGGGCAATGAATCAATGATTTTTTTAAAATTGTAACCTTCATATAACAGACATCAGTCTATTAAGACCATGTTTTAAAGTCAGAATTGACCTTTAGATACAGTTTGACTTGTAAATATTACCTTCAGGCTTTTAAACCTTTTCTTCTTGTCTTCTGCGGTAGTTTTCCTTGCATGAATGCTTCCCAATAATGGTTTCCCGTCTTTATCCGATGACGACTTTTCCGAACCTTTACCTTCATCTTTATTATCAGTTTTTGAAGATTTATCCATGTGAGGGATTTTAAGTTTTTCCTGAGATGATGAAGATGCTGGTCTCATTTTCTCCTGCAATTTTGACCTAGTTAATGATTGATCACTGTCAGATGAACTTTGACCTTTTACATGCGTTTTTTCATTTCCAGTATTTTTTAATTTATCAAATACATTTTCATCAGAAGATTTTCTATGTTTATCATCACTCTTCATTTTCTGTGCTTTATCTTTGGTGTCCTTAATATATACATGTAAATGGATTTTAAAAATTTTAAAAATTAAATAACATCCGTGAAAAAAAGACTTCAAGATTGCTCTACACATCAGGCCCCAGATTAACAATCATTCACTAAATTGAGTGTACACTCAACTCCAATTAGGGAATTTTTCGATGTCAATTTTTAAGACATTACAAAAATAAAATTGAATAACTTGTGCTATATTTAAATTGTTTAATGTAGATTTGTTGAACAAAACAAATCTAAAATTTTTCAAAATATCAAAATATTGATCAGAGAAAAATTGAAATATTTGAGTTTAGTGTACACTTAACTGAGTGAATGATTGTGAAACTAGAGCCAGCATACAGACACAAAAGCTTCTAGCTGCCAAGGCATATCCTAGCATATCAGTTGGCAAAATGTTTTTAATTTTCTGAGAGTAGTTCAGTTTTCTTCTCCATTTCAGAACAATCTGTCTCCAAGCCCACTAGCCATAAAAGTATGTAAAAGGTTGACAAAACTGATTGAAAGGACCAATGCTTTGAACCAGGGGTTCAAAATTATATTTCTCAATGATAGGTCCAGGACTTTTTGCCTTTAATTTTGGCAGGTCCAAGATTAAGATGGGGGGGGGGGGGGTCCCATATCAGCACTTGAAGGTCCATATGTGCCAAAATTGAATAAACTCATTGGACTTTTACAGTAAAAATTCCAAGGATCCCAAAGTAAAATCAAAAGGTCCCGGACTTCGTCGGAGTTGGGGAATTTTTGAACCCCTGTTTGAACAATTTTTTAAAACATGATTTTGATCAGTATTAACTTTGAGATCAATGATGTTTGTATAAGTCATGACCATAAATAAAGATAATGTGGTAAGCAGTAACATTTTAAATTTCTTTAAGAATTCAAACAAGATTTTAAAACTGGTGACATGTTAAAATATAACAATTAAACTGTCTAGAAATAAGTGTTTGTATTGTTACACTACCACTTTAATGCAAAGCAAACCAATACAGTAGATTCCACTTAATTGCATACCGGTTAATTGCATATTCCGTTTAATTGCATAATTTTTCTCTGCACCAAACCATTTCTTATTTAAACAATGTAAAAAATTCCGTTTATTTGCATAAACAAAAGTCTAAATTCCGCTTAATTGCATAAAAAATTCTGAAAATTATGCGATCTTGGTCTGAAGTTTCATGATTACAAAATATATTTGCCGACAATGCAAAGGTAACCTCGACAGATGTTTACATTATATAAACATGTGTACAGCTAACACCAGGTGTGATATGAAGCCAGTCAATTAGTGTTCACTTTGTAGAGTAGTCATCCAATTGGTCTGTCTTTGTCAGGAAACGTAATTAATTATGTTAAACCAATTAAAAAGGGCTATGACAGGTGAAAAATTTGTACCCGGGTCACACAAGTTTTATAACGATTTTTTTTAACTGAAATTTATTTCCATTACATTTTCTAAGCCCAGACATGGTTTCACTGGAACTTCGGTGCTGGGTTTTTCAAACAAAGATTAAATAAAGCCAAAAACATTTTTTAAATTAATGTTTTTGTTAACATTGTTAAGGAATGTGTATCATTGTATGTACATTGACTGTTATCCCATAGCAAGTTTAATAACGCGTATATACAGTTCTTTTTGGGTAAACTCAATCAATCATACCTCAATCAAATGCTTTATTCTTTATTTATTATTTCCTCATTAAGATAAACTGGTTGAAATCATCGTTTACGGCTGAAAAACCCTTTATGAAGCAAGTTTTGTCGGTATACAGATCCAACATCAAAGACATTTTTTCACATAAGGAAGTGACATTTTATTCATTAATTTCATTGGATCAGACCTAGTTACACATAACAACGGGAATTTCCAATTTATGACTGATCGAATAATTGGTCAATAAACAATTAAAATATAACTTTGTATAAAATTAATAACAAGATAAGACATCTTTCAATTTATTTACACAAAATCTGTTTGAAATTTAATTTTACTGGACATCGTGCACGTTGTCAAGCAACTGGATTTTTTCTATGTCACATTTAAAAATAGATTATCGTACCGTGAAAGGGAGATAACTCGAACAGTATAACTCAGTGCCATGTGCGAACACGTGGATTTTTAAAAAGAAGTAAATAAACAAGAAATACGAATATCGCGAGTGTTAAGCAACAATGAATTAAATACCAACAGATCTTCTAGTTACATACATTTTCTAGGATTAAACACAGATCGATGGTCTGAAAGAAAAGTCCACCCATACCACATTTTGGAATCCCATGTAAATACGAGGTTTAAAACGATCAGCTAGAATTTTAAATCTTTATTTAGTAAAGAAAATATATTACAAGTCTTGAGATTTTAACTATATGTAATTAAATATTTTTTTCAATTATCTTTAATTATTTATTTTTTTATGTCAAAGGAATTACAAATTTTCTGCTGTTTCTACAGTACACCGACTTTGATGTTTACTAAAAAAACGGCCTCACCGGGAGTATCCATCAATCGATCAGCTAGAATTTTTAAAACATTATATACAAATTAAAAAAAAAAAAAAAATTTTTAATTTTTTTATTCTGAATTATTTATTTCATTTTTTAATTTCAAAGTAATGACTTATTTTCTGTTGTTTCTACAGTGTTCTATGATGCCTACACAAGTACTAAAATGGCCCCAACCCATGTATCCATCAATCAATTGTGCCCAAGGGGTATTTTCGGTTATTTGCATATTCCGCTTAATTGCATAAAATTTTCTGACACACAGACTATGCAATTAAGCGGAATCTACTGTATGTCAAACATGACACACACACATATGCTTTGCATGGCAGCTTACAAGTGTAGTTGAGTGGAGTGAAGTAATGGTGTTTTACACCCCAGTCAATATTCTTTCACTTACTTTGAGGCGTTCAGTTCTTGGATGGTGGAGGAAACTGGAGTGCCTGGAGTAAAACTATAGACCGTCGGCCAGCAAACTGACAATCTTTCTCACACTAGGATCTGTCCTGAGTGGGATTCAAGCCCAGGTGGTGAGATGTTGTGATCTAGAAGCATGTGCTTTAGACCACTCAGCCACCGAGGCCTTGGCAGCTTACAAAAGATTCTATAAACAGAAAGTAGGTTATGGCACTATAAATTCTGTATCTAACTTGAAAACCCATGACCTGTGCTTCATGTTGAAAGTATGATACAAACTTTTCTAACATGCAAGAAAAAAAAAACCCTCTAAAGTTCAGAAGGTAAAAAGAAACTACAAAGTGGAAAGGCACAAACCTCTTGCTTTAGATTGTCTCCCTTCTCATTAGTCTTTGATGTTTCTTCTTTCTTTTCTTTCTCTGCCAAAAAAAAAAAAATTAATTAAATAAATAAATAATTTAAATGATGATAATAAAAATTCATGAAATGCAGCATTTTTTTCAGTTTTCATTTATGAACATTAATACAACATAAACGTATTTGTGTAATCTATATGAGAACATAGATAAAAGACATATCTTTGACTTTAAAACTAAGCAATTATAGTTTTTGCTGTTTTTATAGACATTCTTCAGATTTCACAGGATACCCAAAAGAAGAGAAAAAGAAACAAGAGGCCCATGGGCCTTAATGCTCACCTGACGATATCTCCAAAACTGTTTGCAAAGTGCAATAGGCAATATATCAAGTACAGAAACTTTACATGTTTTCTCAAGTTAAGAACTCCCACAAAACTTTAATCAGAAATATCCAGTCACATTTCATTTACAAGCAGCTAATATGCATGAAGTAACTGTAGTGCAATGAATAATTTTCAAATCATTAACCAATTTCAGTATACTTATGCAGCTATGTCCTTGACCTTTAAAAATACGACTTTGAACTGCATGTATATATCAAAATGATCGTCATGTCAATACCTACAATATTCTAATATACATGCTTATTCAAAAAGTTAATAGTTTTCAAGATAATTAGCAATTTAAGTTTTCTTTTGCAGCTCTGACCTTGACCTTTGAACATATGACCTTGAACCATATATCAAAATGATCATTGTCGCAATACCTACAATATTCTTATATACATGTCTTTACAAAAAATTAATAGTTTTCAATATAATTAGCAATTTAAGGCTTCTTTCAGCTGTAATTAGCAATTAAAGTTTTCTTTTGCAGCTCTGACCTTGACCTTTGAACATACGACCTTGAACCTGACCATATATCAAAATGATCATTGTCACAATACCTACAATATTCTTATATACATGTCTTTACAAAAAGTTAATAGTTTTCAATATAATTAGCAATTTAAGGCTTCTTTCAGCTGTGAACACATGACCTTGAACTATATACCACAATGATCGTCATGAAAATACCTACAATATTCTAATATACATCCCTATACAAAAAGTTAATAGCTTTCAAGATAATTGCCAATTTTAAGGCTTCTTTTGCAGCTGTGACCTTGACCTTTCAATATATGACCTTGAACCATATATCAAAAGATCATCATGAAAATACCTACAATATTCTAATATACATGCCTATGCATATTTTAATTGTTTTCAAGATAATTAACAATTTTAGTCTTCTTATGCAGGTGTGACCTTGACCTTTGAACATATGACCTTGAACCATATATCAAAATGATTTTCATATCAATACCTACAATATTCTAGTATACATGCCTATAAAAAAAGTTAATAGTTTTCAAGATATAGTGACAAATATATAATTTTTAGCAATTTCCTAACTAAGTGCCTTGCCATTTCCCCATTTTGAGCCCCATGGCTACCATTTGTGCAAATCTAAAACTAGATTACCTAAAAATGTTATAAATGAAATAACTAAGGTTTATCTCTTGTACATTCAGAAAAGAAGATTTTAAAAGTTTTTCACTATTTCCCCTATAATGGGGCCCCAAGGGAACATAACTCATTCATTTGTGCAAATCTGAAAGGGCTTCACCCAGGCATGATGGTTAGCAAGTTCATGAAATTTGGCCCAAAGGTTTTGGAGGAGAAGATTAACATTTAAAAATTTTACGCATGAGGGATAACGCACGACAGACGAAGATGGATAGCAATAGCTCTTCTTGGCTTTCAGCTCGTGAGATAAAAAAGAAAAAAGTTGGGAGGAGGTAATGACCCACGATGTCCAATTCTTATGTGCAGCTCTGATATGTCTCGAGTTAAGTAATGGTGCTTTATGCTACTTAGTCTGTCTGTTATGGATGGAGGAAACAAGAATGCCTGACAAGTGAACCACCAACCTTCAGCAAGTGAACTGACAAACTTTCTCACTAGGATCTGTCCAGGTGGGATTCGAACCTAGGCAGTAAGTGAAGACCAAAATCTGTACGGATGCTTGTTAGACAACTTTGCCACAAAGGCCACTCTGCATTTTGGAGTATTATAATAAGGTTACCTGCACACACAGGACATGTGTATTCTTCATTGTTCTTTTCCATTTCTCTTCCTCTAGCTCTGGATATACCCACACATGTACCATGATACCAATTCTCACACTTGTCACAACCAATCATAAACCTGAAATAAAACATTTGAGGAATGTCTATTACTATGGCAGATAGAAATGACCTTGAACAAAGGTTAATATCAGTACAAAGAAATTACCTTGAACGAAAGTTAATGTCAGACTAAATTTTTCATGATAAAATAAACTAGAATTCACTCTCAAGACAACATCTTTGCCCTATCATCTCCAATTGACCTCATGACCTTGACCTTTGACTTTCACACCTAAATATGTTTGGGGACCCATGCTGGTTTTATTTGTGCTGACAAATTTTTGCACAAATGACACATTTTAAAGTTTGCAAATGAGTGTGGGTGTAGCATGATCTGTCAGAAGAAATTTAAGCTTGCCCATACATGCAATCATAAAACGAAATATTTAACATTTTACATCAAAGCTATGCAATTATTGATGTAGGGCAAGTGCACAATCTCCAGACATAAATTTTGTGCAGAATTGCTACCCTGTACATACTGTAAATCCCCACATATAAGACGGTTTATTTTACCTAAAAATTTATTTTTTGAGAGATGGGGTCGTCTTACATGACGGTACACAACTGAGGGGTTGAAATTCTTGAGAAAATGTCCACACACGATCGTCATGTCCGCCATCTTTGTTTTTGTGTATTGCAGTTTCATAATGGTTGATATATTTTACAGATTCATAACCACACAAGAAACACTAATTTCATACTTTTTGTAGTTTTGTAGTTTTATTGATAAAATAATAAATAATAATTATATTAATATAATTATATTATTATATTAAAATAAGAAATAAAAAGAAAACATCAAGGTTTTGGTAAGTACAGTTATCAAAGAGGCCGTAAATATTCTTTACAATATTTTATTCTTTTCGTTCACTTTTAATAACAATCTAGAAATTAGATAAACCACACTTTTTCTGCTTCACACGCAAAGGGCAATATGTTCTGAGTATCAGGGTTCCTGTCTTCAACAGCTGATTGATAATCCAATAAACAAGAACAGATTTTTTAAAATGTACTTTTAATGAATTTATTTAAAAACAGAACAGATATACATCTTTATGATTACTGATAATGAGATGTTCTGGCATCTGATTTTATTTTTACGTTTTTTGATTTATTCAAAACTTAAACTATAATCAAACGGCAAAGTAATGAATAACACAAGTATGGTATTAAATAAATCATAAATAATAGGGGAAAATTGGTAGAAAGTTTAAGGTCTCATTGGTAGCGTTAAATACCAGTACCAGTATGGCCTTGTCTGAAAATCATGGTCGTCTTATACATGTAGGTGAAGTATCGCCTGAAATCATCAAAAATGATGGGAAAATCCCACCCCGTCTTATAAGGGAAGTAGTCTTATATCCGGGGATTTACGGTACATGTATAATCATAAAACCATAAAATCATTAATATTATTACACATCAAAGCTACTTGTTTGATGGCATTGATGTGGGAAAATTACACAATCTTCCAACATGTACCTTTCACACTGGAAAGCTACTAAAGATTCTACAATCTCCAAACTTATTCTAAAAGCTACTAAAGATTATTTAAACATTACCTGTTACCATGTGGCTGTTTACAAATACAATACAAAATGTCGGGTGGGTCCCAGTCGGAATCATTTTCATCATCTTCAAATCCTACTATCTCTTCTCCACTTTCTTCTCCTAAAATGAATCAATTGTTTAAACATGTGCTTCAGCATACAACAAAGGGTAAAAATCTGGAAAAGTAACTTCAAAAGTTTTGTTTAAGTGGTATGAAGAGTAGAGTCACAACAAGATGCCCACGGGCCTTAACGCTCACCTGGGGAGTTGTCCAAAATTGTTTGCAAAGGGCAAAAGACAATATATTAGGTACAGAAACTTTACAAGTTTTCTCAAGTTAAGAACTGCGACAAAACTTTATCAGAAATATAAAATATATACATGCCTTTACAAAAGTAAAGTTGACAGTTTTCAAGATAATTAGCAATTTAAGTCTTATTTTGCAGCTGTGACTTTGACCTTTGAACATGTGACCTTGAACCATATATCAAAATAATCATTGTCACAATACCAACAATATTCTAATATACATGCCTATACAAAAAGATTAAAGTTTTCAAGCTAATGCACAATTTTAGTATTTATAAGTCAAAAATAACATTTCAGGGACAACAACTCCTACTTAATCATATAGTTATGAAACTTGGTACCTTTTTAAATTTTGTCATGCTGAACATTTTAACAATGTTTTGATTTCATATATCTCTTAATATTTGCAAGAAAATTGCTCAAAACTGCATAAATTACAAATTAGGTCATGACCTTGATTTGTGAACTTGATCCTAATTTAAAGGTCATTTCAAGAAAAAGTCAAAACTGAAAACCTCATGTCATTATCTGTTCAAATAGTCAAGTAATAACAATCTGAAGCCATTTTACGAAAATTTTTTTGATGAAATGCAAAAACGTGTAACCCATTTTTCGACCAAATTTTACGAAATGAACAAACTATAGGCTTAAGACCCTAGAGAAGCTAAATATCACATCAGATTTTTTCTCCCATCATCAGTTTCGGAGAAGAAGATTTTTTTAAAGATTTTTGGACCCTTAGGTCGCCATTACCTAGTTTTGGTAGCCATGGCAATGCCATGAACAAATCCGAATTGCACCAGCCCATATATGCTTTTGACTACGTATCATTGAAATCTGTCCAGCAGTTTTGGAGGAGAAGTCGAAAATAGGTGTTAACGACGCACGCACGCACATACACACGCTGCGCCATGCCATAAGCTCACATGACCTTTCGGTCAGGTGAGCTAAAAATGGAAGCAGTTAGTTCTGGGATGGTGGAGGAAACTGGATTACCAAGAAACCACAGACTTTCAACAAGCAAACTGAAAAATTTCTCACACTAGGATCTACTTCAAAAAGCAGAGTGGAATGGAATAATGGTGTTTTACACCCCAGTCAAGATTCTTTCACTTATTTTGAGGCAGTCAGTGGTGGAGGAAACCGGAATGTCCAGAGAAAACCACTGACTTTCAACAAGCAAACTGAAAATTTTCTCACAATAGGATCCAACTCGGTGAGATTTGAAACTAGACAGTGAAAAGCACTGTGATCCATAAGTTTGAGCTTGAGTTTGACCATCGAGTCCCACAAGTGGTATTAGAAAATTTACGAATACATGTATGAAGATGCATGAGTATTCCATACAGTAGACTAACGAATGAGGGGCTGGGAATTTATCCTTTGCCAGACTGTATGTTATGCCATGATTAAACATGAAAGAGAGCATGTTATTTAAAACAACGCCATGAAGCAGGGTCCAAGTAATTCCAAGGCCCTTAAATTTTTGCTTGGTCCCTATATTTGAAATATTTCTGCAATATTAATTTTGTTCAGTTTTTTTACCAATGCTATCCACATGTGGGTAGGTAGGTAGGAAAACTTAATTACACTTTTGAAAAATTTTAAATTGGTTTCATATATCTCTTTTTACACAACATACAATTTTTTTGCTAACTAAAGTCTTCTTTGTTCCTCCTTGTGTTTTCTCCCATGGAGAAACACAGTAGAATTTTCTTACTACCATATAAACCTGCTCTAAGGTTGCCTCTCTTGCCAGGGTTATTGCCCTTTAATACTGTTTCTTATGTTGTTATGAGAAATAAAAAAAAAATTGGAATTGATAGTAATAAAATATTTTGGGTAGGGGTATTTCAAGTGGGTCAGGTGGTCAATGGCGAATTGCCCTTTAATACTGTTTCTTATGTTGTTATGAGAAATAAAAAAAAAATTGGAATTGATGGTAATAAAATATTTTGGGTAGGGGTATTTCAAGTGGGTCAGGTGGTCAATGGCGAATTGCCCTTTAATACTGTTTCTTATGTTGTTATGAGAAATAAAAAAAAAATTGGAATTGATGGTAATAAAATATTTTGGGTAGGGGTATTTCAAGTGGGTCAGGTGGTCAATGGCGAATTGCCCTTTAATACTGTTTCTTATGTTGTTATGAGAAATAAAAAAAAAAATTGGAATTGATGGTAATAAAATATTTTGGGTAGGGGTATTTCAAGTGGGTCAGGTGGTCAAAGGCGAATTGCCCTTTAATACTGTTTCTTATGTTGTTATGAGAAATAATAAAAAAAATTGGAATTGATAGTAATAAAATATTTTGGGTAGGGGTATTTCAAGTGGGTCAGGTGGTCAAAGGCGAATTGCCCTTTAATACTGTTTCTTATGTTGTTATGAGAAATAAAAAAAAAATTGGAATTGATGGTAATAAAATATTTTGGGTAGGGGTATTTCAAGTGGGTCAGGTGGTCAATGACGAACAAAGTTAATTTTACTTTAGGCCTAAAGCCCCAAAAGTTTTGCCTCCTTATCAGAAACAGCCAAATACTGATGGAAGAACAGCTTACTGTTAGAGTCATTGTGTTAATGATAGTGAATTATGCTTAATTTCTTATAGAAACACCAACAAACTTAATCAAATTGGCTATTTTTCACTTGATCAAGTCTACTTGTATCTGAAAGTTAATATTACATTGGCAAATAAAATGTAATATTTCAGCACACAATAAATAACTGCAGCTATGGGGATTTACATGTTAAAAAATCAACTTCGATCTACAGATGAGAGGTGTTTAAGTGTTCACACGTGTGACAGCTATATTTGAGAAAGCTTTACTTTGGCCTATAACAAGGTAAACTCTTTTTTAAATATATAACGTAATGCATCACTAACAACATAACTTTTGATGTAATTGTTCTTTTTTCGACATGTAACAGCGGCAACACTTTTCTTTCTACTAAAGGTTTATTTTATAAGGAAAGCTTAATCAATGGAATTCCCCAGAGTTTCAGTGATACATCATAGCGTTTGTGCGGGACCATTATTTCAATTGGCAATGGAATTAAATAAAGTGACTTTTTCCTGTTTTAACAACATTATTGGGGAATATTTGATGTAAACATTATCCATTTCATTCTGCACAAACGTTAAGAGGTATTGATCACATGGTACGCTGACAAGTTCCATTATTATAAAACCTTACCATCTACACTGCCTTCTTCAAAATCTTGACCGAAAGTTTTACGTTTCTTTCTGGCTTGTCTTTCCCTCTTATCCATTTCAGCACCTTCATGATGTAAAACAACATCATCTGGTTTGAAAAGATCTGTAACTGTTGGGTCTACAACAACAACTTCTTCAGATTTTCGAGACTTGCGTCTGGCAGCTGAAATATGTTCTGCATTTTTATCATCATGATCTTCAGTACTGTTTGATCGTTCCTTAGAATCACTATTTTTTACAGATTTGTCATGACCATGACTATGATCAGATCCTATTGAATTGTGTCTTTTTTTATGGTGACCATGATCAGAACCTAATGAATCATGTCTCTTCCTATCGAGCCCATGAGCAGATCCTGTTGAATCACGTCTCTTTAATTCATGGCTATTATGTTCTTTAGAATCTTGTCTCTTATGGTGTTTATGATGCTTTAGATCCTTTTGTTTGCGATCTTGATCATTTTCAATTTTTCCTTCCTTTGAATCTCTTCTCATGTGATTCTCCTTTTCAATCTCTTGTTTAGTGTCAGAATCGGATTTATCACTTTTTATTTCTTTTTTCATTTCTACACTTTCACTACCAGATTCCTGTTTGATTTTAATTTCTCCTGAAACATTTCTTGCCTCTTCCTTTTTCTGTTTAACTTTCCCTTTCGTATTATCATTTTCCGACGTTTTGTCTTTTTTATCCTCTATAACATTTGTCTTTTTCTTTGCAATAATTTCACTTTTATTTTCATTACCTGATAATTTTTCACCAGTTTCTTTTTTAACAACAGAACTTTCTGCCTCCTTTTCCTTATCCATTTTTAATTTTGATTTATTCACAATTAATGGTTTATCATCGTCACTATCAGATGATTTTGAAACACTTACTAATTTCTTCTTTTTACTTTTGGAGTTCCTGCCTTTAATGGAGTACCATCACTATCAGTGTCTACTTTTTCACTCTCATTTTGTCCTTTTTTCTTCAATTTCTTAGACTTTGCACCACTCTTGTTTGCACTCTCATCATTTTTAGTCCCTTCCTTTCCACCTTTCTTTTTCTTTTTGATTGGCGTTTCTTGTTCACTGCTTTCTGATTCCTCTTTGTTTATTTTTCTTTTCTTTGGACTACCTGCTGTAGCTTTTCCTTTTTTCTTTTTATTTTTCACAATTTCATCATCTTCATTTTCCTCTGTCTCATTTTCTTCTGACTTTGTCAATTTTCCTTTCTTCAACTTTTTACCTTTGGTTTCAACCTGTGGCTCTTCAACATTTTTTGCTTTTTTACCCTTTAATTTTCCTTTCTTTTTTGGGCTCTCGTCTTTTTCTGAAATCTTATCATTTTTAACAGGCAATTTGCCTTTCTTTTTCCCCTTAGGACTCTCCTCAACATCTTCAATAACTTCTCCCTTTTTGCCTTTTTGCTTGCCTTTCTTTTTTGGAGTTTCCTCCTCTTGTTCAGACTCCTCATCAGTTTCTTCCTTTACATTCTTTCCTTTTCCTTTCTTTTTAGGAGTTGTTTGTTCTTCTTCTTCTTCCTCCTCCTCAGATTCATCACTTTCCTCTTGTTTACTTTTAACTTTTCCTCCTCTTCTTTTTACCTTTTGTCTTTTTTGCTTTTTTTCCAACATCTTTCTGCTTTGCTTTCCCTTTTTTAAGTTTTGCTTTCTTAGGACTAGATTCCTCATTATCATTGTCGTCGTCCTCATCGTCTTCATCCTGAGCTTTGCGTTTAAGTCCTTTTTTCACACTTTTGAGTTTGCCTTTTACTCCCTACAAATAATTCCAGAAGAATTTTTATTTTAATTAAATTTAATGTATAAAAGTATCAAGAGGTTGGAGTAATAACAATATCATCCCAAAATTTCAAACTTACACAGGCCACTTTTTCAAAAATAAACCATGAATCAGTTCAGAGATTAAACAAGGTTTTGAGTCAACGGCCCTTGTCTTAGAGAGAGAGAGAGAGAGAGAGAGAGAGAGAGAGAGAGAGAGAGAGAGAGAGAGAGAGAGAGAGAGAGAGAGAATGAGAGAAAGAATGAGAGAAAGAGAGAGAGAGAGAGAGAGAGAGAGAGAGAGAGAGAGAATGAGAGAAAGAGAGAGAGAGAGAGAGAGAGAGAGAAAGAGAGAGAAAGAGAGAGAGAGAGAGAGAGAGAGAGAGAGAGAGAGAGAGAGAGAGAGAGAGAAAGAGAGAGAGAGAGAGGGAGAGGGGGGGTCTAAGAGACTGAGATGCCCATTTGCATGCTTATGAGCACAGAGCTTCTTACTGCTAGGTTTGAATCCCATTTAGACATAGTATAGTACGAGTGTTTGTCAGCTTGAAGATGGTTGGTATTCTTTTTTTCTAGGGTACTCCATATTCCAGTTTCCTGCCACCGCATTATACATGAAAGAATCTTGACTGGGGAGTAAAACAAAATTCTTCCACTTCCCTTTTTTTCCTTGTAAAGAGAGAGAGATTAGACGGGTGCTAAAGTTATCATTTTTCAGTACACAATGTAAGCCTACGTATTAGTAAGAACGATAAATAAATGTATTGATAATTTTAAATTACATGCATTATACTAAATACTTCTACAGAAATGCCCCAAGAGTTGTCATTCAGAGGAAGAATGAAATGCACATAAACCAATGAATACCTCAATCAAAAACATTGTAAGTGTATAATGATTAACACAATTAAGATTGAATTTCATGGTGTACAGTTAAGTAAAATGACAATTTTATGCCCCAATCTACATTCTTTCACTTGTCAGTCCTTTGGATGATGGAGGAAACCAGAGTACCCATAGAAAATCAACAACCTAAAGCAAGTTTTCAGGTGACACATCAAGATAAAGTTACCATTTTTAAGTGACACATCAAGATAAAGTTACCTATTTCAGGTGACACATCAATATAAAGTTCCCTTTTTTTCAGGCGACACATCAATAACAAGTTTTTTT
The DNA here is from genome assembly GCA_029721355.1 of Tegillarca granosa. Lineage (NCBI taxonomy): Eukaryota > Metazoa > Mollusca > Bivalvia > Arcoida > Arcidae > Tegillarca > Tegillarca granosa. The sequence continues at coordinate 5,433,440 of CM056610.1, read as the reverse complement.
CAGGTGATATATCAATATAAAGTTACCTTTTTTCAGGTGACACATCAATAACAAGTTTTTTTCAGGTGATATATCAATATAAAGTTACCTTTTTTCAGGTGACACATCAATATGAAGTTATCTTTTTTCAGGTGACACATCAATATTATGTTATCTTATTTCAGGTGACACATCAATATAAAGTTATCTTTTTTCAGGTGACACATCAATATGAAGTTATCTTTTTTCAGGTGACACATCAATATTATGTTATCTTATTTCAGGTGACACATCAATATAAAGTTAACTTTTTTTCAGGCAACACATCAATAAAAAGTTACCTTTTTTCAGGTGACACATATAAAGTTACCTAATTTCAGGTGAGACATCAATATAAAGTATCTTTTTCAGGTGACACATCAATAAAGTTACCCTATATCAGGTGACACATCAATAAAGTTACCCTATATCAGGTGACACATCAATATAAAGTATCTTTTTCAGGTGACACATCAATAAAGTTACCCTATATCAGGTGACACATCAATATAAAGTATCTTTTTCAGGTGAGACATCAATATAAAGTATCTTTTTCAGGTGACACATCAATAAAGTTACCTTATATCAGGTGACACATCAATATAAAGTATCTTTTTAGGTGACACATCAATATAAAGTTACCTTTTTCAGACCCTTCTTGCCAGGTTTTAGAGGTTTATCCTCCTCCTCCTCCTCATTTTCATCATCTTCGTCACCCTCTTCTTCATCATCATCTTTGCCATCTTCTTCCTCATTTTCACTTTCTTTCTCAGCTGGTTTCTCTGCTTTCTTATTCTTCTGCTTTTTGCCTTTCTATAAAGAATCAAAGGTTTTTTTTTAGATTAGAACACAGGGTTTGCTTAGAACACAGGGGTAGCTTAGAACACGGGTGCTTAGAACACAGGGGTTGCTTAGAACACAGGGGTTGCTCTGCCAATTGCCTATTTAGCCAATTGCTATTTTTTTAAAAATAATTTTTAGCCAACTGCTAATTCTTAATAAGTTTTAGCCAAACGCTAATTGCTAATTTTTATAATTTCTGGCCCTAAAATATTGATTTTGGTTAATACTTTTGCCGCCAAAATTTCATCAATTTCATTATGAGCTTTATTTTTTGAGGTTCACTTGAAATTTTTATATAAATTGGCTCCAAATTTTTAGTCATCTAATGTTTTGGCTCCTACCTTTTAAGAGCCAGAGCTAACATTAGAACATCATCACTGATTAAGAAATAAAGTATTTTTCTAATGTCTTTGCACAGGTATAAAGGACAATGGGTCGGCTCAAATTACATAAAAGCTAAAGGCATTGAAAAAATATTTTATTTCTCAAATTTATAACATATCTGACCAAATTTTGTGTTTTTGTAAAATATATTTCGTAAAAATATAGGATTCTGAGGAATTCATCTAACCTTGCCCACATATCTCACAATAGATGCTGTCTGTCGTTACGCTTTGAAATGCTCTTCACCGAGGTCACGTGACAGACTGTTTTTACACATTACCAATAGACAGTGAGTCTTAAACACTTTATACAGAGAAAACATTTGGAGTTATTAATATAACAGTATGAAAGTATGTATGATTAGATTTTTTTGGATTGGATGAATAATGTTTCATGTCTCAGTCAAGACTCTTTCATTTATATCTTTATTAGTCAGTTATGGGACGGTGAAGGAAGCGTGAGTGCCTGTAGACAACCAACCACCTTAGATAGACAAACCAACAAACTTTCTAACACTAGGATCTGCCCAATATAAAACAATAGCTATCTGTGAAAAAATCTGTCTCATATGTGAGAAAAGGCGATATGCTTTATAAAGTAACACACATTTTTACTTTCAATTCATAAAACAAAATCGTACCTGTGTTTTCTTGCCTTTAGCTTTCTGTTTTTTATTCTTTTTTGCCGATTTCATTTCTGTTTCATCTTCCGACTCTTCCTCCTCCTCTTCTTCTTCATCTACCTCCATATCTTCCTCCTTGGTCTCATTGGCTTGGTCTTTCTTTTTTGGACCCTGCAATAGCAGATTTGTGTTTTATATCAAAACAGGTGTTTGTCCAGTCAAGGAAATTCCATACCATTTTGTAGCTCAGTTGGTAGAGTGCTTGCTTCATATGTGGGAGGTTGAGGGTTTGAACCAGACCGGGTCTGACCAAGACTTGAAAATTGGTAGTGACTGTTTTTTTGTCAAGCACCTTGGCATTTAGATCAAGGTTAGTTATTTATCTAGTTTCACTAATATTTCTGGTCTGAAGTGAAATAAGGCAGTGCCTCTTCTGACAATAGATAGTATTGAAAAATTCCTGGTTTATGTTATAGTTCTGACCCTGCACATAGCCGCCAGGAATAAAGTGTGTTAGGATTAGAGGAAATTCTAACTTACACTTGGGTTAACTTCCATTTTGTTAAATAAAACCTATTAGTAAGAAATTTTTTTTTTTCTTGGCAATTTTAATCTCTGTTTATATCACCAATTGTAAAATCCATGTAAATCAAAATTATATATAACTTTCTGAAATATTATATAAAAGACGTGCACTTGATGTTAAATTGTTGGTCTTGTACTTGGATGAGCTATTGATGATGATATTGCAAGTTTTTATTGACTACCATAATCCTTCGATGTATTCGGACCCTCTATGTTTTCGGACACCCAAATTTAAAATTTTTAATAATTTTTAAATTTCCTCTAATTTTGGACGGCAATTTTTTACCTCTAAATCGGACACGTTTTTGCTGAAACTCAGTTGCAGCATGTTATGCAGAGCGCTTGAAATAAAGATTTAATAAAATCAAGAAGAAACTTTGTTGTTTTCTATTATTTTAACTATAAATTGTTGCTTTCACACATTTGAAAGCAACAATTTATAGTTAAAATAATAGAAAACAACAAAGTTTCTTCTTGATTTTATTAAATCTTTATTTCATTGTGTATTGGCGCCATTGCATCGTAACGTGAAACAGGTTTGTGCAATGTATTAACGTTTTTATGTAAACTAAATAAAATCATACCTTTGATAAGTGCTTTAATTTTCTATGAAAGTGAAAGTTGATTATAATTAATGTTCACTGCCGAGAAAAACTTGTAAGACAGAATCTTGTCGGTACACTAGTTCAACATCAAAGACATTTTTTCTGATGAAAACAGGAAGTGACGTTTTTCACTTATTCTCATATTTAGTGTTTGTTATGGGAATTCCAAAAACGACCATGTGATTGTTCCAATCGACAGACGCGAAAAAAAAATGTTTTCCAAGATAAAAATGACATTAAAATATGTTTGAAATATAATTTGAAATAATTTAATTTTTAACCTTTTATTTGTGGTAGTCGGGAGTCGGGACTTTTTCTATCTTTGCATTGTCATTTCTTAAAATGTACACACATACGCATAGTAAAATACTGAGTAATTGATTAAAACGAAATTCTCTGAACCTGATCCACAAATAATGCAACACACGATGTATAATAATAATTTGATTGCAGACAATTACAAGTAGAAAGCGGCATGTTGGTGCACCTCAAACATTGGGAGTTAATGAAAAAAGTCACGTTGTTTACTTGTAAACAAAATGGCAACCTCGATGTGTATTACTTAGAGAATCGTGATTATTGATCAACAAACGCTTTAAAAAACAATAATTAATGAAATAAACAACACAAAAAGGTAACTTTTACTTTTATTTTATTTAAAATTTTACTTTATCATTGATTTATGCGTGGATATCGCTGTTGATAATGTCTTAAAATATCGAGAGGGAACCGGGACCCAAAATCGGCTCCAAAATTTCTCTAATTTTTTGGACACTCTAAATATTCAGACACCCCCAATTTTCAAGATATTTAATTTTCAAATTTCCTCTAAATTCCCGGACACTTGAAAATGAAATTATTAAAATCTGTCCAAATACATAGAAGGATTACGGTAGTTTCATAAACAAATCTTGGATAAAAAAATTTTATGAACAAGACTTGTACTAGTTAGCTTTATAAGAAAGCCTTGTATTAAACAATCTTTACACTTTTTTATCAAATAGTTTTATGAACAGGTCTTTTTCTAAGAATAACATAAACAAGTTCAATCAAATCTACAATGCGAGCCCTTACCCGTTTTTTGCCTTTTTTCTCCACTACACTCTCTGTTGGTACTTCTTCTTTCACTTTATTTCCTTTAGTCTTTAATGATTGCATTTCTTCTTTTTCTTTCTGTAAGTTTTCTTGACGAATTTTCTCTGCTAATTCTCTTTGTTCTATTTCACCAATTCTGGTTGAGCGTCTGTTGTGAATTTTAAAAAAAATAAAATAAAAACCACTCAGATTAATAGTTGAGATTTTAAATTTGTATTTTAGACCATCTGTTAAACAATTTGGGTTTACTATCATAACACATAATACCTATTTTTGGGAAAATTGTCAAATGAAGTGAAGGGGCCTCGGTGGCCAAGTGGTCTAAAGAGCGCTCTTACAGATCACAGTGTCCCTCACTGCATGTGTTCAAATCCCACTGGGGACAGATCCTAGAGAGAAAGTTTGTCAGTTCGCTTGCCAGGTGGTGGTTTTCTCCGGTACTCCGGTCACTCTAGTTTTCTCACCCATCCCAGAACTGGCTGCCTCAAAAAAAGTGAAAGAATCTTGACTGGGCATAAAACACCATTACTCCACTCAACTGATGTGATTCACTATCCAACAGAAAAGTCGTTCTGTAAAAACTTTATCCAACAGAAAAGTCGTTCTGTAAAAACTTTATAAAAACTTTAGAAGTGTATCATGTGGTATGATGGCAGACCTCAATGGCTGTATTTTCATTTATTTAATAAACCTGGAACAATGAATTAAAAAATTCCTAAAGGGTTACCGAAATGGTTAGTATGTTGTGTTAAGAATTTTCAGTCATTTTCAACAAGATTAAAACTTTAACATGTTCTTAAGTACTGTAGTTAAAGACCATGATCCTTTGAATTTTTTCTCATGAGGTCAACTGGCATTTAACCCCAAAGTGGTAGACATTTTCTATTCCAAATTCCTCAACCACATCAGTTAAATTCCAAATACTATGTTTTGAAAAAAAGTGGTATAACGGCTATTTAAAATACCTTGAGGGAGTTGGACTTGGCTTATCTTCAGCTACCACTTCTTTCTTCCCTTTACCCTTATCTTTTCCTTTAGGAGTACCAGTGTTTTTCCCAGAATTCCCTTGTTCAGGATTTTCCTGAGTTGTCTCCTCTTGCTTCACTTCCTCTGTCATCTCCTGGTCCTCCTCTTCCTTTGCAGTAATAGCTCCTTTTCTAAGAGCTATTCTAGTGGACTTTCTTGGAGATGCTAAGGACAATTAAATACAAATATTGAGAAATATTGAGACTGATTTTTTTGTTGTTTCATCCAAATTTTCTAATATATTGATCAATTCTGAAAATTACTCTTAGAATAGAACAATACCCAAACAAAAATATTTCTTTTATGAATCAATTTGTGGTGTGAAGGCTCATTATAAAAAGTTATACAAAATATAATTAGTTGTACTTCAACAATGAAGTTCCTCAGTATACTCCATGATCAATATAAGTCATTCACAATCTGACGGCAGTGTTTATAAACATGGGTGAATTTAAAACAACACAAATAGGTTATGAATATGTGTTGTAGTTTATAAAAATAATATCCAATTTTCCTCAAGCTTTATTTGTTACAATGCTGCTGTTTACATTGTAAACTACCTACCTACATCCCACAAAATTTGTGTAGAAAGATAGAAACTTTTGTCACAAATATCCATAATCGTGCCCCCCCCCCCCTTTTTTTTTTTGAGGGGAAAGGAAATTTCAACTCATCTATATATGACACCTTATTTTAAAGAGTACAAATAATGTAAATAATGCTATGGGAGATGTACGTTAGTAAACCCAATTCCAACATTATTTTCCAGAAGATGTCAGTAGTATAAATGATGTCAGTAGTATAAATGATGTAATGATGTCAGTAGTATAAATGATGTCAGTACTATAAATGATGTCAGTTTGATGCTGTAGGTTGTAGTTTACTGATTGGTTTGGCACAAGTATAACAGACTGAATCATTTGAGATGTTTTCTTGTGACAATGTGAGAAAATGTACTAGCACTCTCAAGGACCTCTTAAGTGTGCACTTGTACATAAGCAATTTAGAAACATATATATTCAAATTTAATTTTAATTTTTTATTTTAATTTTCCTATCCTATTTTTTTTAAAAAGTTAAAGTTTTCCTATCCAAAAGGCAGAAGGTAGTGATTAATAAAGTATAACAAAATCACTGGTATTACCTGAAGGAGAAGCTGTTGCCAAGGTGATAGCAACTTTAGTTACTTGATTGGAGGATCCAGCTTTTGAAGCAGATGATTTTACAGCTGAAGTTGTTGCTTCTGGCATGGCAGGAACAACTGTCTGAGTCGTTGCTGTGGTTACACCAGGTGATGCAATGGTTGTCATGGTAAATGTCGTAGGCGACTGTTTTACTAAAGAGGAACCAGACTGTGCTTTAGGAGCTCTATCCATTGGCATGGCATAAGCATGATCACTAAATGTTGCAGCTATATGTGTAGCTCCTCCCCCACTTTTAGACTCATTCTGTAAAATTGAAACAAGGCAATACATTTTTAGAATAACATCAAATAAACATGCAGTAGAGGATACAGCTGCTTTCATCTTACTCCTATTCTACATAGCAGCAGTTTTGATAACAAAATACCAGTATCCACTTTCTCACTAATACAACAATACAAGGCACTGGGACTTTTAAGGAATTATACATTTTTAAAATGTTAAAACCATTAAGATCTCTAAATGAAAGACTGTAAGAAGATTTAACCAGAATCACTCAGTCTTTTAGTCTAGATCTAGTCAAAGAACATTAACTCTAATCAAAGATCATTAACTCTTACCAAAACGTTTATCAAAGAACACCAAGAGATTCATTTGGGTATTATCATAAAATATATGTGTGGAATGGAGTAATGCTGTTTTAATGCCCCAGTCAAATTTCTTTCACATACATTGAGGTGGTAAATTCAAGGTTGTTGGAGAAAACTAGAGTGTCCCCCCCCCTCCGAAAAAAAAGCACCCACCTTCTGCAAGCAAACTGACAAGCTTTCTCGCACTAAGATCTGCCAAAAAGGGATTCGAACCTTGGCGATGAAGTACAGTGCTTTAGACCAAGAGTTTCGCTACGCTATGTAGTTTTATACAATTTGTTTTCCATCATCGTCATGTTATACTTCAATAACTTCGCAAATATTGAAAACTAATCCTTAAATGTTAGTATCATTTTACTGTCCAAACAAGCACATGTATGACAATTTTCCTTAATATTAACAAGGCATTTAGTTTTTTATTCTCATTTTTACTAATTTTCATAGTTTTTTGTTTTTTTATTTTGCAATATACTACTGCTGAAATTCTTCTCATCAATTGATACAAATCAAAATCATATTTAAAAAAATCTGAAGTCATTCATTTAAATGAAAATAACATAATAATGTTAGTCCTATTTTATGACACTTATCTCTAAACATGTACATGTATGGTGAACTTCCATAAAATGATCAAGACAAGGAAAGATAACCCTCAGTTTTACTCCGATATTTATTGTTTTTCTCAATCTTTTCAATTTGCTACTGCTATGATATGAAATATATCAATGAACAAAAGGCCAATGGGCCTTAACGCTTACCTGAGGATATGGCCAAAATTATTTGCAAAATATATACAATATTCTAATATCAGGGTTCATGCTGCCGTTCGCTTTTTTCGCAAAATGAGAAAAAAAAAAATTTGGCGATAAAAAATAAACATCGTCGAAAGTCATGGCGAAAAAAATGTTTACATTAACAGGTTCACTACGCTTCACGGACATGAGCAGAGAGTCGTTAAAGCAACAGGTTTCCGTCTCTGTCTAAGTGTTTTATCAAAGCATAGATCTAGAGAGTTCCAAATGAGTGTTAAATTGGGTCACCGAAGCAATGTAGATGATGTTGATTAAACAAAATTCCATGTGTGAAGGTGTTAATTACAGGTGGATTTATCATTTAAAGAGATTAATTACCGATGTAAGCGAGTGATTACCAAGCCGCGTTTACGGATAATCACAGGTAATTGCTAAATTATATTGAGATTATCAATTATTGGCGGTAGATCTTTGAAAGTAGTAAAAATTAAATTTGTGCTTTTGACGGTTTTGTTTACAGTTTACTTATTACTTATAAGTGATTTATTTTATGAATAAAAGAAATAAAACAAGAAAACTGTTGTTGTTCTTCATGTCATCAGACATGCATTTTATAAGCCAATTGATTTCTATTAAATTTTCGCCAGAAATTACAATTAGACCAGGAAATACCTTTGGCCCATACAAATTGTATTTAGCGGAAAAAAAATAATTCTGGCAAAAATTTTGGAGAAAAAAAAATTGAAGTCAGCGTGACCCCTGCTAATATACATGCCTATTAAGGCTGTCACATTTACAAAATTTTGTAAACGTTTACACGGATACAAGTAATCGAAACGGAACCGTTTAATCGTCAATATTATAATCATTGTCATTTCAAAATTTATAAGTGAAGTTAGCTCTTACCCGAGACAATTGTTGATAATTTCATGTTTACTTTAAAAACTTGATTATTTGCTGATGCAGATACTTGAATTTTGTTGTGATGTAACCTCAATGAAAAGGAAACCAATAAGATGTCAAAGTGCGCATTATCAGCTGAGTAATGAATCTAATGCTATTTTTAGATGACTTCCGGAAGCTATCATGGGTCATCTCAAAATGGGTTACTGTCCGCTTTATGGCTTACCGGCACCTGACTGATATCGAACATTATTTATAAGACATTAATTAATTCAAAATTGACCTATATATGATATATTCAGATATTTTTGAGTGGGGTTCAATAGGGGGTTCATTTTACCGTTTAAACGAATGTTCAATTTGTAAACGTTTACAAGCTGGATTTGAAACGGCATCGTGTACATGCGTAATCGTGACAGCCTTAATGCCTATACAAAAAGTTAATAGTTTTCAAGATAATTAACAATTTGAGTCTTCTTATGCTTCTATGAACTTGACCTTTAAATGTAAGATCTTGAATCTTATATCAGAATGATCACCATATCAATTCCTAAAATATTCCAATATACATGCCAATACAAAAAGTTAATAGATTCCAAGATCAATTTCAGTTTTTAATGCACCTATGACCTTAACCTTTGAACGATGACCTTGAGCCATATATCAAAATGATCATGTCAATACCTTCAATATTCTAATATATATGCCTATACAAAAAGTTAATAGTTTACCAGATAATTAACACTTTGAGTCTTCTTGTGCATCTATGACCTAGACCTTTGAACATAAGACCTTGAATCATACATCAGAATGATCACCATATCAAGTCCTACAATATCCTAATATACATGCTTTTACAAAAAGTTAATAGTTTCTAAGATAATTAACAATTTAAGTCTTTTTATGCAACTATGACCTCGACCTTTGAACTTATGACCTCGAGCCATATATCAAAATGATCGTCATGTCAATACCTACAATATTCTAATATATATGCCTATGCAAAAAGTTAATAATTTTCAAGCTAATGCACAATTTTAGTTTTTATAAGCAAAAAATAACATTTCAGGGGCAACAACTCCTACATGCATTATCATATAGTTACAAAACTTTATTTCTTTTTAAATTTTGTCATGCTGAACATTTTAACAATGTTTTGATTTCATATATCTATTAATATTTGCAAGAAAACTGCCTAAAACTCTGAAGAATATAGCCTAAAACTGCAAAATTACAAACTAGGTCATGACCTTGACCTTTGACCTTTACCCCATTTTAAAGGTTATTTCAAGAAAAGGTAAAAACTGATAACACCATGTCAATATCTGTTCAAATGGTCAAGTTATAACAATTTGAAGCCATTTTATAAAATTTATAAAATAAACGCAAAAACATGTAACCGATTTTTGACCAAATTTCACGAAATGAACAACTATAGGCTTAGGAACCTAGAGAAGCCAAATATCACATCAGATTTTTTCTCCCATAATTGGTTTCGGAGAAGATTTTCTAAGATTTTTGAACTCCTAAGTCACCATGACCTAGTTTTGGTAGCCATGGCAACACCAGGAACAAATCTGAATCGAACCGACCCAGACATGTTTCTGACCAAGTGTCATTTAAATCTGTCCAGTACTTTAGAGGAGAAGTCGAAAAAGTGTGTTAACGACACACACGCACACACGCTGCACTATGCCATAAGCTCACATGACCTTTGGTCAGGTGAGCTAAAAATTGAAAGATCTGCAGTAAGTTACTTATATATTAATGTATAACATTATTACAACTTCAAAGTGACAACAGCAAAAGCTTGTAAACAAAAGATCATAGACAGTACAATGACAAGCTTACACACATACAAACTGGTACATATATATGTATACTACTCAGTGACTAATTTAAGACTCTCAGTGACAAGCTAAGACACACATACAAACTGGTACATTATATGTATACTACTCAGTGACTAATTTAAGACACTCAGTGACAAGTTAAGACACACATACAAAGCAGGGATCCACAAACGGGGGGTAAGGTCAATCGGCAGTCGGCAAAGGGTACATCATATATCAACCCCCCCCCCCCTATGAAAATATGGGTTAACGTACTGCTTTTCAACTTTCCATAACTGTCCAGCAGTTGGCAATGCAACAAAATATCAATTACACAGTTAAACTGAATTCTGTTTGGTACATCGGGATATCTGTCGTTTTAATTATAAATTATAAGTCGATGTGTGACAATGTGGCATATATAGATAAATGTTCATAAATACTGCTTATTATTATCTTGCAAAAATCCCATCACTGATAACTTAAAATATATTGACATATAACAGAAACAACAAATGATCCCGATACAAAAACCATGTGTAATGTCGTGATCATGTTGTTGTTGGTAACCCGAAAAACGGTCATAATCAATCTAATCAACTCTTGTGTATAGAGATCAGGGGACGTTATTAACTACAATCAGGCATGTGTATGACTGTGAAGTGTATATTCTAGTAGAAACGATGTTAACAGATGAAGCCACTAGTAATCAATTAACTTGTAAGGTATTAGGTAATTACCTGTGAATAGGGAAGTTCAGTGAATTGTGACACTGTCCTGAGTACTTATAATTGTTAACATGCTGGCATTAAAGAATTTTTAATTAGATTTTGTCTTACTATTTAGGGGAAAAAAACTGATTCGGATATTTTCCAATCGGCTTTTTGAAATTACCAAAAATCTGTGTTTGTGAAGGTCTGATACAAAGTATATATCAAATGTGTAATACTTATTCACTTCCAAAGCATACCAAAAGAAATGGGTACCACTGCGGACTACAGTTGGTAGAGTGTATGCTCCGTAAGTGGGTTGTCATGGGTTCGAATCCTGATCTGCTTTGACCTAAGACTTAAAAGTGTGTAGTTTTTTTTACGCCAAGCACTCAGCATTACGAAATAAAAGTCATGATTCTTTCGGATGGGAACTTGAAATAAACAAGGCCCTGTGTCACAGTAGACTTGGCACAGTAAAGAATCCTGCTATAGAATGCCATAAATACAACACACAGGCAAAATTTCTGCACTTTGGCCTATAACTAGCAACGTCTCAATATAAGTGAAATATATATATATTATGTTGGCCTCATTTTACTCGAGTAATGGACCCAGTCATGCTAGTAGTATCCCCTTCTTCAAAAAATTATCTACCAATGCTAGTTAATTTACAATGACTGTTCCTAAACAACATTACTACGGAAACTATGGCAGAACCCTGGGAAGGCAAGCACTTATCTAATACATGAACATCTAAAAATAAACGCACAAAATTAAACTACACATACATATTGTACAGCTGAACTGCGCTAATGGTTATCATAGAAAATCAGAAAAGAGCAACCCATTCAAAACTAAAAAGTTAGATAACCACTAACCAGAAAAAAATTTTCAAAGAAAATTATAATTTATTTGTGTATCTCATATGACCCTATAAGTACTTAACACTAACATCAGGTAAATAAAAAAACAAAACACATTTCCTAGCACATGATCAAGTGAGGAAAGCAACCCCGGCCCACCCCCCCCCCCCCCACCTTGTTTTACTTATCTGGCTTTGTATAAACTGTATTGTATCTATTGTGACATTAATCTGATATTCATGTTAATGAGAAATTGGATACAAGACAGAGCCATTGCTGCTACTTATTGTTTGTCAAATGCATGGTTCACCTTTAGCTAACATTGTCTGGATTGAAGTGTAATATTCTTGACTGGAATGTTCACTAACTTAAAAAAAAAAACAAAACAGAGAGATGAAAATATGTGTATATATCCCAATATCTTATACTTCAAAACCTAATCAAAGGTTCTGGGAAATACATCTATTTTGCCATCCTGGACTATATATTCATGTATATATATCTAACACAAGGCTCATCGTCTGGTTGTTAATATTTCTCTACCTACAAGTGCAATTACCTTAAAAGGGCTAAAGCATGCAGAAGAATCAGGCAAAAAAAGAGGATTACTGGCTGAAAAACTTAAGTGCGAACTCACATCAAACATAAGCGAGTCGCCCCCAGAATTTGCAGCCTCATTTCCAAGCCCTCCAACCTCGGTGTCATCAATTTCTGCCATAGCTGGGGAAAAGTCGTCTTCTGAAGTTTCTTTTAGAATCTTTCTAGCTTCTTCAGATGACAAAAACTCATCAAGTTTACTAAGATGTTCTTCAGAGAAACCGCTGAAGGGGTTCTTGTCCTACAAACAAAAATAATAAATAACAAAATTTCAATGTAATTAAAAGATCGAGGATACAGGGTTACATTGCCTTTTTAAAGTTGAAGACAGTCAGCTTATATATCTGTAATATAATATGCAAATTTTTGGAGAAAAAATACCAATAATTATTTAGTCAAACTCACTTATCACGCTTCAGAAAGTTACATAAAATACATGAATGATAATATTAAAATCTGAAACAGTATACTATTTAAGATGTAGTTTGATTGGAGGAGTGTTGACTTCAACTAGGAAGTAATGAGTGGAGTAAATTAAAGCTTCTATATTTTCAGACACCCTAATTTTTAAAATTCAGTAATTTTTAAATTTTCTCTAATTTCGGACAGGCAATTTTTTGCTGAAACTCAGTGGCACATGTGATGGAGAGCACTTTAAATAAATATTTTATAAAAACATGAAGATAAGTTTTTACCATCTGATTTCCGATTTACTGTTTATTGCTTTATTGCTTTAGATTTATGCTTAAGCTATATATCTAAAAACACTTCATGATTGAATTATCTGTACAAGTTGTGGTTCAAGCATGTGTAAGATAAGAATTCAATATATATACAGTCAACTCTCATTAATTCGAGATCGGTTTAATCGAAATTTCGCTTAAATCGAAATGATACAAATGGTCCCGTCAGATCACTATGTATTTCTATGCAATTTTGTTTGTTTAAATCGAAATACTGAAATTCAAAATTTTGCTTAAATCGAAGTGAATTTTCAGTCCAGATTACAAAATATGATTAAAATTCCAACGATTAAATCAGAATATACTTTCCTTGTTTACCATAATTTGAATTTGTTTATAAATCAAGTTGAAAGAAAGCGACAAAATCAAAAAATATATGTACACAAAAAATATTTTATCTGAAAAATATTGATCAATACCTGAAATAAGTTGGTTAAGAAGTGTTTATAGTCACAGAGTGATGGTTTACTTGGAAGATTATTTCCGACTAAAGAAAATATAAAAAAAGAAGTTGGTATCCCATTCTATTTTCACGATTTTTCACTTTGTACTCGACATACGGTCAGGTCATAGTAAACTCTCTGTCAGTAAAAGGAAAATTTTCATTCGTGTTAAGATAAAGTGGGCGGTCCGCTACTTTCACAGTAATTGATCAAAAGAATACCCAACGCAGAACTGGTCAAAGCCATTCAGCTACTGTGTGACATGCCAAGCCGCGATTTTAATAATCACAAAAATCACGCTAAGGATTACAGATGAGGAAGTTATGATTATGATTATGATTATGATTATGAATACAATGTTATGAATTTTGACACAAGTAACTCATGTTGTAATAAAAGTTGAGATCAATATTTTAGTTTAACGGGAAATTTCAATGGAACCTTGTAACTTCAGGTGAAGTTTTCGATTAACTTATTATATTGTTCAAAAAACTTTCGTTTGTTGAGCTTTACATTAACATAGAAAAAAATTATAATTATTTCAAATTTTTAAAGTTTAATTTAAACTTAATCTTAAATTTTCAATGATAATTGTAAGCGATACACTATACATAACAGCATGCATGTGATATGAATAGAGGACCCCTTTACTATGAACAGTTGTCTCCCGTTTCTCATCATTCTGAAGTGCCCATCAGTGAACAAAACGGGTAATTTGAAATTCGGATGAATCAAAATTATTCATCTGACCCCTTCAACTTCGAATTAGCGAGAGTCAACTGCATATATATATATGTTGCAAATGACCAAATAATTTTATGAAACAAAATGTTAAATACCTAGACCAAATCCATATTTTAATGAGTGTGAGAAACCTGATATCGCTTTATCGCGCATAAACTAATCATGTGGTGTTGATTACGTTGTTGTCATCGTGGTAACGATGCCGTCATATTCATTACATTTAATGTAGTCAGTTTTTTAACAGGACAGTACAGTCGTACATAGTTGTTATTTACAATTTTCTCCACACCTGAAACACATTTTTTTATTTGGCCTAAGTCAGGCTTTAGAAATAAAGTGTAGTTTACTAAAAACATCAGTTTCCATCCAATATTACTTACTTCAAATCCTTCCAAGTTTAAATTAAGTATGTCATGACCATCAGTTGTAGAATCATTGGTTACTAGTGATGAGACTGTTGACACTGGAAGAGTTGGATTAGACAATACTGTCACCTTTTCATTACTTGCCAAAACCTTGTTACCAGACATTTCTCTAAACAGGGTGTCTGAAATAAATATTATTTAATGATAAAATGCATAGCTGTCAAGGGTTTTCAAAGTTAAGCATGTGACAACCAGAAGATCGGGGCATCCCCCAGAAAAAATGGGAAAAAAAATGGTGTAAAATCCTTCATTCACCTGCAATCTGAGACATCAACAACAACGACATAATCTTCAAAACATGCAACAAGAAACCAAAATATTACTGGATCAGTATATAATACTGGATCTAGAAGTTTAGTATCGGGCTATGAAAATGTTAACAATATTACAAAAATAGATCTATGTTGTTAGTTTTTATTTTCTGGATAGTTTGATTATGCCTGTTTGTGAAAGTTTAGTGTGTGAGCGTGATTTACATCCTACATGCATGTGACAAAAGATGCAGTTCGTGTCACTTGACAGGTATGAAAACTACAAATGTGAAAATGTTCATACCAAATAACTTGACATTCAAAATGTAACAATACCCAATATTTTTAGTGAAAATGTTGCCAAGTATTTAAAATGTATATATTGATGAAAAAATTTCGAAAAAACACTAATATGTCCAGTTTTGGCACATTGACTGTTGACATATGATTTAAGTTGTATATCCATTTTAATATTACAATGTTTACTGTAGTGCTAACTGAACAAAGGGAGAAAACTCCCATTTATTATTATCATAGATTTATTTAGCATATCACTCCCAGATTTCTTGACAAACTGTATCCAAACTCATTATTTAATTTAAAAAATTTACAATATACAAGTATGAGCTAAAAGAAAATCCGCCATGATGCTGATGTAAATATTCTCGTTGCAGATGCAATGTGCATCTGCCCTTCTTGTCCAACCCTTTGTATCCAAAAAGTAACTGTTCAGAAGATGTTACCAAGACTCCATTAGTTCATGTATGCAGTATTTTCAGATTGTCATGTTACTGATTCCGAATAATTAGCTGTTAAACGCAATTATATAATTTAGCTGATGACTTCATTATCCAAAATAACACACGTGTAGACTCGTCAACAAAGATTGTATAATTGCATTATGCATTTAATACAAACCTTAGGCATTCCAAAACGTGATGAAATCAAAAGTAATATATTCGGTTTTGTAGAAATCGTTCGATTTCTAAGCAAAAATGGAAGTTAAATCACAGAAACGCTGTCTGTCCTTTGCATTAAGTATTCCTCGATCAATCGCCATATTTTATTGTCACGTGACCTTGTTTTTCCTTTCAACCTAATTTTCAATTTAAAATTATTAAAAGAAAAATGACAACGTACCAAAAACTTTTTTGCTTCATTCTTTTTATTAATAAGCGATTATTTCACATTTAACGCTCAATTTACCAAAGAAATCAAGTCAAAGAACCCTGGCTTTCATTTAATATCCGATGCACTTCTGTCATTTCCTTCATATGCTGGTAAAAGCCAGAGACCCTCGAATGCGAAACCTTAAGTAAAATGGCGGGAAAAGTAATAGAACGAGAATTATTCCACGCGACCAAAAAGAAACGGATTTCCCATGACAAACCTTGTCAAAAATGTCAAGAACTTGAAAAATATTTGAAGAGGTTAAAGAATCAAGTAAAGTGTGAAGTATTGAAGCTCATTACAAAGTCTATTTAAACGGGTAAAGTAATATGCGAAACAAAATTTAAATATTTGAATTAGAACTGATTCTACCGTGAAACTCTCACTGGTTTCAATTATTTATTCATTTACTTATTTATTTATTTATTATTATTATTATTATTATTATTATTATTATTATTATTATTATTATTATGCACATCCATTTCCTCAACGACAAGGTCTTGTTTTTGTTTTACCCTATGATGGCAATATAGAGATAAATCTCGATTTTGTAATCACGGGTTTGTACATATGTACATATACCCAGGGCGACCATACAAATATTTTTTCGTTCCTCAAGTTTCATGCTCCCATCGTTGAACCCCCCCCCCCCCAAAAAAAAAAAAAAAAAAAAAGGAGAAGAAGAAAACGGTTTTCTGTAAAATTTCGACCGCCAATGGCGTTTTAAAGCTGCATTAAGTTTACCAATTTTCTGAATTTTTTTTGATTTTCTAAAAATATATTTTTTTAAAAGTTAATATCTTCTAACCACGATCCGTGACATTCATTTTCTAAAATTTCATTTCTTTTAGCTGTAAATAAACGGAATCCTCTGACCGGTTGGTCAGAGTTCTACGATGATAATTATGAGCTTGGAGCATGCGCACGGATGTAGGGAAAAGCCTAGAATCGAAAGTGAAACATGACAGATTGCATTAATTGTCCTTAATTAATATCCAGATGTATTTGAACTGGTGTTATTTATCCCTTACTAAGTCACAAATGACAAAATCAATGTAGTTCTGTGTTTAATTTATCGTATTTCAACATTTTGAAAGTTGTGTTTAAATGACCCGCGTTTTGATGACGTAACCATGTTCTAATATTAGATCCGAAATGCTGCATCTCGCTGGGTAAATACTGTAATTTCTGTGTTTATTCGAGCTTTTATCGTTGAACCAAATGTAACATTCTTCATTAGGAACATCAGTTATTAGATTAACACCGTTTTAATTTTTTCTTTGGAAAACTTAATGCAGCTTTAATATAGAGAAATAAACCTTGACTGTCAAAATCGATTATCAATTTTGTATGGAGTGGAGTTGAGTAATGGTGTTTTACGCCCAAGTCAAGATTCTTTCACTTATTACGAGGCGGTCAGTTCTGGGATGGTGGAGGAAACCGGAGTGCCCGGAGAAAACCACCGACCTTCGGCAAGCGAACTGACAAACTTTCTCACACTAGCATTTGTCCCGAGTGGGATTCGAACCCAGGCGGTGATCACGAGAGGCGCTGTGATCCGTAAGCGCTCGCCTTAAATAGACCACTCGGCAACCGGCGAGGCCCCCAATTTTGTATGGTTTTTCGTTGATGTTTTTAAAAACAATTTATAACTAACTAACGTTAAATTTTAGCAAATTCAAAAATCCGATTAGCTAGATATCTTATAAAAAATTACCTCTCAATTTTCATTTCCGTTAAGACATTTTTAATTTTATTTATTTATTTATTTACATGTATTTATTTATTTATTAATTTTTAAATTCTTGTTACAAAAATCTGAGACTATTATTTTAATGAAAATTCGGTTATTTTGAGTGAAAGACAATCGTTATTAGCATCTTCAAAAAGCAATCCTTTATACATGTACACTTGTTGCGGTGAAAGTGATGATGTGAACATTTAACGATTTTTTTTTCGCATTAAGCGTTCAAGTAATAACTATAGTTACTACGTGTCTCTTGGCACTACTATGTTGCGTGTTTCACCTGCTCCGTATACAAAAAGGATTTTGCATCTTTTATCATTATGGCAGCTCTTGCACTGTTGTTTGTAACAGCCATTTAAATCGTGACTACAGTAGTAGTTTACAGAAAATAGCAAAATTGTACCCAAAAAATTAGATTAGAAACATAGATCTAATTGTTTTCTTTCTTTTCTTTTTTTTTTTTTTTTTATTTTTTTTTATCTTTCTTTCTTTTTTTTTTTTGGGGGGGGGCACGATTTGTATGAAATAATACATTTAAAAATTAGCACGTGACAATATCATACTTGAAATAGCGAATAGCAAAACGTCATCTCATTTCTCAGGACCCAGTTACATGAAATTTAATTAGTTTGAAAAATGGTTTGCAAGAATTTGAAAGTGATATACATATTCAATAGAATTTTGAAAACAATACATATCAGTTTCATGAAATAACATTTACAACCAAATATTTCCAAAAATATATTATTGTATGACAAGAAACAATTTTTGACCAGTTAATTGATCATCAAACTAACCAAGCTTTGAACAACTGGACCTATATAACCATTACAATTATCGTTGCATATTTTTAACAACATGCAGCAGGTTTAATAAAATTTGCGACACTGCGCATGCCTCCCAGGTATTCAGAGGACAGGATATCGACAGGTTCACCAGGTGCCAGAATAATGGATTGGGGATGGTATGCTTGTTGCGGCATACTGTTTTGGTGAGCAAGCACCTTTCAAAAAAGTTGTAAGAGTGCACGCTAGTACAAAGCAAATTATCACATTCGCACGTATGTATATCATGTGTCTTGTCAAGTCAATGGTCTTCTGCTACTGAACTAACTGTATCCGTTTTGTAGTCTTACTTTTTATTTTCTGTTAAAATTAGACTTAATTACTGTTTTTTTTTTTGGGGTACATTTTTGCTTTTCTTCAAGCTCTGTTTACGACGGATCTGTTTTCCTGAAGAGAAGCATGATATATATTAAAGTACGTTGTATTTCAAAACACTTATTATTATTATTATTATTATTATTATTATTAATTTTCTTTATTAATTATTTTATTTTTTATTTTTATTAATTAAATTTTATTTATTTAATTATTAATATTTATTTATTTATTATTTTCGTTAAGCTTTATATTTCTTTTATTTTTACAGTTTCTACGTGATGATGTGTTGTCCTGATGTTTGGTTTATCTTTAAAATGTAATGCCACATTAGCATTCTGGTATATTTTTCTAAGAAAACTGTGAAGATGTCGTTATACCAGAAGAGGTGATGTTTAAACAAGAGATAAGAGCCTGCCGAGACATTTTATCAAGATGTCTAAAAATAACGATGATGCAAATACATCACAGAAAGCCGTGGGTGAGAGGAGTACCTGTCGTTTTGAAGGATTGACAAGCGTAAGTCGATGTAGCGATGTGAACGATAAATATGAAAACGACAAGGCGATAATTCCGTTGAAAAATCGCAAACCGAAATCGAAGAAAGATGGTACTAGTAAGAAAGGCGATATGATGAAAGAAAGCAACGATTTCGAAATTGAAAAAACGGCAAAGAAAAAAGAAAAAAGACAACTGGCCGATATGCACATGCAAAAAATGCCATTTATTACATGCAGTAAAAACGACAATCGGATGGTTGCTTGGACGGACTTGAAAGAAATACTGTTCCCTTCCTGTTCCCATCCACAGTGCGACATAGTTGTAAACGTTTTGAAGTTAAAATTAAGTTACCCTTTGTATGAAGATGCGATTCATCCATGTTCTCCAAAGGAACATGTCGCATTTTTAAGAAAGTTTAGAATCGTACCATCAGGTTTGCTGCTTGTAAACATTGATAGTTTGAAGCCCCATTTGGAAGAATTATGGGATTTGGTAAAAATACGACACCAAATGTCTAGTGACGAATACAGTAAGCAATGTCATTATTCAAAGGCACAGACTACCGATCGCAAATCAAAGAGCGTTTGCAAAAAGAAACCAACGCATCTGTACAAAGATTCCCCAAAAAGTGTACCTGATGTTGAAACAAAAATTGAAGATAAAACTGATACACTGAGTGATTTCACTCCTACAAAAGAAACTACTGATGGTCGTAATGTAGAAGACGGCCCGGTATGTCAGCAGACGACTTTCACAGAACGCAATGTTGATGTTATTATCAGACCAGCCGCTAATGTGACAGATTTGGAGAGTCTGCCAGAACGAACGAATAAAGACATAGTAAAATTTCCACAAAGTAAACCTAAACTAAAAAGCATTGACTTTAGCGGGTCCGGAAAAACGGAAATACAAGTGCTACAGATGGCTAAAACTTCAAAGGATGCCAAGAAAAAAATACCACCCGAAGAATTAAAAATGCCAGATATTTGTAACGTAGTTCTTAACAAAAAGACATTCCCTGCATTAGTGGTAGAAACTAAAGAAGCTTCGTTTTCATTATTTGTACCAGCATACTTGTTGGAACTTTGCTTTCCGCCTTTAGCGAAATTTCTTATCCAAGCTTGCCGCGACCACCTTGTCCGAGGCAATATGCAGAATTTGACGAGGTGTTGTACTATTGCCGAGGGAAGAGCGTTCACAAGATGGATGTGTAAGGTATATGGCTGGGGTAAGTATTTACACTTTTCTGGTACCAGTTGTTCGAAGTTCCGTATAAGCATAATTACATTATTGGTAAATTTTTAAAAAACTTATTGAAATTAAAATTATCTGTTATAAATTGTGTAATTCGAACTTCGATCACAGTTATAAATCATGTAATTCAAACGTCGATCACAGTTATAAATCATGTAACTCGAACTTTGACAACTCTTTTAATAATACATGTAATTCGAACTAAGACCACTTTTTTAATAATACATGTAATTCGAACTTCGATCACTCTTTTAATACTACATGTAATTCGAACTTCGACCACTCTTTTAATAAAACATGTAATTTGAACTTCGATCACAGTTATAAATCATGTAATTCGAACTTCGATCACAGTAATAAATCTTGCAATTCGAACTTCGACAACTCTTTTAATAATACATGTAATTCGAACTAAGACCACTCTTTTAATAATACATGTAATTCGAACTTCGATCACTCTTTTAATACT
Organism: Tegillarca granosa; assembly: GCA_029721355.1. Taxonomy (NCBI): domain Eukaryota; kingdom Metazoa; phylum Mollusca; class Bivalvia; order Arcoida; family Arcidae; genus Tegillarca; species Tegillarca granosa. The sequence goes on along the minus strand of CM056610.1, from coordinate 5,411,901 downwards.
ACATATAATTCGAACTTCGACCACAGTTATTAATCATGTAATTCGAACTTCGATCACATTATAAATCATGTAATTCGAACTTCTATCACTCTTTTAATACTACATGTAATTCGAACTTCGACCACTCTTTTAATAAAACATGTAATTCGAACTTCGACCACTCTTTTAATAATACATGTAGCAATTGTATGCGTTAATTTTTAAACAAAGACTTTTAAAAAATATATTGCACAATACGAAAGATGCACAATTTTGCTAAGGGACTGGTTTAGCTAACGGGGGTTTGAACAACGAGTCTTTTAGACGATATAGTGTTGTTGACACAATTCATACAAAGGGAGTTGCATTTGACTGCTATTTATTGCGACATCATACAATCTGAGTGGTTTCGCCCTTTTTGATATTCATAATTTTAAGACTCAAAGAACATTATATTCTAAGAGTAAAAAAAAACTGCTTAACCATCGCCAATCAGTCCAAAGAAGTTAATATATAGGAATTACTATGATCCTGAAAGCACTCTATATTGATGTATAACAATTGCAAGAATACTGCTTAAAACTGGACAAAAAGTATTTATTAGCATAAGAAATTACTCATTCAGCAATCAAATTTTATGCTACCAAAACTATTGCTTTGTTTTGATGCAAGTTTTTCCTAGTTTGAATCAAAAAGAAAATGAAAGGTTTCAAACATCATCTGAAATGTATTATGTCCTTAAATTGGGTCAAGGTTACTTTACTATCTATGTCAATATTATTATGAAATGAGATTCTGCAAAATTTTTATAGAAACATAACAAACAAACTATGGTATAATTTTCTTTCATGGGCCTAGTTGTTGCTGAAAATTGCTTTGCGCATACTCTGTAGAAAAGCGTATTTGCCACTTTGAAGTCAAGTGGAGTGATGGTGTTTCATGCTCCATTCAAGATTATTTCATTTATATGGAGGCGGTGTAAGAAAACGGAGTAACTTAAGAAAATCATCAACAAAGATAAAGTAGGATCTTTCGTCCAAGGGGAACTTAAGCAGTGACTCACTGTAATCCGGAAGCATGCGCTTTAGACCACTTGGCCACCGAGATCCCTGTATTAGGCACTTGTATTGGGAACTTTGCATGTTTCAATTATTGGTGTTAACTGAGGAAGTGATGCCTTGTTTGGCGTGTTATGCATTTCATTTGCAAGATTTTCATAAAAAATCTCTTTAACGGAAACATTTTTGTTTCTATACAAATAGTACAAGTAAGTGAAAAAAAAACCCAAACTTTCCTAATTCACTATTACAATTCAGTGAGAAGAAGTAAGCTGCTACAAGCCCGTTCTGTCGATCCAATACTAAATGTGAGTACATAAACTAAGTGAACAAAACCGTAAATAAAAATTAATGATAATATATAGAAATGAAAGTCGACAACCCGTTTTTTACTTGTTGTGTATTCTAGAACATACTAGAAACATTAGTTTCAATCCTTAACTCTTTTGATTTCTAAACAATTCTTTTAAAGCTCAGAACTGGCGTCACATTACATCTAGAGACATTCTCGTGAGGAAAACTGACGTAGAGTTTCACCTCTGTAGCTCGGATACATGTGAACATTATCAGGTAAGTAATATCAGTTTGGATTTCACATTTATAGCTGTGGTTTTGTTCCGTAATGCATTTTTCAGCGCCTTCTAACTAAATATTATTATTATTATAATTGTTTTTATTATATAGATAATAGTATTGTAAGTTATCATAGTATTACTATAAATGGCCATTCGCAAATTGAATGAAACGCTAAATATATAACAAAATACGTGTTAAATTTTGATTTGTCATATGTGTACATTTCGGAAAATTATTCCTCATCAATGACACTAGGGACCAAAAGGTTTGATAAATAAAAAACATAAACCAAACAGTTAAAAATTAATGAATCCAAAGTTCCGAAATTATATGTATCCAAATCCAGATAAGAAATTCTTTGCATGAGGGAACAATTCTCAGTTTTGAATAAATTTTAAAATTAAGACGGCTGAAAATAAATGCTAAATTTGCGGATGGCCATTTTTAGTGATACCGCGATAACTAACAATACTATTTTCTTTATTTCTTATACTTTTAACATTTCCAGCTTTAACAAGCATATACAATGTATACTTCTACACAATAACCGCTTTAAGTTGATACAAGACAGATGAACATCAAAAAGTTGTTGTTACTAGTGACGTGAAAAAATAAAACGGACCAATCGACTTTTGCTTCTTTATCATTTTTAGAGAAAATATTACAATTTAGTTTAAAAATTTTACATTTTCATGTAAACCGTAAACATACTATTTATAAAAGGTTGAATTTGAAAGTATATCTGACGAAACTGATTAGAGTGTTGGTAAGTTCAACGTTATTAGGCAGAGAATCAAAAGTGGTAATTATATAACACAAATACCTGTACAATTTTTATGTGCCATATGTGCACATTTCGGAAAATCTTTCCTCATCAGTGACACTAGGGGGCAAAAAGTTTGATAGATAAAAAAGGTAAGCCAAATAGATGAAAATTAATGTATCTAAAGTTCCAATATTATATGAATCAAATCCAGTTAAGGAATACTTTGCATGAGGGAACAAACCTTAGTTTTTAATAAATTTAAAAAATTAAGACCACTGAAAATTTTGCTAAATCTAAAAAAAGCTTTGTGTTTTCCAGTTTTTAATGTTACATGCAACGTAAAAGCGGTGATCTATCACACATATATTGTCAGAATAACCGGAACTGCTTTCTACTGCTGTTCTCGGCGGATAACAAATAATGACAATTAAAGTGTTATCTGAATAGTAATAATATAATTGTAAATATTAGCTTATGTTGTATTTTCAACCATTTTTCTAAGTGTAATTTTATTTATTTATTTATTTTTTTTTACTATTGCATGGTTTAGATTGTATGTTTATATTTGAAGAAAAATGTATAGATTCTTAATATTTAACAGAAAGATCAATCATTTGTAGGTAGATCAGATAAATTTGACAAAGAACCTATTTGACATAAGAGATCTGTCATCTGTACCTAGGACTGTACCGGTCATTACGACTGGTGGATATGTTGGATTGAGTCAAGTTGCTAGTAGGCACGTTGGCCCAAATCAAGTTGCAGAAATTTCTAAAACACCTGGGAAAAGTTTAAGGCAACCTAATAAACGACAAAGGATTAAAAGCCCAAATGAGCCAACGCAATCATCGATAGACAATGTAAACAAAATAGAAATAGGAGAGAAAAAGAAACAATCCCCGGGCAATAATAATAACTCTGCCTTGACAGACGATCTGCCTAGTCTCGAGAGAAAACCTTTGAGGTGGAATTGTACAATCTCAGATAAGAAAACGAACGCCATTTCAAAGATGGAGGCAAAAGCGTTTGGGAGATTGTCTAGACCAGAATCTGTTCAAAAATTGAAAGACGTAAAGTCAAAAATGATGACTTTGGAGGACAAAATGAAATCACAATGGGAAATTAACAAATCCAAGATGAAAATGCTTGAAGATAGGATACTGAAAAAACTGGAAGAATCAAAAGTATCACGAGACAGAATAATATCCGATCATTCAAGTTTAAGGTCTGATACTTTTATCAAAGATACACTGAGCACACCAAATGGCTCTACTTATTCCTCGAAAAAAGATGAAGGTACACCATCTTTAAATCTAAGAGAGCAAAGACATGGATCTGACAGGTATTCGCCTGATAAGTTACTTATACAAGAAACACATAAAATTGATAAAAACACAACGATTAACAGTAATCCGTCCGCATTGTCACCTTTTCCGGTGCTAGAGACTAAACAGAAAGCGCCTCAACCGGTACTATCACCGCAACCAGTACAAACAGTACTACCACCAACGTCATCAAGTATTGTAGTTGGAGAAAACAATAATGGTTATGGTGTAAATGCTACCGTCCAACGTCCCTTTAGTGTACCAGGTTATAATCAGTTAAATATGGGGGTACAAAATAGTACGCAACAAATGATATATAATCCCAACAATTTCGCTGACAATATCTCGTATCCGAAATTTCAACAACATGCTCAACAAGCAGCATCAATATATCAATATAATCAAGGATGGTATCAGTGTAACCAATCACCACCATTTTATTTTCCGAATCAAGGATTCTTTCCACAGAATCAAAATCATGTACTGCCTGCGTTTTCATCACAATCTCCGCAACCTCCACAACTGTACTCAAATTCACCCTACGCTGTATCGAACAAGAATAGGCTACAGCAGTATTATCTTCAAGAAAACTATGTTACTTTTCAACCAGTTGGCAATTGGCCAAGATATCCGCCGATGAGAAATACAAAAAAAACATCCAGTAAACATATTGAAAATGATTTAACACAAAGGACTAATCAATCGAATGTGCAATCGAATAAGGTTGAACGTTTATCAAAGTCTTCAAAGGGTTCAACCACTAATTGTTTACCAACAACAAAAGAGTCAAAATCAATCGATCTTAACGAACAAATGGAGTTGAAGTCTGAATGGAACAAACAGACCTACAATAAAGTATCAGCGAAAGGTAAAATCACTGTGAAGAATCTGCCCAAACTTCCAAATGATCTTGTAGGCGCTATTGTTGAAGAATCAAAGAAAAGCTTAGCAAGAATATCAAATATGTCTTCAACTAGTTTAAAATCAAAGGGGAAGTCCAACAAGACAAACGATTTTCAAGTGAGTGCTGTACCAAAAGTTCAGATACCAGACTCTGAACAAGCTTTGCTCGCTCTTGTGTCTTCGAATCCTTTTACACAATCTTTAGAATCGCTGAAAGCAATGAAAGACATTAACAATAAGCAACCAGAGATAAATTCAGATGCAAATTATTCAAGTTGTAAACAGACGTATTGTCCGTCATCTACAGCTAGTTTATACAGTCCATTTAAAATAAAACATAGGTGTGGACCTATACAACGTAGCTATGGAATCCTGGGAAATTCAGATGACGTTGATAGTAATGTGTCGAAATCATCAAATTCAGTTGATGATTTGATACCGTCAAAAGGTTGTTCCGAGAACGTTAAAATCAGTTATATACCGAAGACAAACAGCAATTGCAAGGACGTTCAAAGACAAATTGAGATTGAGAAAAATGAAAATAAAGAAAAAATCATTAAATCTCTGAAAAATACCAATGAAACCGAAAAAAGAATTTGCACAAAGAAAGAAGATAAAACAACACTGTCAAACGAGGGAAAAGATAAACAGTCAGTTAATAACAAAAACAACCAACCTGCAGATACGTCAAAAAGTGAAGGATATTTATCAACGAAAAAAGAACCACCAAATACACCAGTTAGACAAAGTTCTTCTGCACCGTCTTTGTGGCGAAAAACCGTTTTTTGTTCGGAAAGTTACACAAAGACTATGGTTCTTACGAAAGCATTCCGGGAGAAAAGTTAAAAATGACGTTTATAAGGATAAAAGATTTACCAGAAGATTTGGACAGTGGTGGAAAGAAAAATAAAAAGGAAGGAAAAGGAAGGCGTAAATTTACTAAAAATGAAGCGTCACCAAAGAAAGAGAAATCAACCGAAGATAAAGTAAGAAAAAATTCAAATAGAAATATTGAGGACAATTCAATTGATCTCAACGATATGCAAAGCATTTTGTCTGCGATGCAACGAAGCTACAAACGACACGAAAATACAAAAGTCTATCGTCAAAAAGGCAATAGCAGCTTTTCTTCCTATGAATCAGCAGAGAAATTATATGGGGCAAATTATATGAACCTGAAAACAAAATTAGAAGGAGGAAATAATATTACCATTGTCAAGGATGGAAAGTCAAAATCTCCAAATAGGAAAAAAGGCAGCAATTTCTCAAAGACCGCACATTTAAGTAGCGAGAGCGAATTATCTAATGCAAAGGGTAAGCCAAAACATATTCTTCTTCCAATTAGCATGGACAGAATTAAGCTAAAAAGTCGATCTGAACACCGAGAAAAAGACGACGAACCAAAACAAAAAGAAGAACAAAAGGCTTATGATGAATGTAAGAATGTTGTAGAGAAATTAAACTTGCTGTCGTATGAAGGGACAGATTCCTTGTTGTCTGATAATAGAATAAATGCTAAAAATCTTTTGAAAATGTGTAAACAGGAAAGATTAGAAACTTCTGATCAATCTGAAAACGATTTGCACATCGATAATATGACGAAAATGAACAGTCCAACATCTCACCCTAAGAAAAAATGGATGAAAGACTTCATGATATGTGGGCCTCAAAAAATGGAGAGAATAGCAAGTATGGATCTTTTAGCAGTGGAAGAAAACATCCAATCAAATAAAGTTATCAGTAATGAATGGAGTAAAGACACGTGTACTTTTGATATATCATTGAATTCAAAAACTGACAGCCCTTATTCCGAAAGCGATGGAAGAACGTCTCCACCTCTTTTAACCGTTGCATCGAATGTCCAAAACAGTGATGAAGAAAGCAGATCATCATCTCCACCAATACTTCAGCTAGAACTTGTAAAAGACAGTGATTTGACTGTTGATCACGAGGAAGAAGTTTGTTATGAATCTGAAACGTCTACAAAATGTTTTTCTTCAACTTCAATAAGTCTGAATGACGAAAGTCCTGATATGACATCACCTTGTTTCTTCCAATAACCAATTCGATAGGTCACCCAGAACTGAAAAAGAAGAACGGGAGTGTTCCAATACCTTAAACAGTACTAGCTTACCTGATAATTTTGTTAACAAAGCGGATTGGGATCTCGAGGGGTCAGTTTTTGTAGTGGATGATACAAAATCAGAAGGAAAGGTACAAGTAATAAGAAGAAGTGTCCGGCAGTCGATAAGCCCTCACAAAAATGTTTCTAAAAAGGAATTGGATCCTATAAATGGAAAAAAGATTAATTTACGAATTCCGAGTTCTCATGGAAAGCGGAACAAATTTTTAAAATCGAAAAAAAATCACACCCCGGAGAAGAAAAAAAGTTATGTGAAAAAGAATAAAAACCACGTTTCAAATTCTGATGAACAAGAACAAGACACTCCAGTATGCAATGACAAGACCATTTGGGAAAATGTTATTAAGGAACAGAAAATTATATTGGACATCATAAAACGGAAAGCTCCTGAAAATGAAAGGGCAAAAAGTTTGCCAGCTGAAAGGGAAAAATCAGATGAGAGTGTTGAAAGAGGTTTAAGTGTCCCACCATGTAATACACCGTGCAGTTTAGCTGAAGATAATGATGCCGATAAAGATATTTTGAAATCATCATCAAAATATGGTACGGTGATGGTTTCATTGAGAACTCAGAATCTTTTCAACGGGACAAAGAAGAATTTATTGGCTTGACAGTTAAAGTTGAACCAAAACAAAATGAGCAGACCCCTGCGAGCGAGAATTCATCTTCGTCAGATTTTAAAGACTACAAAGCAAGCGGGGATGTAGAGAGATATCATGATTCAGCTAACTCAAAGAAGGACGATTTTATGAAGCCCGATTCCCAAGGATTCTTGTGAGTTTAATTTAATTACTTAAATGGCACATTTTGATTGAATACATGCATTTTTCTTAATATGACGGAACACGTGCTGTATGTGCGCGCTCTCTCTCTCTCTCTCTCTCTCTCTCTCTCTCTCTCTCTCTCTCTCTCTCTCTCGTGCATTGAACATTTGCGGACCGATGTTAACAGGATTTAGACTAGTACTTTTGCTTAAAATGTAGTTTAATGATTAATTTGTATTTTGTTTTAGGTATGAACCATTTAAAAGTGAACATGGACTTAGTAAAGGCGGGTTAATTTACCATGATAAAATTGTCATACCTTATGTAATGATCAACGGTTACAAATACGTGACAATAGTGGATATTTTACAGTTGTTCACTGAATGTTCCCAAAAGTGCATCATCCCACGAAACACTCTTAGCAAACACCGTGGATTGTTTAGATCATATTGTAACTGGGATCAGGTACGTGTCGTTTAATAAAGACAGTCGGGTACACTTTAAACTTTCCTAACTAAAAACCTGCAACCAATGACATTGTATAACCTTCCATTAACAAAATTCCATATAATTTACCAAAATGATCGGTCACAAACTTCAAAACATCTATATTTAGTCGTATGATAAAGTAGTTTACGTATTTTGAGTAGTTTTAACTAACAAATTTTGCATTTACCCTTTAATGGCGTAGTTTGGCGTATCTACCAATTAAAGGTTTAAAGAGCAAATGTTTATTCTTTTGGAAGTATTATCCGTCTGTTTCTGTCGATACCTGTCTTTAGCAATTCTGGTCAGGTTTCATCATAGAAAATTGAATTCATTGTAACATCAATTACGATTACCAGTTTCTCAGTAAATATATAACCATGGTTATTTTAATTTAAATTGGCCAATTCAACTTTATGGCATAAAGAGTTGAGTGGAGTAATGGTGTTTTACGCAAAATTCTTTGACAGACAGACAGTTTGATGGTGGAAGAAACCAAAGTGACGGATAAAACCAGCAGTCTTTGGTCTAAATTCTTTCTTTTCTAAATAATAAATCTCTTCACAAACTAACAAAAAATCTCACACTAGGATCTGCCCGAGTAGGATTCAAAGCTAGTTGATGAGAGACGCTAAATCCATGAGCGCACCCTCTACACCACTTGGACACAGAGTCCCAATAATGCATCGAGATAATAATTAGCAACTCTGAATATCTCTTGACCATTTGAAATTTGCATTTGATTTACCTACTATCTGCCTGTCAATTTCATTACAATCAAGTTACTTGAAAAATAACTTGATGACCTTGACCTTGATACACTTTGTTGAAATTGACATAAATGGCAACAGAGACATAGCGTATAAAACGTAGATTTTAAAAAGTCTTTTTTATTTTTTATTTTTATAATTCAGATGTACGTGTTGGATCTTTTGTATGTTAGACGAAATCGTAAATTGAAAACTGGAGACATGTTATTACGGTTTGATAGTTTTGTCAAGAACTTGGATGAAATAAGAGCTATTGTTAAAGAGAAACATCGCTCAACGACCTGTAAGAAAAGCAAAAATTGTAACTACACTTTCAATTAGTGAGGAACATGCGGAAGTGATATGATGTTTAACACATCAAGATTATAACTGTTCCTTTAAAAATACGTAGTGGACCAAATGTACGACCAAATTCTCTCAAAATTTCAAAGCAGAGCAATTTTTGAGGGAGTAACGGATCAAAATTTTTCATGTTTGAGGCATTGTAACTTCCAAATGGTTTATTCAAAGAAAGCTGTGACTCTGAGATATGATTCTAGTTTTTACATTTCACTGTTCTTGAAGCAAACATTTGTATAAATATATTCAGTTCTTTAAACTTAGGGGTACAAATGCTCACAATTTCTAAGATTAACGTCTTGTCAAAATTTAAAACAATTGCCTAATGATTGGGGTTATATACACCGTAAAAGATTATAACATGGCTTATGTTCTCTTCCAAACCAAAACAGGTTATGATAGACAAACTCTTCTCATTGTGGCGTCAATGACATTTTACACTTTGTATTTATCACGTGACTTAGTATTTTGACGTAGTTTAAAATCATTATTACTTTTTTGTCAGTGTTGACCAAAGAACCAATTCTGACAATTAAATAAGGTGTTTTAGTTATGATACCACTAATCAATCTGTATTTTATCGTCTGTTAAGGCATGGACCGACAGAAACATGAAGACAATAAAACATTCGGTAACTTTGCATATTGGTCTTTGAATTTTTCGACAATGAAACAGGCCAGTGTTATTTTTTATTAAATATGTCAACATTTTTAAACACTTGCTTATACGGTAGCTACATTAACTAGGTATTCATTTTGCAAAGAGTCTGGTAAAACTTCATGGAACTTTGAACAAACGGCTCAATGTCTACAAGATCTCTAATAGTGATACAGTTGAACCCACTTAATCGCATATCTGATAAAGCATATATTGGATCATCGCATAGGATATTGGAATCACACAGGCTATGAGATTAACTGCGTTAGACTGTATATTTATAATTGTACTATGTTTTACATTAAACTTATATTTTTCAATCATATGTTGGAATTAACATATAGCATGTGAACAAATCGGTGAAAATGCCATGTTGCTAGTGATTTTTTCGACTAATCTTGGCATACACCACCCGAAACCTGATCATACCGAGGCAAGTGAAAAAATCTGGACTGGAACGAAAACACCAATACACTCCATTTCTCTCTAGTTTTTCGATTTTTCAGTATTTTTTTCTTTCAATATATAAATAAACATTGTATTACAAATGGCTATCATCATCTGATTTCCTTGTTGTTTTCTAGTCTAAAACAAGAAAAGTAGTCGGAGGTTTTTAATGTTGAATATACATGTAGTTCATACTTGAGTTGAGTTGAGTAATGGTGTTTAACGTCCCAGTCAAGAATATTTCACTTAAATCGAGACGTCGCCATCTATAGGCGAAAGTGCAGAAATTTTGCCTGTGCGTTGCGCTGATGGCATTATACAGCAGGGTTCTTTATCGTGCCATGCCTGTCATGTCACAGGACCTCGTTTATTTTAAGTTTCCACCCGAAATAACCCTGACTTTCATTTTGTAATGCCGAGTGCTTGGCGAAAGAACAGTCACTACTCACTTTCAAGTCTTGGGTCAGACCCGGCCGGGGTTCGAACCCACGACCTTCCACTTAGTTCATAGTTGAAAAGAGTTGTTAGACAATTGTAAAGTATAAGAGTTGTTCCCCCTTAAGCCTACAACCATCGAGAGAATAAAACACAAACGAACAAGTCCATGTCCAAGTCAGAATCCCCAAAACAAAGTAAAAACTTTCCATCAAAGAAGTGGGGCCGGGTGCACCTCCTGTCTAGCTAGCTACACCTATTGCATGCAAAATAAAATTTAAGAATGAAAGGAACATGAAACTATTTGACTTTAAATATATCCAGACATGGACTGGTATGTTTATGATTTATTTGGAAACAGCCACTTCATACTTATGAACCATATTGTGTTGATGAAAGCTTTTTAAGGACCTTGATTAGCCTAAGTTAAGGGGATTATTAAAGAAGCCTACTGATAAAGGCGATCATACAGATAAACTTTTCAGTAAGGATCAGCTTACAACTGACTTTGAATGTTCTGCCTAATATCTGGATTACTAATAACAATAGTAGTGATAGTTTGTTAATATAGATTTAGAATGGTTTAGATTTCTGTATTAAAACATCAAACACTGGATACTATAGAGTATCAAATAACAAGAAGACCTGTTGGAAATAAAAAGAATTTATTGCCCATACTTTCATAATATATACACATTAAGGTTTCGCATATATTTGGAAAAATTTCATGGAAAAATAGAACATAAACTGGAAAAAATTCTGATTCAACCAAAATATACTTTAACCAGTGATTTCATTGGCTGGTTTAATCAAAATATACTTGAAACCAGTGATTTCATTGGCTGGTTCAAATAGATCATCATCATGTGGACTAAACACTTGAAGCACCATCTTTTTAATGTATTGTTAAATTAGAGAGTTCTTTATGATGAACACTTACAACTGGGTAAGAGGGGTACAGATGGCTTGGAATAAAATAAAACTAAACTGGACGATGCACATATTACACACAGTGTTGTACTGATAGATACTGTAAATCACTAATTTTCTAGACTTTTTTTTTGGCCAAAATTTAGCAAACTATTTTGCAAAACTGTATTTTCTTCACAGAATTTAACAAATTACTACTTTGAAACTTTTTTTTCCCATCCACAATGCAAAAAGCATTTTTAGTCTAAATGTAGACCTATGATTTGGAGTGGAAGAATAATGCAAAAAGAGTGATAATGTTGCTTTTAGGAGAATTTGGAAAATTTTCACTTCTATTAAAATGACATAACTCACAAAAAACAGTTATTCTACAGTTAGAACAAAAGTTATTTACCATCTGAAAAAAGTTTGCATGCATAATTTTCATGAATATGATCCCCCAATCCCCGACCCCAAACAAAAAAATCAGAAAATGCTCAGAAAAAATGTGATAAACAGTACTAAAAAAATATGAGGTTTGACTTAAAAATGACGAATACATACATTTTATATATATCTATGACTGTGTGAATATAATACAAATAATAACCAATGAAGACATCTATATATATATATAATATTTAAACATTGCAACGAGGTAAAAACCACACACATAAAATATGCTGTCAACGTTTTACCAAACAAAAACCAAAATGAGGTACAAGTAATTATGAAAGTGATATATAAATGTCTTGCAATGAAACCATATAAATAAATAACAGTGATTATGATCATTTTAGGGGATGTGTCACGTGAGTGAATATCGGCCCTAACCATCAGAGGGTATGTGGCATGAGAATATCAACCTGATCAAAGGGCTTGTCAAATGCATCACCAATGAATATTGTTCAGATCAGGAGGCTGTGTTACATGAGGTGATTTTAGTCAGAATGAGGTTTTCCTGTGCGATAAGACAGGGAAATGTCGGCTTATGACCTGTTAAATATTTTAAAGAGTTTATTTTAACTGTTTACTTCAATCTACAAAGTAGAAATGCTTAAACAAAAAGAGCAATATTTATTTTTTTCTCATTATTTTTTTTTTAAAAAATTCATTGCATTTTTTTAAAAAATTCAATTCTGATAACAAATCAAATCAAAAATGGAAGAAAGTGTCAATATCACTTTAGATACCAGTTTGCTATAATCAAGAAATCTATGGCTAGCATCTTAGTAAGTGTATTCCAGAATAAAATACTGCATGTAAATTGAAACTTCTTGTATGTTTATTCACTTATAACTTATATGAGAAAGAATGAAGAAAAAAGGGGAAGGGAGGAGAGGTGACGGACACCAGTCCATACAATCACATAATTTGTAGGCTTGGGATATCAAGATACTTTTTTGGCTTCAAGAAGTGCATAATTTTAAAAACTTCACATAAAAGCAAAAATATGCAGTTAAATCAACAACATTTTAACTACAAAACAGAGAAAATATTTGTCTAACATTTTTATTATTTTAAAAGGCTTGTCCATATAAATAGTTTATTTATATAAGCATACCATAATTTTCCTTGAAATCATTTCCTCATCCATTCTAACACTACTAAAAACATACAAACTTTCCAACGTATTTAATTATCACACAAAAACACACATGAAAACACACACATATTCACACATACACATACATACATACAAAAATGCTGAATATCTTGATGCAATATCTACCTCTATTGAGACCGTGTAACTCACATACATTCAATGCACTGTGTATCAAGTTATCTCACCTAAATATAAAATTTTGACAAAGGTCAGACATGGATGATGTTTGAATCACTTTGCTAGAAAATAACACAGGATAATTTTTTAACGTTATGACAAATAAGAAGTAATGATCTAAGTTCAGACAAACAGGATGTGATGACCTTAGTTCTGAAAAATTAGACACAAGCTTTGGTTGCACCACTTGACATTGAGATGAGATTATGTTAATGGCTAATGATGAATTTTTACACCGTGCAACACCATCCCGTCACCTAACGTAACATCATATGAAGATAACTGCTTATATTCATTGATAAAAATAAAATTTTACTCTAAATGCTGTATCTCAATTATTACAATGACTACAGTAGTTGCTTCCCTTCTCTAGTTCTTAATTTGAGCTTTATACAACAGAGAAATGACTAGTTTTAAATGGCAAATAAATTACGGTACTTATTTACGGTAGTCATCTTTTGATCTGTGCCTGGTTATTTACAGCTTTTAAAACTGGCAAGAGAAAACTTTTTGGGGGTTACATAAGCGAATTATTTTTTAAATTTCAAATAAGGGTAACTAAGTAGAGTTCTAGATAAAGCGACATATCTATATATGGTTTGTATTTAATTAACTTATTACATTATGATATTTTTAATTTTCTAAAAAAACATTTTTAAGCTTACAAAATCTTTGAGCAATCAGGCCACTGCATTTTTAACCTTTTCAAAGTTGAAAGTTAAATGTTACCTTGTTAAAGTTGAAAGACACATAAAGCTATCTTGTCAAAGTTGACACATAAACGTATCTTGTCAAAGTTGAAAGACACCTAAATGTTATTTTGTCAAAGTTAAAAGACACCTGAATGTTATCTTGTCAAAGTTGAGAACATAAATGTTGTCTTGTCAAAGTTGACACATAAATGTTATCTTGTCAAAGTTGAAAGACACACACATATTATCTTGTCAAAGTTGAAAGACACATTAATGTTATCTTGTCAAAGTTGAAAGACACATAAATGTTATGTTGTCAAAGTTGACACAAAAATGTTATCTTGTCAAAGTTGACACATGAATGTAATCTTGTCAAATTTGAAAGACACACAAATGTTATCTTGTCAAAGTTGAAAGACACATACATGTCATCTTGTCAAAGTTGACACAAAATGTTATCTTGTCAAAGTTGAAAGACACATAAATGTTATCTTGTCAAAGTTGACACAAAAATGTTATCTTGTCAAAGTTGACACATAAATGTTATATGGTCAAAGTTGAAAGACACATTAATGTTATCTTGTCAAAGCTCTGACACATAAATGTTAGCTTTTCAAAGATGAAAGCGAACAAATGTTGTCTTGTCAAAGTTGACACACAAATGTTATCTTGTCAAATTTGAAAGCGAACAAATGTTGTCTAGTCAAAGTTGACACACAAATGTTGTACTTGTCAAAGTTGAAAGACACATAGATGTTAGCTTGTCAAAAACTGAAAGACCAATTCTTTTCTGATAAGAGAAAATGGGATTATAAATGCAGTAATCAAACAAGGACAAAAGTCACATGACCATTATGGAGGACAATGCAGTTCTACCCTGTAATATAATGTGGATCTCACCATTAATACTGAGCAGATTTTTAAAATATATAGACTGATTTGAAAATAAAAAACAGATCTCTTTAATATTTTTAAATATATGACAGTTTATTATCAATGAGTACAGGTTAGTAACAATTTAAAAGTATTTGATGTCATGACAGAATTCAGACATATTAATATCAGTTGTGAAATAGAGAAAAAAATAGTAAAATATGGCCATCACAAAAATGACAAAATAAAAATATTGTTTATTTTTTTATTTTTATTCCTATAAGTTATTTTAAATAGACAAAGACATTTTATTATTATTATTATATATAAAATAAGATATAAATTATCCAAGATATTTCAGAAGAGTTGACATAAAACTGGCATATGTTTGATACATCTTAACCTTTATTATTAAAGTTAGCATTCCTTATTTTAAACTCCTTTATCAGAAATTTTCTTTAATATAAAACTTCGTATTTGTCAATTCAAATCTTGAGTAGTAATTTGCTACTGAACACCCTCAAACAACCCTACACCCTCCTATCCTGGAAGATCAGATTTATTAGAAGAAACGATGACATTTATGACACCTAAAAGAATTATTATTCTATTAAAACATGAGGTAGAATATCCTATATTTTGATTCTACGAAAAATTCATTAATTTTACCACCTTTCTGGAAATGAATCGAGGAACACTCTATGTTATAAGATACAGACCTAGTATTTGTACTTACATGACAGTTATATGAATGGCAATTGATCTGATTTTCATGAAATGAAGGGGCAAGCACACATGCATAGTTAAAATAAAATTGAAACAAAATTTTAATAATTATCATCAACACTAACATGGCAGCTTAAATAATTTGATGATATCATTTAAAACCACATATCCACCAAAAATTTAAACCCTTTATCTCTGTACCTGTTTTAATGAGCTCATTTTCCATTTCTAAAAATAACCTCTGGGGAAAACCCATTCTTTTATGCATTTTTTAATATCACAAATATGATAAAATAATTTGTTCATAAACTCTCTTCGTAACTGATTTTGTTCTCTCTCAATATCACACAATGATGATGTTAGTTCTACAAATTATTATCTCTGAAATCGTTAAAATACTACGCTACAATTGTCAATAAAAGAACAATACAATTAAACTAAAGGGGAGATAATTCATCTTTTCTTAATCTATATATAAATTATTCAACAATGAAATTCATTACAACAATATATAGATTTTTTTAATGGCAATATTCTTCTCTAGAAACAATAAGTTAAGGCTAATCTTTCATTACATTATACAGCACTGCTTATGTCCATTACCCCGAAGTTTAAGTCGTGATTTCGGACGGTAGTGTTGCAGGAAGGATAATTGTTTAGCATTTATGGCACCATGTCTTTTTCTGCAAAAGAAAAATAATCAAATCATCAAAAGTCAAAATAAAAAATAAATAAATAAATAAAATAAATAAATAAAAATAAATAAATAAAAACATATTGTTGAATATAGTTCACATCAGCTGAGCTGCCATTGACATTGTCCTTATCACGATACGACATGATGGCCTTGATATTTCACTGACCCGTGGCCAATTATTCATTCAGATATTCACCCTCCTCAGGAGTTTAGGTGAACTAAAATAATGACTATTGGCTGAGCGACTAAGCCAATTTTTAGATTATGTTAAACTTAGCACAAAATAATTAACATTTCTTGTCCAAAAAGTGGAAAAATATCAAACAAGTTAATCAAGTCTTTCTCCTTGAAAACTAGGATATGCAGTGATAATCACATGACCAAGGATATGCAATCTCATTGGATACCTCATTACGTGTTGAATTTGTAAAATATAGTTAAGATATCAAGAATTTCTGGATAAGTTAAACTTTTAAAAAACCTGAATGAGTCCAAAATGAGCCTTGTTATTTCAGGCTTATATATCTTGATTTTTTTATAAGCCTATTGATGTTTTAGGTTGATAAATCAAATTCAAGAAAAAATATTGTTAACTTAATCTAAAATTTCCAGTGAACTAAAATGATTCGGTCATTTGATTTGATTAACTACAATTTATGTTCCGATAACTACTGTAGAGATCTAAACATGCTTTTATCATAATTGCAATGATTTCTACTTTGAACTGAACCTATGGTTTCCGTAATCTGTAAATTCTTATCCAGATTAACAGATTGAACAAGGATTCCACGGATTTAAATGTCTCGCCTGATTAGTTTTTGACCAAGTAAAAAAATTTTCTCTATATAAACTTTCAAATTTTGACATGCTGCTGCTACCGCCAACGACATGGGAAAGTAACAAGATGAACGTAACTGTTGTCAATATGGTCTACCATGTTCACTTATCATAGTCACAAACCAGAGGCATGGGATGTTTTCAGTACCAAATGTTTTATCGGAATTGGAGGCAAAAGTGGAATGATTTGTTTGTCAACAAAATATGTAAAATTAAGGAACAAGTTTCTACAATCAACATACTTTGCGTAAATAAAGTATTCCGCCAAAATGTTTCAGTGAACTTCTCTAAGATTTTGTAAATTTCTAATACAAATCTTCTAACCCAATTATCATACAACTGATTTCTCACATTGAAATTCCAAGTAGAAGTGCAAGATTATACATGTTACACTGATGTCTCACTTTTTCAGGTGAGAAAAAAAAAGAAAGAAGATTAACATGTGATTAATATTGAAGAGATTTTAAACCAACAAAATGTCTGAAGAAAATGCAAGTGTTACCCTTTTCATATATAACCAACTGCTTTGTATTGCTTACAAATGATTGGATGACCATTGCTTTAATTACAGCTTTATATATATATATATATATATATATATATATATATATATATATATATATATATATATATATATATATATATATATATATCTTGATGATAAACATTTTATTATATGTATAAAACTGAACTCACTCTCTGATGAGTGTTACAGCATCTTCATATTTCATACCACATTCAATTAATGCCAATGCTACCATTACTGGAGCTCTACAAATACAAACAAACAAAGAGCTATTAGTACCAGAACATACAATTAATATTGCTGTGTGCAAGAGTAACTTGATTTTAAATCTTCAAATCCATAGAATGGCTGAGCAAGCATATTACTTTATTGGAGTTTTAGGTAACTGATAACATAATTTCTTAAAAATATTAATATTGGCCTGTTAATTCAACAGAAATCAATTATTTCAACAATTTATAACTATTCCAACCTGATCAAATTGGCTAACAAAGCAAACTATTGTGTTTAGAAACACTGGTTCCCTGTCCTTTTTTTTTCCCATGAATTCATTTAATGTTTGGTTGAAAGTCAGATATCCAGAGGCATAACAAAATAGATTCACATAAAAAACATAAAATAACGAAGAGGTATATCCCTCACTAAAACTTACAGTTTTAAATATTTTGTGAATGCTTAGTTAAAAAGTTTCAACAATCGTCAATACAACAAATTCAGATTAGGTTTTAGATTTTTTTTTTTAAAAAAAAAGCAGCATTTTCCATCATTTATTGTTTCAGAAAACACACTGCACAGATCCATGATGTAAACAATGTAGGACAATTTGAGGTGTTTTTTGGGGGTAACTTGTAACCTTTTACTAGAAAGTATGTTTGTTAAAGGCTGAAAGTGCTTTCAATATGTAAATGGCTGTAACAATCACCTGTCAATGGTGAGAGAGAATCAGCTAAGGTACTCAGAATCAAAGGTATGTTGGATGGAAAAAAATTGACAGGTCAGCATAAAAAGCACAATATCCCCAACATATATGTAGTGAACCACTAAGAATGTGGTGGAATAATACAACAGTACCCTACCTGCCTAACCCAGCTACACAATGTACTGCAACACAACATCCTGGTTCTTCTTTAAACCTTGATTTCAATAAGTTAAACCATTCATCCATGACTTCTGCTGGTGGTGGACTTCCATCATCAAACTGCCAATCCTGAAACAAATAAGAAAAAACATTAAACAGAGAAAGAATGCACCAACATACACGATACTGATCCAAAGAAACAAGCTAAATGGTTAACACTGTACCCAAGAAGGCAACTGCACCTGAAACACACACACACACACACACACACACACACACACACACACACACACACACGTGGCAAATACCAACAACATTGTTAGTGAAACTTTACATATCAACCAATGTCTTATGGGGACAAATTTCCAAAGCAGGCCTTCATGTGTAAAGCTATTTTTCCTCCTAGGATTTAGACCATTTTAAAACCTTTTGAAAGACAATGTATATTTAACTCATGCTTGAGTCTATACAACCTTGAATTTTTTCACATACAGTAAAATCTCAAATATCGCCACCATGTGTTCAGTCCAATTTTAGTGTTTGGCAATAAAATGAGGAAGGATTATAAATATAAAAAACAACTTAGAGGAAATGGACTTTGATGCCTAAAAAATAATATGGAATAAGTGAGGTGGTAACTTTATCAATGAGTTATTAAAACAAAGGTTTTTCTGTATATAAAAGCTGCCTATAGAAAGGGTGTCCCTTGTTTACCTCAAAGAATTTTGTTTACAATCACGAAGGATAAAATTACCTCTTCGTACTGATATGGAAAAAACCAATTCTTGTAATGTCATCGGCATCATCATCATCATAATGGATCATTATTCTGTCTGTGATATCAATGTCCATTTAAATGAATCAATCTATACTGACAACAACAATTTGTAAGCTTGGTTACTGCTAATGTACCATTATATAAAGGTCACAATAATGTCAACATTATAATAATAAGAAAAAAAAAAAAAAAAAAAACATCTGTAGCTCTTGAAAAACATTTTGTCAATATTTTCAACAATGATTCTGTTCTATATTGCTTATAGTAAAACCTGCTACAGTTGTCACAGAATATATACATATAGACAGAAGGTTTCACTGTGAAAAGCTCTCTTGGATAAAACCAACCTTCATATAAAGACCATCTGTTTGTACAATCTATAATTATTAGGTCCTGTTTGTGGCATATCTTACCATTTTGGTAAGATAAGATAAGACATTAGGTTGGGTGGGTGGGTGTTGAAAGAGATCTAGCTTTGTTAATTTATTATTGTTCATTTTTAATGAAAATATGTACTGCCTATGAATTGTAACTTATGACTAATAAAGCATAGAATAGCTATATATATATATATATATATATATATATATATATATATATATATATATATATATATATATATATATATATATATATAGAATACATTCTAATAGAAGCCATAAAATAAGCAAGTTTTAAAATGATCTCCTGGATTTTTGTTTGTTTTTTGTTTTGTTTTGTTTTGTTTGTTTGTTTTTGTTTTTTTCTAAATTTTCTGAATTTCTAAATAAAAGCCATCCATCATAGTTAAACCAGTCAAAATGAAATTTTCTGAAGGATAAATGCTAGTTATGGTATACACATTTCAAAATTTCAAAATTAAATCAACCTACACACTACTTTACAAAGCTAACATGTCTGCAGCCAGTTCTTATGAAAACTGCAGAGTTATAAACTACCAGTAGCATTAAACCTTAGCAGACATTCAACTTTTAAACAAAAGTAATCATTCCATTGATCAATGACTTCCCTCAGAAATATCCAGCCAACGGCTAAACTGTCATCATCATTATTAGTGTACTCACTTTGATTGACTTGTACAATCAAACCTGCCTTTACAATATCAAGGCAATCTTTTTATTAAGCCAGTCAACTATAACTTTGTGTGGCAAAGCGTTGAAAAGCACTGGTTTACTTATCAATGTGCTCTCATTACCTAGATTCAAATTCTGAATGAGGAAGATTCTACTTTGAGAAGTCTGTTGCCAGTTGCTGATTGAAGTTTAGTGATTTCCTCTGAGCACTCTGGTCACCTACTTCCAAACCCCAAAGAAGAACTGCCTGCACAGATGGGAATGAATATTAACTTAGCTATAAAATACCAATAATCCAGTATCTAGTTATTTCATTTTGTGTGTGTGTGTGTTTTTTTTATCTTCATTATTTTATTTTTAAGGGTGGTAGTGGTGTTAATCTATTTTAGGTAATACTCTGCTTAAGTTTATCCTATATATATTTACATGTATTTAATCTATTTAATGGAGGAACATCACTTAAAACAGTACAATTCACCCACCGAGCAACTGATGAAACTTTATCTCGTTAAAATCAAACAGTCAACTTTTAAACAATAAAATCACTATTCTGTTGATTGTTTTTCCTTAGAGACGCCCAGCCGACAGATCATCATCATTATCATCATCAATGGTGGTTATTTTGATTTGTGCATTGTGTATTGTTATGTGTAATAAGTAAATACTAAACATCTGAGAAGGAAGTAATAATGGATTATTGCCAACAGTTAAGATAATATATATATATATATATATATATATATATATATATATATATATATATATATATATATATATGTATGTATGTATGTATGTATATCAGATTCTGTGTTAGACAATAATAATGGTACTCTTAATTACAACAGAGATTAAATTAAGGTGTCCTATATAAGTCTGTGAGTTTGGTGTACATGTACAAATGCATGTGGGTCTACCTGTATATGTTTAAATGAATGTTATGTGTACACCTTCTACCTACAAAATTTATAAAATCTAAATGTCTGTGATATTTCTGCAACCAGAGAGTGACATTTAGTGGCAAAAAATATTCCCAAATTGCTCATCTGTATTGACAAATCCTTTCACAACTTGTTCAATTAACCTAACACTGGACGCTGTTGTTGTTGTTGCAGACATTGTGGTTGTTATGACAAACCTGCAGGTTGCAGGCAAGCTTATAACATCAATAACAGCCAATATTTTGGCAAGAAAAAAATTGGTCATGACCTTGACCTTATTTTTGGAGGTCATGAATAAATAAATACCAGACAGAACTTTTCTATAGTGTTTACAACACAAATATGTGACAATGTAACAATGAATTCTTTCTGCCAAGAAATTATTTCAAAGAGGAATATATCCTGTAGTATTTTCTTTCCTTGGTATGAATGCACTAGTATTTTATTTCAACAAAATAAACATGTTTGTGAAAAGGTTCTAAAAGTAATAATCTAGTAGTGATTTGTTTTTATGTTTTCTTTATTATAACTTCTGGAAACTGTATACCAGTAAAGAATATACACTTAAAACAATATATATCAACAGAACAATATAAGACTGTTGATTTAAATACATGTACTTGGGTTGATTTGAAAACACGGAAATTAGGATGTTCACAAGTAGTCTATAGGAAAAGAATTGTAATATGTAGCAAGAAATAACTCTTTTACACGTAACCATCCACAAGGTAACATGCTATTCCTGCGGAAGTCATTTATAAATACATAAATATTTTTTTATCTTAAAAATGTAGAAAATTCAAATATTTTCAAAAGACAATTAAAACTATTGTGGAATTTTAATGAGGGGTTTAAACTTTTAAAACCCGAGAAACAACAAACAGTGCTCCATGTTGTTAAAACTTTTAAAACAATTTTTTTTTCCAAATTATTTATAATTTCTGGCAATAAAATAAAGTTGTTTTTTTTAAGTTTTCACATTTACACATTCTTGGAGGCATCTCCAAAATGTGGCCTTCCTCTCAAAAAAAGACCCTAATACATCATTATACATAATACCAAAAACAAAATCTGTCCTCATGCCGATATAAATCTTGTACAGTCATCTTCCTTAAAGACCCTCTTTATCGGGTAAATATGATCTTAAAGTCTTTAAAATTTTATTTGTGAATGGAATTCTTTTCTACCTATTCAATAAATACAGGACAGGTTTTTACACTGGGGATAAATGTTATATCAAAATATAAAATCTCTTCTCTTGTCAAGTGGTAAGTAACTGTCCTCAAATAATGTTTATCTTCTCCTTTAAACCAGGACAAAGTGCATACTAGTCAAGAATTTGATTCATTTCATTCATAGATCTATATTACCTATCTACAATTAAACCTTAGTATACAGCCTTTAATGCTGAACTGTGGCAAAAGACTGTTAGAGACAATGTGTGTATGTGTGTGCGTGTGTTTGTGTGTGTGTGACAGAGAGAGAGAGAGAGAGCTGACATATATAGAGACATTGTTGGCTAAGAGAGAGAGAGAGAGAGAGAGAGAGAGAGAGAGAGAGAGAGAGAGCTGACATGTAGAGACATTGTTGGCTGAGAGAGAGAGAGAGAGAGAGAGAGAGAGAGAGAGAGAGAGAGAAAGAGAGAGAGATGATATATAGAGACATTGTTGGCTGAGAGAGAGAGAGAGAGAGCTGACATTTAGAGACATAGATACATTGTGGTCTAAGAGAGAGAGAGAGAGAGAGAGAGAGAGAGAGAGAGAGAGAGAGATTTAACAATTATTGTAATTTAAAACTAAAAAAAGATATGTAATAATGAGCCCTCACAGACAGACACACTGGTTAAATACCTTGGAATCAGTTTAAAAGTAGATTAAAGTGTATTATTTATCTTAATCTGTGAACCTGTAAAATTACAGACCTCCTACACAACAATAAGGATCAACGTTTATCAACTTACAGCGAAGAACACTGAGGTCACCACTTATAGTGTATTATAATTCTATATATCAAATCTCCTGATAAATGATGAGAACTTTGGGTGGGTGGTCCGTATAAACTACAAGAGAATTAAAGTGGTGGTCTGTCCACATGACACAGACAAGATGGAGCTGAATTGGTCCACTTATAGACTCAAATTGTGTTAGGTACAAAGGTCCCCATGTCCTTATCAGATAAATTAGCAGTCTGGGCTGTGTTGATAAATTTTCCACTGAATTCAAAGGAGGATTATTACACAGCTTTACAACTCTTCACTAGAACTGAGGCTAGGTCATGATCATCTCCTAATTAACATTTTTCATTTCCCAATTACATGTTCCTTAAGTTCTGAAAATGTTTGTGTTAATCCACACATGGTCATCAGGCATGTGCCAAATATGGAAGACATAGATCAACTAAAGATGTTTCAAACACAAAAATCCAAGATTAACTAAAAGAGCAGAAATACTTAAAAAAAATATTATCATGGGGTTGCGGGCTATATCTCAATTAATGGACCAGGCAAGCACCTTGAAAATATAACGAACAGAAGTAAAGATTGTCCATTGACATCGTTGGTAGGAAGCAGTGTTTATCTGATAAGCTTAGTACTAAAGCATCTAAAGGACCAAGTAAGTCTATTATAAATGTACTTTTTCATTCAGAAGACACCTAGGTCAAAAACAAGAATTCAACAGCTTTAAATGTCTCACCTGGTTAGTTTTTGATCGACTAGAAAATACATTACTTTAACATAAACTTTCACATTTTGACATGCCGCCGACGAGGACACCAGAAAAGTAACACCTAAGTTTTGCTTTATGGCGATGCCAGGCTCAACAAAAACAGCTTTTTCCTACAGGTTGTCACCAAAGGTAGAACCTTTACAGTCAGTGGTCTTGACGATGCCACTGGACTACTGCAGTGTATCTATTGACATCATAATACATATTAAAATGTGGATATGCTGAAACTTGGGGTTAACATGGGCTCCAAATATTATGTCACCAGCAATATTGACAAAAACCATATTTGTCACCAGTTGAGTTTGTATGTTCTGGTGCCAAAATTCTACCATATGTGTCTTTTATATGGATTGCCAAAAATTTCCATATCCAAAAATATCCCTCAGAAACAAAATTTTGTTAACAACGTTTTCTAAAAAACATGCCCCTGGAAACTAAACCATCAAGACACACAAATTTAACAGTTAAATGTAACCCAGATATCTCTGGAGTCATATAACCTCAAATTTTGACATAAGTTTATAGTACAAGGAAGACTTCCTTGTAAAATACAATTTAAACTGCTGAGATTTAAATGAATAATAAAAAAAACAATACTAAAATCCTTTCAAATTTAATCCAGTAAACTCCAACAAGCAGAGGAAATGTCACACAAATATTGATTGTGTTTCACATTGTGAGATAGCAAGATTACTGTCAAGTTTTTCCTTGAACACTTGTGTGTATAATAAATAATGTAGAGTACTGGAGGTTACCAGAATTGTGTATTTAAAATTAAATTATTCAGTAAAATCAGATTTCACAAACAGATGTGTCACATAGTTATGCAGCATCTAAATTTTGAATAAAGTATTACTGTAAATCGTGAATTTTTTTGTGATTGTTTTATTTTTGCAAGTGAGATGCAACAATAAAACTATCGCTAATATAAAAAGTCAATATTTGTGCTTGGGGTCACCAGATAGCACAGAATTAAAGAAATGCGAATAGATGTCCATCTCGTCATTTGCCAATATTAACCAACACGAAAATTTCCCAATTTACTGTACAAATAAGTTTACAGGTTGTTTCCTTATTTATTAAAAAAAACTTCCAGTCAAATATTACAACAAAAGTAACTTTTTTGAGGTCAATTAATACTTCAAAGCAGCAAAATTCTGGCTTTATTTGCTAAAAATTGGCAAATCTTGTTCAACAAATACCTTATCGCTATGCAACACATAAACAAATGTGATGCAAATGTACTGTTCTCCAAGCGGCTGAGCTCTTGTTCAGACAGATCCTAACGTGAGAAAGTTTGTAAGTACGCTTGTCAAAGGTTAGTAGTTAAAGATTCTTAAGAGTTCTCCAGTATATTACTTCACAATCCCAGAACTCACCAAAACCACTGGGTTCCCACTGGGAACCAACTGGATACGAGTGGAAAAATCTTGGCTGGAACATAAAACACCATTACTCAACACAACTAACCTTTATTATTCTTCAATTTTGTTTAGGTTTTATCTACACGAAAAAAAGGAACCTGGTCATGATTCAAGTGCTTGGAAAAAGGACACACACTGTGGCATAAAACACCGTTACTCAACTCATTGTGGCATAGCTCAACTCAGCTCACCTAAACTACTCTTCAATTTCTTTTTAGGTTTCATCTACACGAAAAAAAGGAACTTGGTCATGTTTCAGGTGCTTGGAAAAAGGACACACACTGTGGCATAAAACACCGTTACTCAACTCATTGTGGCATAACTCAACTCAGCTCACCTAAACTACTCTTCAATATCTTTTTAGGTTTCATCTTTACCAAAAAAAAAGGAACTTGCAATTGGTCATGTTTCAGGTGCTTCGAAAAAGAACACACATTGTGGCATAAAACACCATTACTCAA
This sequence comes from Tegillarca granosa, assembly GCA_029721355.1. NCBI lineage: Eukaryota > Metazoa > Mollusca > Bivalvia > Arcoida > Arcidae > Tegillarca > Tegillarca granosa. Next base: position 5,385,732 of record CM056610.1, on the reverse strand, counting down.
CTCAGCTCACCTAAACTACTCTTCAATATCTTTTTAGGTTTCATCTTCACGAAAAAAAAGGAACTTGGTCATGTTTCAGGTGCTTGGAAAAAGAACACACATTGTGGCATAAAACACCATTACTCAACTCAGCTCACCTAAACCATTCTGCAATTCCGTTTAGGTTTCATCAACACAAAAAAAAGGAACCTGGTCATGTTTCAAGTGCTTGGAAAAAGAACACACATTGTTGCATAACTCAACTCAGCTCACCTAAGATATTCTTCAATTTCTTTTTAGGTTTCATCTTCACCAAAAAAAAGGAACCTGGTCATGATTCAAGTGCTTGATAAAAAAACATATACTACTTAAAGGAACTTATCTCTTCTGAACAACTCAAAAAGCAAACATACTAACTTTTATCTCCAAACTGGGATGGACAGCTTTCCTAATATAATTTTTTATTTTACGCACATTAAAATTTTTTTCAGTATCACCTTTACCCACCATTTTATAGCAACTACAAGTATTAATATTCACTTCTTGTATTATGCAATTTTCCATGAGCTTGCTTTAAATCATACTGTCTAATATGACGGTAGGCGAGTTAAAAGAGAAAACCTATAACTTGGGGCGTTAAAAAAATCTTCAGTTCCTCATAAAATACTTGCAGAAAATTGTTATGTAGCTCAGTAATAATATTCATAAAGTATTTATAATCTGTTGTCATTAACATTGTGTTATTCTGATGCAACTTGAAAGAATATCAGATTATCTCTAAATCAAAATCTCTCCAGAGGCCACAGGAAAAAGAAGAGATAATATACATATTACGATTCTACATGCTGTTATCAGAGTTCTCCTGTAATATCCTCTATTACATAATTTTCTCACTGTAGGAAGAAAAGATTAGTTATGCGTGCACATCCCAGTCAAATTTATTTCAAGATCCAGTCATTTAGTTCTGAAATGCTGGAAGACAGGAAAAAGACAGTATCAAGCCATTTGGTTCTGAAATGCTGGAAGATGGGAAAAAGCCAGTATCAAGCCATTTGGTTCTGAAATGCTGGAAGATGGAAAAAAGCCAGTATCAAGCCATTTAGTTCTGAAATGCTGGAAGATGGGAAAAAGCCAGTATCAAGCCATTTGGTTCTGAAATGCTGGAAGATGGGAAAAAGCCAGTATCAAGCTATTTAGTTCTGAAAAGCTGGAAGATGGGAAAAAGCCAGTATCAAGCCATTTAGTTCTGAAATGCTGGAAGATGGGAAAAAGCCAGTATCAAGCCATTTAGTTTTGAAATGCTGGAAGATGGGAAAAAGCTAGTATCAAGCCATTTAGTTCTGAAATGCTGGAAGATGGGAAAAAGCCAGTATCAAGCCATTTGGTTCTGAAATGCTGGAAGATGGGAAAAAGACAGTATCAAGCTATTTAGTTCTGAAAAGCTGGAAGACGGGAAAAAGCCAGTATCAAGCCATTTAGTTCTGAAATGCTGGAAGATGGCAAAAGACAGTATCAAGCCTTTTAGTTCTGAAATGCTGGAAGATGAGAAAAAGCCAGTATCAAGCCATTTAGTTCTGAAATGCTGGAAGATGAGAAAAAGCCAGTATCAAGCCATTCAGTTCTGAAATGCTGTAAGATGGGAAAAAGCCAGTATCAAGCCATTTAGTTCTGAAATGCTGGAAGATGGGAAAAAACCAGTATCAAGCCATTCAGTTCTGAAATGCTGGAAGATGGGAAAAAGCCAACCAAACTCCAACAACAATTTGTTCATAGTGAAAATCACACACAGAACCATTCTGATCTGTAAAACAGTGTCTTACTCTATTTTGTCACAGCAGAATTGATTTCTGTTCTTGTGGTGACTGGAGGTAAAAAAACGAAATAGAATGGAGTAATGTGATTCTTTAACTTATATTAAAGTGGAAATTTCAAAGATGGTAGAGGTAACCGGAGTATCCAAAGAAAACCACCTTTTGGCAAGAAAACTGACAAACTTTCTCACACAAGAATCTGCCTTGATTGGGATTGCAACTTATTCATTAGGCAGTGAGAAATACAGTGAGTGCCCCAAAAAACCCCTTTGGCAAGTAAACTGACAAACTTTCTCAAACACACTGTTCTGTAAGCACATGCTTTAGACCACTTGGCTAACAAGGTCTGTAGGGGCCTACCCTTCAGACTCCACGACCAATGAGGCCCCTGTAGGTAGAAAGCGATTTACAATACTTGTATATTGGAGGAAATCTGTTACATGACTGTACGCAGATGAATGATCCAGATCTATACCTATACATACATGTATCAAGTACAAATAAATGTGTCAACAATCTGTTACTTCTTGTACATTCTCCAATTATATCTGTATCTATATACAAAAACTTTCACACATGTATTGAATTAATGAATCTACATAGTTGGCATGAAATATTGCCTTGACTGGCTGGTAGATCTTAGCTAGAAGAAATCTGTTACATCATGATAAAAATAACAAGAGTCATTTTTATGTTACCTAAGTGGTTATCCCAGTCCTCATGTAACTGAACACAATTCAGTTATAATTTATACTTAGGTCAGTTGTGAGACTGCAGTGTCTGGAAGATCAAGAGAAAAGATGCATTGCCCATATATCATGATAAACAAATAAGAGTTGTTTTGAATTAAAGCTGCATTAAGTTTTTCAATTTTCTAAATTTTTTTTGATTTTCTAAAAATATATTTTTTTAAAAATAGATATCTTCTTGCCACGATCCGTGACATTCATTTTTTAAAATTTCATTTCTTTTAGCTGTAAATAAACGGAATCCTCTGACCGGTTGGTCGATGTTTTACGATGGAAATTATGAGCTTGGAGCATGCACACGGATGTAAGGGAAACCCTAGAATCGAAGGTGAAACATGACAGATTGCATTAATTGTCCTTCATTTATATCCAGTTTTATTTGAAATGGTATTATGTATCCCTTACTAAGTCACAAATGACAAATTAAACAAAGTTCTGTTTTTAATTTATCGTTTTTCACTGTTTTGAAAGTTGTGTTTAAATGACCCAGGTTTTGATGACGTAACCATGTTCTAATAATAGATCCCAAATGCTACATCTCGCTGGGTAAAAACTGTAATTTCTGTATTTATTCGAGCTTTTATCATTGAACCAAATGTAACATTGTTCATTAGGAACATCATAAATTAGATTAGCACCGTTTTAATTTTTTCTTTGGAAAACTTAATGCAGCTTTAACAATCTATAAACAAATTAGAGTTGTTTTGAATTAACAATCTATAACTCACAAAATTTACCCTATAATTGCATGGTGAATTTACCCTATATGGATGGTGAAATTACCCTATATGCATGTTGAATTTACCCTATATGCACGGTGCATGGTATCAACGATATACAGTGAAAGGTCAGGTTTTAGTATGCAGTATGAAAATTATCTACAGCTATAGGTCAGTTGTGAGACCTGGGAAATCTAAAAGAGAGTGTGTCAAATTGGAACGAACACAGTCCAGGATTGTATTGAAACAATGAATGAATTACGTTTTCCTCAATATATAAAATGCCTGCAAATACCTTTTTTAGACCTCCTTATGTATCCTACAATAAATTTTAATTTAAACTTAAGAGTCTAAAAAAGATGAAATCAAGCCATTTTTTCAACATTTCTGTGAATAATTTTTCTTTTTTTAAATTTATTTATTTATTTTTATTTATTTTACAAATTTAAAAGAATTTAATAAGAGAAGGTACAAAAGAAAGTCTTTCCCCTATTTCTATTTTTATCTATTTATTTTAATTTTTTAAAAAAAATTTTTAGGATGTCATAATGAACCGCAAGAATAAAATCTGTAAAAATTCAATTTCATTCAGTAATAAAAAACAAGTAAAAGCAACACAGACTGCATGAAGGGGGGGAAAGGGGGAGGGGAAGATTTAGAAATTTAAGTGATTTACAGAACAACTGTGCTACTATGAAGTTATAGTGTAAAAAAAAATCTTTTCGCCATTACATTTTTCTTCTGTTCATACAACCAAGTAACCATGGTTACATATGCACATGTTCTGACTTTTAAAAGTATTGCTGCAGTCTGCTTAATTGATTATTCATGATTTTCTTTTAAACAAGGAATTAAAAGCAAACTCGCATGCAATAGATCTATATGTATAGATACAAAATCAATATACATAAAAGATCCATCAGACTGCTTGCTGTTAAGATGCACTACAAATTTCTAACCACTTGTTACGGGATTTTTTAAATACAGATTTATAACACACTGTGCAATATTACATACTACTTTCAATGTTAGAAATTTTTTTTATCAAAAAAGTCTTGGCAACTTAAAATTAGGAGTTACAGGCAAGGGGCTGAAAATCTCCAATCCAGCCAAACATTTTTTTACATTAAAAGCACCTGACAACTAAAACTTATGAGTTACAAGGCAGGGAATCTTATCAAGCTTACTACCAGGCAATTTTGACAAAAAAGCAATTGGCAACTAAAAATTATGAGTTACAGGCAAGGGGCTGAAAATCTCCAATCCAGCCAAACATTTTTTACAATAAAAGCACTTGGTAACTTAAACTTATGAGTTACAGGGCAGGGAATCTTATCAAGCTTACTACCAGGCAATTTTGACAAAAAAGCAATTGGCAACTAAAAATTATGAGTTACAGGCAAGGGGCTGAAAATCTCCAATCCAGCCAAACATTTTTTACAATAAAAGCACTTGGTAACTTAAACTTATGAGTTACAGGGCAGGGAATCTTATCAAGCTAACTACCAGGCAATTTTGACAAAAAAGCAATTGGCAACTAAGAATTTAGAGTTACAGGCAAGGGGCTGAAAATCTCCAATCTAGCCAAACATTTTTTTACATTAAAAGCACCTGACAACTAAAACTTATGAGTTACAGGGCAGGGAATCTTATCAAGCTAACTACCAGGCAGTTGTGACAAAAAAGCAATTGGCAACTAAGAATTTAGAGTTACAGGCAAGGGGCTGAAAATCTCCAATCCAGCCAAACATTTTTTTACATTAAAAGCACCTGACAACTAAAACTTATGAGTTACAGGGCAGGGAATCTTATCAAGCTTACTACCAGGCAATTTTGACAAAAAAGCAATTGGCAACTAAAAATTATGAGTTACAGGCAAGGGGCTGAAAATCTCCAATCAAGCCAAACATTTTTTACATTAAAAGCACTTGGTAACTAAAACTTATGAGTTACAGGGCAGGGAATCTTATCAAGCTAACTACCAGGCAATTTTGACAAAAAAGCAATTGGCAACTAAGAATTTAGAGTTACAGGCACGGGGCTGAAAATCTCCAATCTAGCCAAACATTTTTTTACATTAAAAGCACCTGACAACTAAAACTTATGAGTTACAGGGCAGGGAATCTTATCAAGCTAACTACCAGGAAATTTTGACAAAAAAGCAATTGGCAACTAAGAATTTAGAGTTACAGGCAAGGGGCTGAAAATCTCCAATCTAGCCAAACATTTTTTACATTAAAAGCACTTGGTAATTAAAACTTATGAGTTACAGGGCAGGGAATCTTATCAAGCTTACTACCAGGCAATTTTGACAAAAAAGCACTTGGCAACTTAAAAATTATGAGTTACAGGCTGGTACAGTTATCAAGCTACCGTAACTGTTTTTATACTTGATTATCAAATAAAAAGACTTTCGGACCTGCTGGCTTTGTGACGGCTAAATTTTAAAAAGTAACTTGAAGCACTGCTTTGTTCTCTATTTCAATTTAGAGCAAGCAAATTTAGCATACTTTAAACTGTCTATGGTCAGGTAAAAAAAACAAAACAAGCAATTAGTTATATATAAACATCCTTTACAAACATTTGGCTAAATCAATTACCCCAAGAAATTGAGAGTGGAGTGGAGTAATGGTGTTTTACACCCCAGTCAAGAATCTTTCAATTATTTTGAGGCGATCAGTTCCTGGATGGTGGAGGAAATCGGAGTGCCTGGAGAAAACCACCGACCTTCGGCAAGTGGACTGACAAACTTTCTCACACTAGGATTTGTCCCGACAGGGATTCAAACCCAGGCGGTGAGAGGCACTGTGATCCGTAAGCCCCAAGAAATTGAGAAAAATAATGGAACAATAGAAGTGATATATAAAATCTGTCTAACTCTAGTACACAGCCTGAACTATGAGGTCAACTCAATGTGAAGGTCATAAATTGTCAGAACTAGAGATTTATCCCAAGAAAAGGAAGAAACTATCACTTCCTGCAGCTATACTAAACATTCAAAATTGTTGTAAATTTCTATAATTTCCATTCTACAAGAAGAAACTAATTGTAACATTACTTCTTGAGATTCTAATTAAGTCTTAATTCTTAATTTTTAAAGCAAGTTTATTTTATCAGTTAAATTATTGAACATGAAAGAAAACATGCTATTATTCAAAGAATATCAAATTAACCGACTTTTTTTTTTCCTTTTTCTTTATTATTTTTTTGTAAAAAAAAATGATTATGCAACAACCTTACATAAAATGTATGTGTGTGACATTCAAAACTACATAATTCATCATGTACATTGATTGAATGTCTCAATATTCAGAATATTACGCCAACGGTCTGGATGACAGACAGTAATGAGAAAAGAAGAAGAAAAGAGGAAAATATCTTCAAACTTAAGACTTAGAAGTTGATGACTAGCCAAGTTTACTGAGACAGTCATGTCATTCCTTTCGGGGAAAAAAGGGAAAAAAAAGAAAATACAGTGAAACCTGTCTATAAAGGCCACTCAAGGGATGCGGCCAAAGTGGCCTTTATAGACAAGTTCTCTGATCAAGGATCATCAAAAATTATTATCTGAACCGTTCTTTTTTATTCATTTTAGTTCCCAAATTAAACTGAATATAGCTAACCATGAAATTGTTTCTTTTATAACTTGAGATTAACCAAGAAAAAAAATACATTTTTTTAACATCAATTTATTCAACATTTTCAGGAATTTACAAATCCTTTACACCACACTGGCCTGGTAACATTAATATGTCTAAATGATCTATTCTCTCTCTTTTTTTTTTTGCTAGAAATAGGGGTGTTGCATAGTGAAGTATTATTCTTATCACGCTTCCTTACACCTATACAAACATAATTAGGTCACTTATATATAATTAAGACCCATATCACACTCTTGCTAATTCAGACTTCAAAGGAAGTTGTTACATAATGAATTGCACGGTTTAGTGTTCAGAGCAGTAATGATCTGTCATTTGTAACTGTCAAATTTACTGTTTACTTATCTTTATTAAAAATAACTATTAATTTTTAATATAAAAATCGTACACAAACATAAAATAAATAATAAAATATTTTTCTGGTGCCGAATTTAATAGTTTTCGGTGCGGAATTGAATTTAAATTGGTGCCAAAAACATGTTGTTGCCGAAATGACTTTTTACACTGGTGCAGAGATGACTTGATATCGCATTGTGGTACGATTTCCAAACTAACGAAATTAATGTCTGTTAGTGGTAAAACGGCACATACGGTTTATTTCCCAAGATACATTTGCTTCATAGTCTGATAACACAGCTTTGATTTGGGTTCGTCAAACACCATAACTTCCGCGAGTTTCCTAGTACTTAATAATGCATTTCTCCTTTTCAGATTTATTAAACAATTCTACTCGCTGTTCTAAAGTCAATGCATTCTGTTTACCATGACATAAAGAAAAAAATATCAAATATTACTGCATGTTATAAAATTTAAAAAAATGTCAATGTCTTATCGAGATGTAAGCTTTACCCAATATGGCCGCTTAGATACATATAAACAGAGTTGCATTATGGGATTTTTTGTTTTATGTCGACTGGTTCCGTAAATTTCCGGAAACTGACGAAGTTTCGTAAACATTGCAAATGGCCGCTATAGACAGTTCTGTTGAAGCTTGGGGTAGGAAAAATGGTGGCCGCTGGCCGCATAAGACAGTGACCGCTATATAGAGGTGAAATAAAGAACAAAATTCATAAGGGGGGAATAAGATATGGCCGTCATAGACAAGTGGCCGCTTTATACAAGTGGCCGCTAACACAAGTTAGACTGTATGTACATATACTGTATTATACATGTGAAATTTGAAGTCCTGTCTCTCTTGAAGTCATGATGCTCTCTCTCTCTCTCTCTCTGACAAAGGTTTGTTGTTTTTACAATTCTAGGACATTAACAGAGAGAGAGAGAGAGAGAGAGAGAGAGAGAGAGAGAGAGAGAGAGAGAGAGAGAGAGAGAGAGAGAGATTTGATATAGTAAGCTACGACATCAACAGCTTTTTGTGTTATCTCTAGAAAACAGAAGATTATGCGACAGAAAAAAAAAAAAAAAAAAAAAAAAAAAAAAAAAAAAAAAAATATATATATATATATATATATATATATATATATATAAAAATAATTAACAATAATAGGTAAAGCTGATTATATACCATCTTAGGTAAATCTAACAACTCTAGACAAACACACCACTCAGGATGTATATGAACTTCTGACCACACAAGATTCTCTTGTATTTCAAAATTACTTGCTAGAAATATAGCCAGAATCTTATCCAATAAAATCTGGGACAATTAAAATCTTAACATCATCTTTCCACCAAAAACACTTGTAAACAATAATGCACTATTAACTTGGCTCCTTGTTCTGATCTCTAATTAGATGACCTGGTGCTCATAGAATGAGTCGCTGTCCATGACTTAGAAGGCAATTCAGAACCAACACAAAGCCTTCAGGTATAAAGTGTGTTAAGGTCAGAGGAAATTTTGACCATTATTCAGTAAAGCAATGCCTTTGGAGATACTTTTTACAATAAACAATGATTATTAACTAACCAGAACTCGGATTCCTTCAGCATCTAACTTCTCTGTCTTATAGGTTGGTTCACAAACTCTTACTACATCTTTAGCTCCACGCTTCTTTAATTCCTTTAAAAATAATCAGAGATAAAAAAAAAAAAATCAATAAAAATTAGTAAAATGATAACCAGAGAAATTTTCCTGCCATTTCCACAAAAAGTCAAATCTGTATATAAGGAACCTACAAGAACCACCTCTTATTTCATTGATAAATCTTTGCAGAAAAAAGAGCGTGTAAGTTATCTTGTACAGAGGGTGCAAGATTGAAATATCTTGCGTCGCTCTTTATATGGAAATTTCTATCTGGGGTGCAAGAAAACATTATTTCCCATTCCTCTCAAAGAGAACATTATTTCCCTAACTGATGGGCTGATACTTTCAAATAATGACAACATATTGTTCAACATCCCTGTCAGCTCTATTATATAGTGTAAAATAAATTACCTCCCTTACAACAGTGGTTAAAAGTATACAGTCATATACTTCAATTTAGACTAAAAATTTCTGCATATATCTACTCAAAATATTATATGTTTCCATATGGAAAAGTGAACATTGCAATGTAACATGGTTGTAATGCCATTAGAAATTGATTTATAAAATGTGATTATAAATTAATCACAGCTCAAGAAATTATTATACGGTTTTATAAAGACTCATGCAAATGTGAAAAAACGTAAACAAACACAAACATAAAAAGGGTGTTACAGCCCTATTGTCAACTTACATCAATAAATTTGTCCATAGTGTTATCTGTTGGACGATCCATGATAAGGAAACGCATATTTTTGTATGCGATTTCGGCAGGTTCGGGACGACGTGTCTTCATTTTGGACATTTAGTGCTGCCGATTGTATTGCCGAAGAAAATGATGAAAAAAAATCTCTTTTTCCCAGCCAAACAATAAAATCGCTCACTTTGTATTTATATCTATCTATCTACATATATATATATATCTTTCACATATATCACACCGCTACAATTCCGTGGAAATAAAACAGATATATACAATTTTAACACAGACTAAAAATACAATCCCAGATGAAAATAATATCCCGATTATGACGTTTAAAATAAATAATTAATCCACAGAGTGTACGAGTGCACCTTTTTTTTTTTTTATAAAAAAAAAAATTCTGCGTATGATGATATGAAGTTAATGGTGACACAGAAAACTAATATGAAAGACTGATGGGTGGACTATCTTCCAATGTTTATTCTGCGTAAAAGCAGGGTAGAACACTTCCAAATTACCCCATTCAATTAAAAGAACCCCACTTTTTATCCAACTGTGGGGACACCACCAAAAGTAACATACGGTTATGATTCGGTTCCTCCGTTGCTTATCTAAGCAAACGCGAGAAGGCGGCGTAAATATATATTTCTCCTCTCCAGCGTGGTTGTCGCACTTTTACTTTATACGTGCTGTGCCTGGCAGTAGTCGCCACTGTTGGTAACGAACTCCATAAAGGTGTGACCAAACTCACCAAAAAACTGAAAATACATAAAATAAAATATTTATTAATTAAAGTCTCAGAAAACCTCCATTTGACCTCTAAATATGAAAGGTTATATCAACTAATCTCTGAGCTAAACCATACATACACAACTACTTTGTTTTGAAGCCTCAGGAGTTAAAATTCAATCTTCAAGAATCAAGAACAATCTTCTTGAGGGTAAAAATAAAGTCCTAGTCAGTATGAAAAAAGAAAAATAACGCTGTCATTACATGTCATTCTTAGAAAATTCAGGTGAAAACAATTCAAGGAAACAATCTACATACCTCATAACATGTCAGTGCCAAAATGTAGGCAAAATTCAGTCCTACAGGTGACTGGTGAGGTTATGTAGCGAAACTAGGTCAAATCTATGACAGAAAGAAGGAAAAATGTGTCAACAATCTTAATAAACATAACATAAAATTATACCATACCCTCAGGCATGCATGTCCTGGTCAAAATAAACAACTCAATACACTCAATGGCCTCATGGCCCAAGATCTACACTGGCCTTATGGCCCAAGATCTACACGGGCCTATGACCCAAGATCTACACTGGCCTTATGGTCCAAGATCTACACTGGCCTTATGCCCCAAGATCTACACTAGCCTATGACCCAAGATCTACACTGGCCTTATGGAAATTTTAAATTTTGAATAACTTCTGGAGGTCCAACCACCTATTTTTTCCAATTGTTTTCATCTGGCCTATTTTGCATAATATATCCATAATATAATGCCTCTCCATCTTTCCCTCCCTTATGGTGTTATACATGTACAATTGCTGGAATTATGAATGTTCTGATAAAAATAAACAAATAAACAACACTATAAAACCACCTGAGACAACAATGACCTTATAATATAATTCAATAACCTCCAACTGACTTACATCAAACCTACAGCAGGTACTTGTTTTTACTTACATGTCCAGGTTAGTGTGTAAACAAAGACATTAGTACAAAATGTTTGGTTAAATTTTAGTAAGTATAAATTATACTATAGCTAATTCATACTTACTAAACAGAATAAATGTAGATCGAAATTCAGTGATCAGAGGCCTTTGATAAAATAACTATTTTACTCATTTCTGAATTTTTTCAAAGGAATTTAGGTACATGTATGGCTTTGATGTCCCTAAGAACTTCAGTTTCAGATTTTCTCCATTTATCCAGTTAAATAATATTTAATATTAAAATCACTGTTTTGGGGCCTTAGTGGCCGTGTTCTAAAGCGCATGCTTATGGATAACTGCACCTCTCACCAGCTGGGTTCAAATCCCACTCTGGACAGATCCTAGTGTTAAAAAGTTTGTAAGTTTGCTTGCCCAAGGTCAGTGGTTTTCTCCTGGCATTCCAGTTTCCTCCACCATCCCAGAACATGACTGCTTCCGAGTAAGTGGAAGAATATTGACTGGGACGTACAACACCATTACTCCAATCCACTATTACTGTTTTTCTCCCATCCTTAGAATTGACCACCTTAAAATATTAGGAAAATCTTGACTGGGACATTAAACGCAGTTATCCAGACCAGTTTTTTTCATTTTGACAATTTGCTGTATAAGCACACACACATATATATATATATATATATATATATATATATATATATATATATATATATATATATAAATGTACGTATATCTACATACACCTTACATCTCCTGTAAATTCTTCTAGACAGCTTTTTATATGTATGATATATATTTCACATTTCAAAAGTCACAGGAAAGATAGATATTAAAATCCAAACATAAAATTTAAATGTCTGCCCTTTGTATTCACACTTCAGCTATATCACATGACCAATTTAAAAAGTCTAGAAGTTCCCACAAGTACAGAATTACAAATTAATCTAGCTTTATCTACTGCTGTGTAATTCACTTTATTGGTAAAGGTATGTCAAAAATTCCTACCTCCTCACACACAGACACTCAGGTGAAAATAACCTTATATATATATATCACTTATTTTAAGCAGTTATTTTAAGATTTACAAGGTTGCAATGTATTTATTGTTAAGACCCATGTTTAAAATAATTTTTACGAAATTTTTGGGCAAAACAAGAATGGATTTTTTTTCTTCTTTTTTTGTCTCAAATTAAAGGTATTTCACTAACATCAAGACAGTCGATTCAGGAATGAAAAAAAAAGTGAAGTGTCCAAAGAAAACATCAGACTTTTTGCAAAAAAAGAACTTTCTTACACTTGAATCTGCTATTGACAGATTCAAACCCAGGAAGTGGGAGGTCTGTTATCCGTAAGCACAGAATTTATACCACTTGGCTCCAAAGCAACAATTTAGGTAGTAAAAAATTTTTTTGTAAAAACCTTCAACAAGTTTAGTAAAGGTTAGTTTGTTACGAATTTTTACGTCTTTTACCATAGTTTATGGAAGGTCATGATCAAGACATCTACTACCAGTGTTTTGTAATATATTTCAAAATTTCAGAGAGAGAGAGAGGGGGGGAGGAAAGAAAGAGATTTTATATAACAGATTTCTCCTACCAGTAATTTGACATTATCCACTTTGAAAACTGTCAGCTTCATTATAATCTACCTAATGGGAAACAGGTAAATTTCTTATTATTGTGTACAATTATTAGCTCAATTAGGTTCTGAAATCTATTCTCACATTTATTTTCTACAGCTTCCGTTTTAATGACCCTTGAGACAATGTTTTGACATTGAAAATTAAATCATAATCCTAACTCCCACACTCCTGACTTTCAGGAGAAAAAACAACTGTATTTATAGGAATTCAGTCTGTAGATTTACAATAAAAACAATTTGATCTCTTTAAGTCAAGAGTCAAAAGGAAACTCTGATTCAATTAAAAGATGAGTACGATTTAAGAAACTCACCTCTATCAATACAAGCCACTGCGATAGCTCAGTTGGTAGAGTGCTCGCTCTGTAAGTGGAAGGTCGTGGGTTCGAACCCCGGCCAGGTCTGACCCAAGACTTGGAAGTGGGTAGTGACTGTTCTTTCGCCAAGCACTCGGCATTAAGAATGAAAGTCATGGTTCTTTCGGATGGGAACTTAAAATAAACGAGGTCCTGTGTCATTGCAGCATGGCACGATAAAGAACCCTGCTGTATAATGCCATCAGCGCACTGCACAGGCAAAATTTCTGCACTTTCACCTATAGCTGGTGACATCTCGATATAAGTGAAATATTCTTGACTGGGTCGTTAAACACCATTACTTAACTCAACTCTATCAATACAAAACCTGGAAGTAAAAAGCTTTAGAAGATCTCCTTAAAAATTTGTTGTTTTAACTTCTGACTTCAAACCGTGTTGATATAATCAATGTTACTAGTAATCAGTTCTAAAGCCAATCACACATAACAACCATTAAAAACCCACATAAATATGTTAATCTGATTGTCTTACTTGTCCCAAGTCATTTCAAAAAATCTACTGCTGCCTGTGACAACAAAAAATCAAGATTATAAATCTGTTTGAACAAAAAGTACACAATTAAAATAAGTGCACTGTAAGTAAAACAGCTCATGCATGAAACATTCAACATATCGTGCATAACAATGGAGTCAGGTCTGATGTAACTTTGAAACAAAAACCCCCCTTAACATTTTTCCAGGGGAGTGCAATATCCATGTTAAAGTGTTACATGTTCAAAGTATGACCTGTCTAAAGATACATGTTATGTCTTTTAACCAAAGTAAACAATCACTGAATCAGTCCCATCAAAAGTCATGCCAAAATGAATCACAGTTGGAGTTACATGTAGTCCATGAAGTGTTTGAAATCAACACAACTTTTCACAAGCACACTGAATATCTGATCGTGACCAGGTTCAATAATGTATTAACATACAGACGGTTTGTTAAACATGTATTACAGACCAAGTTTTATGGCTCAAATCTAGCTAACCATTCATATGTTTTAATGTGCCAGAAAGAGCCAGAATTTAGTCATGCAGTCATTTTTACGATAGTCCACCAATGAATTTGTTTTACTATCTTTATTACCATCATTGTCAATTTGTCACTATCATCACTATTGTTGTTACTATAATTGTAACAGTCACTTTTACCATCATTGTCACTATCATTGACTGTCACTACTGTTTTCACTTTCAGTCACCATCATTGTCACTATCATCACTATTGCTGTTACTATCATTATCACAGTCACTTTCACCATCATTGTCACTATCATTGACTATCACTACTGTTGTCACTTTCAGCCACCATCATTGTCACTATCATCACTATTGTTGATACTATCATTGCCACAGTCACTTTTATCATCATTGTTACTATCCTTGACTTTCACTACTGTTGTCACTTTCAGTCACCATCATTAATATTGTCATCATCTGTTTCCATAATTGTCACTATCCTTGGGAGATGTATTATGAATTATATGTCAGTCCATTGTTTCTCAATCCTTTTCAACTTTTCAATGTTTAATTGTGTTACGTTATGCAGATAGCTTCAAATAGCCGTTAAATGGTAGCTTTAAATAGCAGTTATTTCATTTAACATGTAGATAGTCAGAATCACTGAAATAAAGCAGACATTGCTCTAAACACTTATTCACTTACTCATTATTACTTGTAGAAACAACACTATTTGTATTAATTAACCTAAAACTGAAATTCTCTGCTGCAGCTGTCTGACCATGAAAAATCAATATTATCTATGATGTTAATCTAATGCCATGTGTCACCCTGGTACATGAAAATTAATTTCCCTGATTAACTCACAATGTCTAGTTGATTTTATCACAATAAGCTAAAAATGTTGACCTTTATCTATAATTCTTTTTGTGTGACAATAGTGTTTGAAGTTGGTATAATTGGATTTTTATAAACCAGAAGCTAAAGTGTATCATGAATAAATGCTCAGGTCGGCTATCTGACTTTCAAAAAAATTTTTTTTATCTAAACTGTAGTTATACAGTGTCTAAAAAAAATTATTTTAAACTTCCATTTGGTTTAGAATTATGTATACAAATATATATATATACATGTATGTCACACAAGACTTTAAATAGTCACACACACACACACACACACACACACACACACACACACACACAGATAAGAGGTTTGTTGTATTATTGTTTAACATTGCATCAGCAATTTTCGGCAATTTGTAAAGAGAACAAAGTTATTAATCTCTAAGGATTAGTTGAAAAACAAAGTTGTGTATGCAGGTGATGTGCGAGTGTGTATATAATTGTCTAAAGGCAACTTTTTTGGTAAGGTGCTAACTCAGTCAGGAACAGTCAAGCATACTATTCTCTCAGTCACATTATTCTGGCACTGAGTGAATCAGTCAATACTCAGTCCCCCCAATTCAATGCCAAACAAGAAATCAATATCTCCAAAGACTTATGTCCAAAGTTTGAACTACCAGACCTCTCACGCTGAAGGTGGACCTTCACTGAGCAATCCAGACAGTCTCTATGAAAGTTGGAACTGAAGATATTTTAACTTTTTCAATGTATTTAAAGAAATGAATAGGAGCTTAGTTTTTCAACAAACCCTACAGATTTAGCCTGCAGTGACAAGTTGGGAATGTTGTAATAAATTTTAGTCTTGGTAAAGATTTCTACACTTATACATGTATTTAAATGTTCAGTTCCTGGATGTTGTTGGCATTCTGCAAAAAAAAAAAAAAAAACCTTAAAAAGCTTTCTCACACTAGGATCTGTCCTAAATTAAAAATACTGCAGGGCTCGACATTAACGGTTGTCCGCTTGCCCGGGGCAAGTAAAACTGACGGTCGGGCAAGTAAACTTCAGATTAAACTTGTCCGACGGGGCAAGTGAAAATTTTAGCCATAGATGATTAAAATTGTCGTTTTGACATAAAATTCTGAGAGATTTTTTTCCTGAATTTTTATGTTAAAGTGCACACCATACTTCTGTATATTTTCTATGACTCTAAGAGTTTAAATCGGGAACATGTCGTAAATAACCGTAACATGTATAAAACGAGATATTTGATTGGTTTATTCTATTTATATCACTTAATTTAATCCAAACAGCGCCAAATACGTTTTCGTCTATTGTTGACAATAGAAACTGCAAATATGGTCGAATTAAAACAAGTCATTATGTCGTTTTTTAAGAAACATCTCTTTATAAAACTAATGATGGTATAACTATCCATAATTTTTTTTATCACACTCTGAATTAAAACTACAGTGAGTAAAGTCAAAACAATAAGTTAACATCAATCATGAAGATTTTATTTACAGTTCAATAAAACAAGATTGATTCAGTCTTCTGTAAATGATTAAAACAGGATTAACAGGGTCTTTTCTTAGAGATTTTAAGACCTGAAATGAAGAAAACCAAAGGGCAAAAAAAATGTAGGGCAAGTAAAAAATTTAGGCGGGCAAGTGAATTTTCAGTTGCACTTGCCCGACTGGGCAAGTAGGTATAAAAGTTAATGTCAAGCCCTGCACTGGTAGGTGATGAGATCTGTGCTGTGAGCGGGATTCAAAATACTGGTAGGTGATGAGATCTGTGCTGTAAGCGGGATTCAAAATACTGGTAGGTGATGAGATCTGTGCTGTGAGCGAGATTCAAAATACTGGTAGATGATGAGACCTGTGCTGCGAGCGGGATTCAAAATACTGGTAGGTGATGAGATCTGTGCTGTGAGCGGGATTCAAAATACTGGTAGGTGATGAGACCTGTGCTGTGAGCAGGATTCAAAATACTGGTAGGTGATGAGACCTGTGCTGTGAGCTGGATTAAAAATACTGGTAGATGATGAGACCTGTGCTGCGAGCGGGATTCAAAATACTGGTAGGTGATGAGATCTGTGCTGTGAGCGAGATTAAAAATACTGGTAGGTGATGAGACCTGTGCTGTAAGCGGGATTCAAAGTACTGGTAGGTGATGAGACCTGTGCTGTGAGCGAGATTAAAAATACTGGTAGGTGATGAGACCTGTGCTGTGAGCGGGATTCAAAATACTGATAGATGATGAGACCTGTGCTGTAAGCGGGATTCAAAATACTGGTAGATGATGAGATCTGTGCTGTGAACGGGATTCAAAATACTGGTAGGTGATGAGATCTGTGCTGTGAGCGGGATTCAAAATACTGGTAGGTGATGAGATCTGTGCTGTGAGCGGGATTCAAAATACTGGTAGGTGATGAGATCTGTGCTGTGAGCGATATTTCAAAAAACTGGTAGATGATGAGACCTGTGCTGCGAGCCGGATTCATAATACTGGTAGGTGATGAGACCTGTGCTGTAAGCGGGATTCAAAATACTGGTAGGTGATGAGATCTGTGCTGTGAGCGAGATTCAAAATACTGGTAAGTGATGAGACCTGTGCTGTGAGTGGGATTCAAAATACTGGTAGGTGATGAGATCTGTGCTGTGAGTGGGATTAAAAATACTGGTAGGTGATGAGATCTGTGTTGTGAGCGTGATTAAAAATACTGGTAGATGATGAGACCTGTGCTGCGAGCGGGATTCAAAATACTGGTAGGTGATGAGATCTGTACTGTGAGTGGGATTAAAAATACTGGTAGGTGATGAGACCTGTGCTGTGAGCGGGATTCAAAATACTGGTAGGTGATGAGATCTGTGCTGTGAGCGGGATTCAAAGTACTGGTAGGTGATGAGATCTGTGCTGTGAGCTGGATTAAAAATACTGGTAGATGATGAGACCTGTGCTGCGAGCGGGATTCAAAATACTGGTAGGTGATGAGATCTGTGCTGTGAGCTGGATTAAAAATACTGGTAGATGATGAGACCTGTGCTGCGAGCGGGATTCAAAATACTGGTAGGTGATGAGACCTGTGCTGTAAGCGGGATTCAAAATACTGGTAGGTGATGAGATCTGTGCTGTGGGCGGGATTCAAAATACTGGTAGGTGATGAGACCTGTGCTGTAAGCGGGATTCAAAGTACTGGTAGTTGATGAGATCTGTGCTGTAAGCGGGATTCAAAGTACTGGTAGGTGATAAGACCTGTGCTGTGATACGTAAGCTGACACTTTAAACTAATCTACTACAGATGCTCCTACAAAGCGCATTTAGTCAACATGCACAAATTTAAAGGCCTCACCAGAATAGTACACAACAATACTGTCAGATTTTATCACATTATTTTATTACATTATTGTCATTATACATTTTTGTTTTTTATAATCATGTAGCATCCTACACAAATATTACATGAGCAATGACAATCAATAAAATATCTACTCTCTTCAACGACCCAGCATATCACGTTGTGCTGCTATAATCTCATCAACTATTACATAATATATATGTCATGTTTTTCTTTGTTTCAAGGTTCAAGTCTAAATCGATTGTCAAACAATAATAACATCTTTTCTAGGTGAGCTCTGTTTTAACCTTTGTATTTTTGTTATTGAGTCGGTTTTCTTTATCTCATATAAATAAAGCATGTTTTCTTAAGTGTAATTGTGTTGTCTTGTGAAAATGTTTCAAAAAGCTTAAAATCCCTAAGTGATAATGATTAAAGTTTGCAAATAGACTTACAATCTTAAGAGGTTTTTTTTTTACACCGAGAAACAATTGTTAAATTTTCATTATTCCATCTTCCCTAAATCAGGGAAATAAAATAAGTTTTTTTTTTTACATCACTTACAGTATAGCTGCCCTAAGTCAGGAAGTTTTTTTTTACCATCACTTACAGTATAGCTGATTTTCTTTCCTTCCCCCCCCCCTCTCTCTCTCTCTCTCTTTAAGAATCCTAGAATCTTTAAGCAAACAAAAACATGATTTTAGACCAAACAAAATCTTATACCGTAATTTTCATCAATTTATGTTTCACAAGTTCCGCAATAACAATGAGAGATAATTGCAAAAAAAAAAAATTAATCTTCTTTGAAGAAGATAACTAACATTGTGCCATTAAAGTAAATCATTTCACAGATTATAAAAAAATTAATTTCCTGTGGGACAGCTAAACAGGCTATTTATGGAAAAATAAGGACAGACAGACAGACAGACCAGACCAAGTAATTTATATATACATCATGTATATATACAAAGAAACATACCAGACAGGTGAGGTTTGGCTATAAAAGAACAAATCGGTTAAATTTTTTTTAATCATTATTTTACCTTACCTGTAAGATCAGACTGACAAACAGGAAGCCTGTCCTACAAATATCTTACATCACTCATTCACATTTAAAATCTTCAACATACCTGTCTGACAGAGAAAAGACAAAAATCTTATTTCTCAAAACACAGTTTGGTACTAAGTTACTGAGCCCAAAAAACTTCTTTAAAGAGAGTAGGATAAAAAAATTTCAAATGGTTAAATAATGCAGTCCCAGACAAGTGGAGTGAAATAATAGTGTTTATACCGCAGTCAAGATTCTATCACTTATTTCGATGTGGTCAATTCTGGGATGGTAGAGGAAACCGGAGTGCCCATAGAAAACCACAGACCTTCGGCAAGCAAACTGACAAACTTCCTTACACTAGGATCTGTCCCAAATGGGATTCAAACCCAGGCGGTGAGAGGCCCTGTGATCTGTAATCATAGTCCCAGACGTGGCTAGTCAAGTCTTTGTCTAAAATATTGAACACTTGGTTGGTACTTGGTTTTAATATTGTTGTCTTGTACTAGGTGCTAGCTCACCGAACTAGTACACAGCAGACAATAATAAACACCCACACATCTCATGCATAAATGAATTTGTTCTTAGTTTAATCCTTAGAAATAAATATAATAACTTTGCCCCCGTCACCAAATAGCTGAAAAATTGCTGATGCGACGTTAAACAAAATTACAACAAGAGTTACCTCTGGATATTGCCCTTGTCACCAAAATAGCTGAAAAATTGCTGTTGCAATGTTAAACAATATTACAACAACAAGAGTTAGCTCTGGACATTGCCCTCATTATGAATAGCTGAAAAATTGCTGATGCGACATTAAACATTATTTACACAACAAAGTTAGCTTTGGACATTGCCAATATTGCTTATTGCAATTTTTTTTTTTTAAATTGCCAACATTGAGTTCCAATGACAAATGTTGCTCAAGTTAATGCTTATATATCAAAATGAAGCTATTTGACCTAAATTCTTATATTATTATATACATGTTCACAAATAATAAAATCACATAAAAGCCGATACATGTATAAAGTGTTCATATGCTAGAATGTAACATATTCAGTACCAGTAATAAAAATTCAAGAGTAAAAGGGATTCTATATATAAAAAATAACATTAAAGTCCAAGGTTTTGTATAAAATAATTAAATGCTTCCATTTTTAACCCTTGACACTGTAACTTACTGATGGACTCTAAAAATTATAATAAGCTGTTTTACAGTTTAACGGATGTCAAATTTTTCTTGAAAATGGTAATTTAAATATGAATGTCATAAAAAAAAACAGGTGTCACAAGGAAGCCATGAATAATATATATATATATATATATATATATATATATATATATATATATATATATATATTTACATATATAAAAAAAAAATTACAAAAAATAAAAGTTACCTCATTGAACAATCACAAGAAGAAGATAATATCGTCTCCTACTTGATATACATCCTTGTACAATACCAATGATATAATACAATTATCCCGATTATTTTCCTTTTTTTATCAATGACAGTATGGTCTTAAAACCCGACCTTTCAAGGTGATGCACAACGTATGTAAGTAAAAGATATTAACCAAAAATGTCTGTCGACTATAGTTGTTTTCAGCACACATGCTATCACGACAAACAGGTAAGTCTCAATATCATACCACTACCAAATATAGTAACTCAAAAACCATAAATGTCATGTCTATATTTAGAAACACAGGAGAGACAATCTAAATTTAAATCAAAATTTAAACTTATTATCAACAGAAAAGTGATAAATCGTCATCTAATGTCTGTCATCTAAAAATAACTTGTAATAAGTCCTAAGTACTATGAATGAATGTTCACATTTATAATCATATTATCACCATTTCCTTGTAAACACCAATTACATAGCCTTAATGTGTGTTCCTGAAAATAACAGGATTGGTAATTATATCTTTCTAATTAAATCTGGAACCTTGCTAGGCTAGTGGTCATCAGACTACAGTGCCAATCACAGCCTAGGTTCAAATCCTGATTGGGGGGGGGGGGGGGGGGGGGTTTAGGAGGGTACTCTGGTTTCCTCCACCATCCTAGAACTGACTGCCATAATATAAAAGTGATCTCACCTTGGGTGTTAAACACCATTACCCCATTCCCGTCTATAAATATTGCTCAGCCAATAACTATCTACCATATTAAATGCAGCTGTGAATTTTACAATTTTATGTCGATAAGTTACATGCATACTGTAAATCAAAAAATTTTTGTGACCGTTTTATTTTCATGTTAATTCTTGAGTACTGCTGGACGTGAAATAAAACCATCGCTAATATAAAAAGTTATTATATTTTGTGCTGATGATCACCAGATTTCATGAAAATTAAAAGTATGCAAATAGATGTCTATGTTATCTTTTAGGAATATTAACTGACCCAAAAATTTTCCAATTTACAGTATTGGATCTTATTGTTATCCTTGTAATGTGTTTTAGGCTAGGGGCACGTAGTTTCTTACTTTAAATTGTACTTGTGAGCAATGGGGGTTTTTCAGTTTGAAAAGTTTAACATGGTCAGCAGTAATAATTCAGCAACTGAAAAATAGTTAAAACTGACCATTACTTCACTGACAGTTGTTAACCTGATTTGTTTGTTCATCAAACATCACATATATATATATATATATATATATATATATATATATATATATATATATATATATATATATATTATAGGACATGTTGTCAGTGTACCGGTATATATAAAAAGGTAATTGTATCAAAAATAAAATGATTTCCCAGCATTCATTACTGTTGATAGACATTAAAGGTAGATTTAATTAGGCAGAGAGAAGAAAGAAAATTTCTATCACAATAATTACAAGCAATCACTTGTAGATGTATTTAATCACAGTATATAAATCTATATATCGCCTAATCAGATTGGTAATAAACTGGGTTCAATATGATCAATGTCTCATCATTATCCTATAAAACAAATCATGTTTGATAGATTCACCAGCATCTTACTCATCAATTTAATGAGGTGTTAATACTGTCACATACTGATAACCACACACACACACACACACTAATATATATATATATATATATATATATATATATATATATATATATATATATATATATATATATATATAACTCATCTACTCAACACACAACACAATTAACATGACCAGTCATCCGTCCTGAAGGTTACCTTCAAATGTTTTTTTTTTCTCTTGAGTAAAAACATATTACAACACAATTAGGTAGCTGTATCTGTTATGTTTTAAGTTTCAAATATCTAGGTAACTTTATCCTGAATTTATGACATTCTTCTCCTACTTTGCAATTTGGCCTCAGAGCCTGAATGGTCTGAATTTATTACATCTTCCCCTCCTTTGCAATATATAGGACCCAAGTACCTGTATGGTCTGAAGTGTGTGCTAAAGAATCAGTTTCTTCCAATGCCCAAGTTCCAATCCCTCATGGAAAGATTTTAGTGTGGGAAAGCTGTAGTTTTCTTGCCAAAGGTTGGTGGGTTTTTCAGGGACTTTGGTTTCCTCCACCCCACCCCCCTCCCAGAACTGCAGCCTGTCTCATTATGAGCAAAGGAATCATGACTGGGAGGTAAAACAGTATAACTCAAATCTCTCCTCTCCAACCCTCTCTCCATCCACCACTCCTCTCCAACCCCCTCTCCATCTACCCTCCTCTCCAACCCTCTTTCCATCCACCTCTCCTCTCTTCTTATCTCTAAGCCCACTGCGGTACCTCAGTTGGTAGAGTGCTCGCTCTGTAAGTGGGAGGTCGTGGGTTCGAATCCCGACCAGGTCTGACCCAAGACACAAAAGTGGGTAGTGACTGTTCTTTGCCAAGCACTCGGCATTACGAAATTTAAGTCACAGTTCTTTCGGATGGGAACTTAAAATAATTAAGACAAAGAACTCTGATGTATAATGCCATCAGCGCAACGCACAGGCAAAATTTCTGCACTTTCCCCTATAGCTGGCGACATCTCGATATAAGCTGAATACTCTGGGACATTAAACACCATTACTCAACTCAACTCTTCTTATCTCTAAGATTTGTGTGATGGTGTGGAAACACACATTACATGCTCACAACAGTGAACACATTCATTAATAATTCTGTTTGAACATGAAATATTTCTTGACTGAACCTAACCACTGGATCATGGATATAATGAAAAATTGTTCATATTAAATACTCAAAAACTAACAAAAAAAATATACAAAAATATGACTAAAATGCTTACTGTATCATCTGTATAACTTTTGATGTATAATATTTTATAAGACTATAAGTATTAGTAAGGGCCAAATCCAATATATCAGTACATTTAAGATTGTAATTCATAAAACAATATGAAACACATTTCAGGATGTCATCATTATACATCTTGACCTCAATACAATCATATATATAATTTTTAACTGTAAAAAAAAGTCTAAAATAGTCTAATTTGACTTAGTAATGTAGAATTTAATTAGCTACAACTTATATACTAATAAGTAGTCATAGTTTTAACACCAGGTACGAGCCAGCACAAGCTGGGAGTTTTAACCCCGGACTTTTAACGTTTTCTTTGATGTGTCAAAATCAGCTGACTAACATGAACACGTTTAAGATTATATTATATGTCACAAGAACTGTATAACCCTTAGAGAAATAAATGTATGCAGATTTCATAATATCTAATTTTACCTACCAACTGCAACTTTTTCTCTTTTAAATAAACTTATGCAGATTTCATAATATCTTATTTTACCTACTGACTTGCACAACTTTTTTTTCCCTTTTAAATGTCAGTTTTTTTTATTTCAATATTTAAACCTAAACAATGTTTGTTTTTATCTCATGAATAAATACTTTTTAACATAATAATAATTTAGATTCTGTATAATTTTTTCTGTTTTAAATTTAATGAGTTTAATTTTTTGTTCTATTAACTTTACAAGTTCTTGTTTAATACTTCCAAAACAGTTTTTGAACTTTTTTTTTTATGCAATGACTGGGAATTTTCAAGTCTAATAAATTATAATGAAGTTTCTATATAAAATTTCATTCCCCTTCCTTTTTTCTTTCTCTCTTTAAAAGAACTTTTTTCTTTTAATGCCTTATAGAATTTTTTAATATTTGAGTTTAACCAATTGGGTGTAATTTTTTTTTTCAAGGTCTCAACTTACACATTCCAGTAATTCCATCCATAGTTCCAATGTTGACCTGTTGTACAATGACTATAGTACAGGCCTTAAGATTTTTTTTAGGAAGTTAAAACAATTAAAGTTCACATGTGCAGTCATTGTTACGCCTACGCCTTACAGAGGTATTTTACAGATATAGATTGTGTATAAAACAAGAATTCCATGAATTTAAATGTCTCGCCTGGTTGGTTTTTGATCGAGTAGAAAATGCATTACTTTAACATAAACTTTCACATTTTGACATGCCGCCTACAACACCACCAGAAAGTAACACCTAAGTCTCTCTTATGGCAATGCCAGGCTCAACAATCAGTCACGCATCAAAGGAGTGATCAATGTCAATGATGTTGTTTACATGAATTCATCTTTGTAAACTAGCGATAAATAAATAAATAATACCTACTCCATCATTTTACAGGTATATGTATATATACCTGGCAAGGACAAAATGAAGTTAAATTGAAATTTTAAATTTTATTTTTAAGTTTCTAATTTACCAATAAAAACATAGAAATACATGTACAATCAATTCCAACTTGAAACAGAAATCTGTTCAGGCAAGTCATGTATTGGTATATAATATTCATCAAGCTCAAATCTCAAAATTTTTTTTATTTTATTTTTTTTTTTTTATTATAGAACATTTACAGAAAATCCCCAAAAATATCACAAGGTTAAAGCTTTCTTTTGTAACCCCCCCCCCCCCCCCCCCACACACACACACACAAATCCATTAAATTCGAAGTAAAATTTTGAAATTTTTTTTTTCAAAGAAATTTAATGGGTTGATTTCATCATTTGTAGGCCATTTCACATTTCAGTTGAAATCAAAATTTTAGTGGAGTGTACAGAAGTAACAGCTCTTGGACCTGCTGATTGTCGCTGTTAGTATTATATAAAGTACATTGAATTATATCAAAAATATCAGAATGCTGGCATTACACAGAACCTTCTTGAAAGACTTATCACCACTGTAGAAGTGGAGTGAAGTAATGGTGTTTCACGCTCCAGTTAAGATTCTTTTACTTATTTCGAGGGGGTCAGTTCTGGGATGGTGGAGGAAACTTAAGTGCCTGGAGAAAACTACTTCAACTTTCTCACACTCGGATCTCTCCTGAGTGGGATTTGAACACAGACAATGAAAGGCACTATGATCCAAAAGTGTCCACTTAAGACCACTTGACCATCGAGGCACCCTCTTACCACTGTAGGTTTGATCCTTGTATACCATAAGTAAGAAGTGTTTTTGGTTTTAGACCCCTATTAGCTGGTTCTGTACTAGAATAATTGACAGTCTGAGTGATCTGTAACGTTTATCTGCAACACTGGGGGGCATGTGTACTAACATTGGAAAGGTTGTCGTTAGTGTGCATTAGTACAAAACTTGTAAATGTGGGAAAATCATGCTGGAATACAATGAAAAAAAATTTGTGACTTTTGAATTAGGATTGTCAGCAAATACAACAAAGCCTCTTTTTGCAATCAATCAAACATCTGTTTATGCAAACAAAGGAAAGGACCGATGAAAAACAAAATATCTGAGGAGAAATCAAGTTGGAACTACATGTAACAGGTTCTGTAACATTTTAGTTTGAAACATTGGCTACTCAAACAAAACTATTAACAACAACTTTAACACTCAAAGACCACTTAGAAGCAAAAATCTAAACAAGAATATGCATGCATGTGCAAATCATATTGATTGACATACATGTATTAGACTAACAATTTTGGATGGACCAGTGATTTTGCTTTGGTTTTTAAAAACTACCTTCTACCTTTCAGATTGGGAAAATTTGGACCCTTTTTATGTAACATATAAGGATCAGAATTTTGAAATTCATTGCTGATATCGTGACAATATCTAACATTTTTTGTCTGTCAGAACAGTTTTAGACAACTGGATTTAACTTAAACTATTTGATTGTGTGTCACTTGCCTTTTGGGAAATTTTTAGTTGTCAAAGTGGGAAATTTTAGTCTTATTTCTCAAGGGGAAACTACCTTTATTCAGTAGTAATTTTAGGCAAACAAAACCACTGTGGACATTCTGTCAATGGAACATGAGAAAATTCAAACCGGGTAAAATCCAACCAAAGTGGAAATTGAAATGCAAAATGACTGAAAAAGAATTGACAGATTCTTCAACATTTTATGTTGATCTTTAGTCACTGTCAACAAATCTTCCAAGTCGTACACTGTCAACAAATATTCCCAGTAATACACTGTCAACAAATATTCCCAGTAATACACTGTCAACAAATCTTCCTAGTGTATCTAGTCATACACTGTCAACAAATATTCCCAGTAATACACTGTCAACAAATCTTCCTAGTGTATCTAGTCATACACTGTCAACAAATATTCCCACTGTCAACAAATATTCCCAGTAATACACTGCCAACAAAACTTCCTAGTAATAACTCTATTTAAATGCAAATCGAGTAAGGTACCAATGCAGGGTATCAATTACCAAATTCATACAAAATTTGTGAAAATTATGTTTGAGCTGAAAGATTTTTCAAGACTGAGTGCAGCAGCACTAAGTAAATCAACAACAGATATATATTTGTAATATTTACCATTTATATTATACAGAAATAGACTTTTCTACAAACATATGAAATAGAATTCCAAACTGCTTCAGGCTTAAGTATATATATCAATATCTCTAGATCTATCCAACATATATCATTATAACGTACAGATTCTGTCACAACTGGAATAAACCAGTGTATATCTAGGTATGTTATACAATAAACATCACAACAGGTATAACACATATATAATCTTGGAAAGAAGCTCGTTCAATGACCTCTTTTTGAAGTCTTTTTGAAGGACGGATAAATAGATGAATGGATAAAATTATGATTACATAATTTATACATTATTTGGAATCAAATATTAACTTGTCACAATAAAAATATCTAAATTTAAAAGGAAACATAAACAGTGCAATAAAGACATTAGCCTTAAACTCAAAGTGTCTCAACAAAATGTGTTTGCAATTGGCTCTATCCACTGTACATGTACCCTGTTTCAGTAAAAAGCTCTGCGTAAATAAAAACATGGTTCTTAAGAAAATTTTTGAATCGTTATTAATCTTAAATCACTAGGACTAAAGGTTCAAACAGTCATTTGACACCTTGAACTCCTACGGTGTGACCAGCAATATTCTGAAAATTTTCTATGTTCATATAATACTATAGACAGCATTGCATTTTAGTTTTGTGACATGTTAGAATTTCAGTCTCTAAGTCTGTGGCCTGTTTGTATTTCAGTGCTATGATAAAAAAATGTACCTTTCCTAAATGTAGAAACTAAAATCACAACATATGGATGACACTAGAAGATTACATCTTTACCCCATCCTGTTGTGACCTTATTGGATCTTATGTCAAATACATGTTCAGGGCTAGCCCTGGAATCTTTTTTGGTTTCTCCAACCCATCTTCTGCAACAATGTACATGTCAGTCTGAAAATCCTTTTTGCCAATATGAGAAAGTTAATCTTACTGGGCCATTATACATAACTGGTTGGTGCTGTCAGTAGAACATGTTTGTGTGGGATGTATCTATGCTGCCAGAAGTGTTCAATCTAGAACTTAAGGAAGTGGGACATGATTTCTAAATAGGGGTCAAATCAGGCATACAGGTCTTATGTCAAATACATGTTTATTCTATGTTATACAGCATAGTTTAAACTAAGATAACTCCAGTACTTCAATCGTTCAGATAAATTCAATTATGCTGGACACATCATATCATGACGATATCAAAGTTTTTAAAACCATCATCTTCAAGGAGATATAACTTGTTTAGTTATCAAGATCACATACTGTACCCTTTGAGTTACATAAGCTAGAAGCTTCTTGCAAAAACTTGTTTATTTCATACGTCACAATGATAATTTCCTCAGCCCAATTCAAAAATGTGTGGCTCAAAGTGTAGTTAATAAGCTAATTTTGGTAGTCCTGTTAAGCAAGATTTGATAGGTGACCGATTAGTTCAATCAGTAGAGCACTTTAGTTTTAGCATTGAGAATTCTATGGGTTTCATCCGATTGACTGAGGCATGTTTGCCTTTTCTCGTTACAGGTGATTTACTGTTCTCGACAAGATATGTTTAGATTATATATATATTTATATTCTTTTTTCTGTACATCAAATAATTCGCTTAAAATGTCAAAATTCTTTTTAAAAAAAAAATAATGACATTTGTCATATCAGAGACATGGAATGATATGAAATTATAGCTTCCCAAAACTTGTCTATTCAATATTGTGTTTTAATGAAAGATATTACATCATTTGTAATATGTCTCAGAATGTTATGGAAATTTTTAGAAAGTTAAATATACTGGAATTTACAAAAACCCTTTTATTGTTTATGCCAACAGTTGATGGAAAAAATCACCTGTCTCGATTTAGATTGGCTAAAATGCGATTTCAAGCGAGTTTACATGTTTCACCTTGGTATATGACGATAAGAACATTGTAACTACGAAAATTATAAGTGCTCACATCTAGAATAGCCCTAGGGATAACCTGTCACACACGTCCTGAAAAAACCCCGCCAGATTTCAGTTAGCAACCATCTTCTATGAGCGTGAATTCAGAAGCGTGTGTACTAACTGAACTCATAAATCTTGACTTTCAAACATATTTTACAGATTTACACATTCGAGAATGATAAAAAACAATAAACTTCAATTTTTATAACTTACCAGTATTTTCCTAAACATTGATCGCAGTATTTGGCTTAAACTCGCTCTTTCAGCGAGACGATACGGGAAAATGTGTAGTGAAATGTTTCACCGTAGCACTGCAATGACAAGCAAGATGGCCGTCAAATTGTGACGTCACAGACAAGAATGTCAGAATCTCATTGAGGGTCACAATGGGGTTTTTCCGAGTGAAGTTGAAGTAAATGTATTCATGAGTCATGTTTAACTCTATCTGTGACAAATATTTCACAATACCATGATGTTTTGAAAATTAAAACGCAATTCCTTGAACAAAATTTAAAATGGTTAAAAATTATCCAATGTTTTACACAATTTTCTCTTTTGTAGATCTATATAAATCATATATAAACGTAGTGAATTTTAAATTTAATGTAAAAAAGACGTACATATATAATATCTGCATGATTCTATAGAATTGATTATAATAATAAAATAAAATAATAATTACAACTAGTTGCGTCATAAAAAAAATTGCAAAATTGCATCATATTGCATTCGTAATAGATTTCTCAAGTTATTCACCATTTTAAATGGCTATTAAACCTACAAAAAAAAAAAAAAAAAAAAGAAAAAGAAAAAAAAATAATTCCAAAAATGTAGATTATTTAAACATCATTTACATTCACTTTTTTGAGTAAGCAAAATCCAATAATCGTTATTTGCGAGAAAGAGAGTCATAGCTTGGACTAAAGCTGGAAAGTTAAGGACCGAAGTGAAAACACGTCATTACCTACCAGGACTCCATTTCAGTAGTCAAAATCCCCATTCTGTCCTAAGTCGAGTTTCATATAAATTAGGATTGTTCTTGTCACACCGAGTTTGTCATGTTTTCTATATAACGTGTTCTAATTTTGTCGTGTGGTGTAATGTGTTTTTATTTTGTAATTTGTGTAGTATGTTTTTATGTCTTAAGATGTGACGTGTTCTTGTCACACCGAGTTTGTCATGTGTTCTATATAACGTGTTCTAATTTTGCCGTGTGGTGTGACGTGTTCTTATTTTATAATTTGTGTAGTATGTACTTATGTCTTAAGATGTAACGTGTTCTTGTCACACCAAGTTTGTCATGTGTTCTGCATAACATGTTCTAATTGTGTCGTGTTGTGTAATGTGTTCTTATTTTATAATTTGTGTAGTATGTACTTATGTCTTAAGATGTAACGTGTTCTTGTCATACCAAGTTTGTTATGTGTTCTGCATAACATGTTCTAATTGTGTCGTGTGATGTGATGTGTTCTTGGTTTGTATTTTGTGTAGTATGTACTTATGTGTAACGTGGTCTTGTCACACCAAGTTTGTCATGTGTTCTGCATAACGTGTTCTAATTTTGTTGTGTGGTGTAATGTGTTCTTGTTTTGTAATTTGTGTAGTATGTTCTTATGTCTTCAGATGTTCTTGTTTTTCAGTATGTTCTTGTTTTTCAGTAGTTTTGACTTGTTCTTGTTTTGTCACGTGTTGCCTGTTTTTATTGTATGATTGTGATCTTATTTTGTCATGTATTCCTGAATGTGAAGTGTTCTCTTTTGTCTTGTTTTGTGATGATTTCTTATTTTGTCATGTGTTGTGGCGTTCTTGTTTTATCAAGTGTTGTGGTGTGTTCTTATCTCACTTGTTTGGTGT
Organism: Tegillarca granosa; assembly: GCA_029721355.1. NCBI lineage: Eukaryota > Metazoa > Mollusca > Bivalvia > Arcoida > Arcidae > Tegillarca > Tegillarca granosa. The sequence goes on along the minus strand of CM056610.1, from coordinate 5,354,694 downwards.
GTTCCGACAGGATTTGATATGTTTTGTGACGTATTTATTATTTTGTTATGTGTTGTGGTGTGTCCTTATTTTTTCATGTGTCGTTATAAAATTTTGTTCTTGTTTTGTTATTTGTTTTGGTGCTATCTTGTTTAGCCATGGGTTCTGACCTGTTTTATTATGTCACTAATTGTAGCGTGTTCGGCTCGTTTTGTCATTTTTGTGAGGGTTCGGCTTGTTTTGTCATTTTTTGTGACGTGTTCGGCTTGTTTTGTCATTTTTGTGAGTGTTCGGCTTGTTTCGTCATTTTTGTGACGTGTTCGGCTTGTTTTGTCATTTTGTGACGTGTTCGGCTTGTTTTGTCATTTTTTGTGACGTGTTCGGCTTGTTTTGTCATTTTTGTGAGTGTTCGACTTGTTTCGTCATTTCTGTGACGTGTTCGGCTTGTTTTGTCATTTTGTGACGTGTTCGGCTTGTTTTGTCATTTTTTGTGACGTGTTTGGCTTGTTTGTCATTTTTGTGAGTGTTCGACTTGTTTCGTCATTTTTTGTGATGTGTTCGGCTTGTTTCGTCATTTCTGTGACGTGTTCGGCTTGTTTTGTCATTTTGTGACGTGTTCGGCTTGTTTCGTCATTTTTTGGTGACGTGTTTTGTCATTTTTGAGACGTGCTCTTCTTTTGTCATTGGTTTGCTCTTGCTATATCATTTGTAGTTGTTTGTAGTTTGTTGTGGTGTGTTCTCATTTTGTCATTCATCTGTTCTGTCATTAGCTATGAAGTGTTCTTGGTTTGCCGTTTATTTTTGCGTGTTCTTATGTTGTCAATTTTTGATTGTTTTGGTTATTATTGTGTTTTTTATCCAATTTCAAGAAGTGCCTAGAAACACGGAACTTTTATACGTACTTTAACAAGTCTGCTTTTGATCTCGCGACTTGAACCGAGGTTTTATAGTTTCATAAAAAGTCCAAAATACAAAATGTATATAAACTAAAAACTAAAATTTAAGTTTAGAAATTAATTTAAAACGGGTTTAATTAATTATCCGGCATACAAAAACTTACCCATTTTCTTCCCAAATACACTGCAAAAAATGTCGTGACAAAGGGATATAAATAAACACGAGAAGAGAAATTATTAATAACGAACTTTACGAACTTTTAAAGTTTTCTCATACACTATTTCGTAATCATTGGAACTGATAGCTATCCGAGGACTTTTTAAAGTTTAAATATTTCGCAATCATAGGAACCAAAATCCGGTGACTTTCCTGAATAGTTAAAGTATTTCGTAATCGAAATTACAAAATAAAAAAAAATTGCCGAGGCACTTAAAATTTATCTCTTTAGAAACAACAACAACAACGACGACGACGATAATAATAATAATAATATTATTATTATTATCATGATAATAACCCTTTGATTCGCTTTAGTATGATGGATTTGGATTTGGGAACTACAGCTACTGGCAAAATATTAAACTGAAGTGACTATTATTGAGAGCTATATTATATGTTATGATGCAAAATGTCGGTTCAAAGTCAGGATTTTGTAAACTGAAAAGCCCTAAATATTGTGCGTCCTCGGTGGCTGAGTGGTTTAAAACGCGCGCTCACGGATCACAGCGCCTCTCACCGCCTGGGATCAAATCCCACTCGGATCAGAGTGAGAAAGTTTGTCAGTTCGCTTGCCGAAGGTCCGTGGTTTTTCTCCGGGCACTCCGGTTTCCTCCACCATCCCAGAACTGACCGCCTCAAAATTAAGTGAAAGAATCTTGTCTGGGGCGTAAAACACCATTTACTTCTCTCCTATGTATTGTGTTTCGCTATGATTTGTTCTCGCTTGCCCAGACTGATGCCAGGTCAGCTTCGACATTGTATAAGTGAGGAATTCGAACCATTCTTATTTTTAAAATATTTGAATAAATAAAAAGGTTTGCTAAATGAAAGCGTTGTCATGGATACGTTTTTAAATGTTACGCAGGAAGTGCCGACACTAGCTTTAGGTGCCAGACATATTCATATTTGACGGAACCAACGATCATTCATATCAGGGCTTAAAATAATACCCGGTGGTCTTGGGGATTTAAGACACATGACGTCGTTTAATTAGACAGTGACGTCGAAGACTCGATAGGATAAAAGTCTGATACTAAGAAATAAAACACTTCCTGCAAGTGTGTGTTAATAGTACATCAAACCCCATACAAGACGGTCAATTTGAAATCGGATTGGTTGTTAGGTATCTACAATGACGCAGCGGTAATGACCGAATCTGTAAAACGCTTTTAGCAAAAACACGCTCTGTCTTTGTAAGGATTCGGTTTTAAGAAAAGATAGGTCAATATGAAATCGGATTCAGGACTGTATCCTGCCTGGCAACTGTCACGGTAAAAAAAAAAAAAAAAAAAAAAAAAAAAAAAAAAAAAAAAACGGGTCGTGTTTTTTTTTCTTAATTTGTGACAGAAACACGAAGGAAAAAGAAACTGAGGATGAAATAAATTATTGTGAACAAATATAAGATTATGTTTTGTCCTTAACAGATCTAGTACAGACTTGATTATTCTAACGGTCTAAGCAAAAATCGGGTTCACTTGTCACCAGAAAGCACCATTTTACGCAATTTTATCATTTTTTTACGGGGATGCATGCCACTGGACCCCTATATCATCAGGTGCCCTTAGTCTCGGTTATAGTAAGTTGCTATCTACGCCCCTAGGATGGGTAGCTGGACACCCACTCGTGACATTCGCAAGGACGCTATGAGCAATAATACACTGTGTCAATGTTACGACCCGATGCACAGGGGCTTGTATTTATTGATAATTTCCTTTTTCTGACAAATTCCCTCTTTCTGGTTAAAACCCTGTAATTCTTATTTCTTGCAGGGTTTTGGCCAGAAAGAGGGTATTTGTCAGAAAAAGTAAATTATCAATAAATACAAGCCCATGAGCCCGATTAGTACACTCAACTGCTATGTTGCAAATAAAATCTCAGACCACTTAATCTATTTAACTGGTACCACTGGAAAGGGCCTACAAAGAGAAAAAAACATTTTTTCACATGCGGTCAACGGCACAGGTACTCGGGGGCAGGTAAGCCCCCCCCCCTCCCCCTTCCCAGATATTTGTTTTCTGGGCAATTTGATAAAATTATTCAGACTTTTTTTCAACACTTTTATATCACATCATAAAAATACCTCGTCTTCATTATGATGTGATATGGTCGATTTGTTTTTGTACCGATATTCTAAAATGTTGAATGTTCAATATTTTTTTGATTTCTTTAAAACCAAAGCAGATGTTGTCCCAGATGAAATTTACAAGTTCTAACCTACACATTTTAAAACAAAGTTATCAAATACAAGACAATTTTGTCTGTACAAACGATCTGTAACTAGTTTGTGTACAGATCAAGAGTCAGACAGATTGGTCTGCCACTTGACTTGATAATGCTTAAGTACTATTCCAATCTTAATCCAATTATAATTTTGAGCATTGCACTCCCCGACCCCCACTCCCACCCATCTATCTTCAACCCCCGAATTTGATGTAAAGTATTCAAAAATAAAATAAAAATGAAATGAACAGCCATATACATGTATTTCTATAAAATATTTAAAAACAATTTCTTCATTCCCTCCCTCTGATGTCAAGTGTTTAATGAAAATTAATACAAGAATACAAAAATTTCTTCTTTTACATTTTGATATATTTTTGTATGATATATGTATTTACCCTCATCACCCATTGAGTCAGTGAGTTGAGTAATGGTGTTTAACGTCCCAGTCAAGAATAATTTACTTATATCAAGATGTTGCCAGCTATAGGAAATTTTGTCTGTGTGTTGCACTGATGGCATTATACAGCAGGGTTCTTTATCGTGCCACGCCTACCATGACATGGGACCACGTTTGTTCCCATCCAAAAGAACCGTGACTTTCATTTCAAAATGTGGAGTGCTTGGCGAAAGAACAATCACTACCCACTTTTAAGTTTTGGGTCAGACCTGGTTGGGGTTCAAACCCACGACTTCCCACTTACTAAGCAAGTGCTCTACAAACTGAGCTACCGCAATGGTTCATCCCCCACTGATGCCAAGATCAACTGTTTGAAAATGAAATACAAGAAACAAATATAAACAAATTTGATAGATTTTTGTAAAATATTTTATTACAAAAAAAACCCTCAATATACCTAAATATTTCATGTTTAATAGTACATGTAATACCATTTTTTCCAACAATATACCAAGGTGATAGGATTTATCTGCCCTTGCCCTTAACACAAACACCGGTGCACTTGTAACCTATATCAGTAACAGTGCCATATACATATATTTCACTTCCTCTGTTTTATTTTGTTGTATAAACTTTATGCTGAACAAAATGGATTGGCCAGCATCCCATGTTATATCCCATACACTAAGTGTAGAACAATGATTTCCATTGGATACTAGTACAATCTCTAAATCTTTTTTTATTTTTTATCAAGACTTTGCATAAATTTATGTTATTTTATAAAAACATTAACTTAAAAAATAAACATCGTCCAAATGTTTCTCAAAAGAGTTCAGGTATATAACAGCCACCCATAAATAACTATATAGATTTATAGTTGTGATAGGTTGTTATTATAATCACCATGTCAAATTTCATTTGAAGAATTGAAATACTGAAGTTTTTGCTGTATGTAAAAGATGTTATCTTTACTTGATGTACTTGATGATCAGGGCTCTCAAGTCACCTGGATGGTACAGGTCACACCTGGAAATTGAGACCATAACCTGCACATCACCCGCAATTTTCATATGCCCCAGGAATTTGGAATACAATTTACATTTAAATGTACCCTATAAAATTGTTTATATTAAGGTGCAACTTTTTTGGAATATTTTGAAATTTTGGGGAAAATGATAAAATTCTAGAGAAAAAATATTTTACCAAGATATAAACATTATTAAAGCCAAAGAAGAAAAAAAAAAAAAACCAAAAAATACCACTAATTTTTTAGCAGAACAATGAACAATGTTTATTTTTGCAATAATTTGTTTTTGTAAAGATTTTCATTCAGTTTTGAACATGTATAATAATTTATTTTTAGAATGCTGGAAAACCATATTTACCTGAACTGTTTAGTTCTAATAAACCTATCATCAATATATGATAACGCCTCAAAGTCTCATACTTCGTACTAGAAATGCAAACAAAATTCATGTAGAATGCTGGACAGTCTATTCAATAACAAGCACTTGATCAGAAAAGCATCAAAAATGACGTTAAATAAACATCTACTGGAATATTCCTCTCTCGTACTTTTTAAGGAATGAATAATAGAAAAGCTGGTCGAAAAGAAGGCTTGAGGATAAGCTTAGAGGATAAGATTCACTATGTGTGATATGTGACGTAGGTATACTACTTCAACAATATAAGTACTAGAGTGCTTCTACTGGGACTAAACCACACCCAACCATATCCCACCCTTATCTGTTATATTTGTTCGATATTTATGAAGAATTAAACTTACAAAAGCTTAAATATTAAAGTCAAAATATCAAGGACATGTGAATTTTAAATTCAAGAGTACCCAATAGATTTAAACAATATGGTTTTTGAACAAATGAATTTAAACCCTAGACAACCTTTTCATTATTTTTCATAACAACACCTAATGCTTGGATAATTGTTAAAGAGAGCAAGTGTCTAATGCGACATCTGTTGTTACATTATTGGATTAAGATCAAGTTTTTGCAACAGAACACATGTACAAAAGTTGTAAACAAAAGTTGAAAAAATCATTCCTGAATTGGAATAACTGGGTTCAAAACTTAAGAAATATTCATGAAAAAAAAAACATTGCTATTTTGTTTTCCTTTCTTACAATACCCAGTAATACATGAACTAGTAGTTCAAGAATTCATTTGCCAGTTATACATTTGTTTTGAAATTTTCTTGGAATATTTTTTGTTTTATTTCATTTGTTAAATCTTTTTTTGGTAACAAATATTTCATCACTTATATGACATCATTTATACACTAAATAGATATGTAACACATTAATACATTCAGCACATAATAATGAATTTATCTTACAACTCGGACCACAGATACAGTGATTTTACACTTGAGACAAGTAAAACAAATAATCTTGCACCACTTCCTCCCCCTTTTCACCCCATCCCCCACCCTACCCCCAAAATAGGCCAGTTGGTCAATTTTGATTCATCTCTTAAATATCGGTAAAGTGTCAGAAATGTTCTGTTCCCATTTAAAACTTGACTGTAGCCCATTTAATCAAATAAGGCTCAAATTGTCATCTGAAAACCTGGAACTCCTAAATCTGACTTGAAAAGTTCAGAAACTTTTCCTACATGTTCCTCTTGAAAACACTGAATTTTAGTTCTTATCTTGCGAAAATTCCAATATGACTATATTTTTTCCAAGGCCTGTGGCATGATCACCTCAGTGGCCCCACTACCCTCAGTTTAATATCAACCTGGTCCCCCCGTCCTTTTTTTTGTTTACATTTAACAAGAATTGTGTAAACAAATCAAAATGTCATTCAACTTTCAACACTCAATACATTGAATTACGTGAACAGGTGTTATATGATTAAAGCACATGTGAACAATTATGTTTCAGTGACTACAATTGAGATAACTATAATACCGATAATCTTTTAGGTCCATAACTGACTGTAAATAGTGTTAACGTTGAAGAAGGACTGAAAAATATCAAAAGAATTTGTGTCATTGATCAATCTTCACTCACTCATAACTAACATACAATACACTTATATGTCAACAAATGGATAACACTATATATTATTTAACACAATGGTGATACATATTCTTCTTTTAAACTTTATAAATAAACAACATATAACATACAAAAAATAAACAATAATAATGATTCATAACAGACTGAGTCAAGATTTAAAAGTAGAAAAAAATAATAAAATGAATTATTATTACACTTAATTGGCTGGGTTGCTGAACTGCTGTAAACTGGGAAAAATTTATTGAAGTCTAAATCACATCTTTGATGTACAGGGTATATATAGAAAAATTCTGAGAAGTTTAAAGATATTTGGTTAAAAACTGTAATAGGATTTGATGTCACAAAAAAGGAACCCCATTTTCCCCATCCGTTCTTTACACCCCTCCCTCCCCCACCCCTGCTGAAGTTTCGCTCTATTATGAATAAGATCTTGACACCTATGAAACCCAGCCAAGAACTCATAACAATCACAAACATGAGTTTAAGCGAGTTTATAAAGAGTTATTTCATGTTACATAAAAAATTCACGTCATTAAAACATCAAGTCCCAAACGAAAGAAAAAGAGTAAAGGGACAACAAAAGTTTACTTTTTGGTATTAAAAAATGTTCAAAGTCTAGGATCTCAGTAAGGAACCACGTGCTACTGGTCCCCTGTTTATCGACGTCCCTGTTGTCAAAGGTATTTTTTTTTTTTTTTTTAAAAAAAAGAAATTATCTATGAGATTTTGAACACTAAGTCACATCACAATTCATCATGTAAATTAGGTTCTGCTGGCCCTGCTTGTGCATTTGGTTTTATATAAATGCCTTCAGATGCTATCCAATAATTTAATTCTGACGGTGATGGGTATCCGCTAACTTCTCGCTGTCCATGGATTGGACGACCAAATGTATCTCCCGACACATGTAAATAACTAAAATAAAAATATTTAATATTCAAAAAAAAAAAAAAAAATAATAAAAATTAATGCATGCCAGAAAAAATTAAAGAATATTTTACATGTATATCATAGATCTTACTGATGTTGTTGTAACATCGCATCAGGATTTTTTTTAGCTATTGCATCTGTATGGATTAATCTAAGAACAAGTTAATGTTTGTCTGTGATGTGCATGTGTGTATTTTAGCCTGTACCATTGCACATTCATGGTCTTTTTTGGTAAGATGCTAGTCCACCAAGTCAGTATGCCGCAGGCAAGCATACCACTCTGTAAGTCTAGGTGAACCAGTTGATATTCTATTCTCCTAATGCCACACACCAGGTAAAGAAGCAATATCTCAAATTTTAAAGTCTTATGTATGACTCGGTCAGCCAGGAACCAAACCAATGATCTTCCAATTTAAATGTAGAGGCTCTACCACTGAGTCACCAAGGCAGTATATCAAAGATCTTGCAAAAAAATTTGAGCACCCTGCGAACCATCCAAATTTAGGCAAATATGCTTACACCCCTGAACCATCAACCTCCATACAAGTGGGATATTCTATTAAACAGTCACTGTTCTGTGCCTGTCATTTTAACCTGAGTTGAGCAATGGTGTTTTATATCAAGATTATATGACTTGTATCTAGAAGACCACTCGGCCACAGATGCCCGCTTTTTAACTCTGATATGATGAAATACTCACTGTTCTGTGACTGCATTTTTAACCAAAATTGAGCATTTACATCAAGATTCCATCATTTATATCTAGACAACCACTTGACCACCAAGGCCCCTTTTTAACTCTGATCAGATGAAATACTTACTGTTCTGTGACAACATTTTAACCCAAGTTGAGCAATGGTGTTTCACATCAAGATTCCATCATTTATATTTAGAGTACGACTGGGCCAACGAAGCCCCTTTTTAACTTGGAGTCAGATGAAATACTTACTGTTCTGTGACGACATTTTTAACTCGGACTTTTTCTGATCTACTCCAATATTGTCCTGAACAAACAATTACCCAATTATCACCTGTAAATAGAAAAATTTTGACAAAATAATTATGATTTTTTCCCCTTCATTTATCTAAACTAGTGTCTGATATTCAACCTTACCCAAGATATATTTAGGTGTTGCAGCTAAATCACAGTGTGTGTGGTTGAAATCCTATTCAGAATTGATTTTATTGGTTAAAGGGGTTTTACATCCCAGTCAGAAATATTTCACTTATATAGAGACGTCACCAGCTATATATGAATTGGCAGAAATTTCAACCTTTGCAGTCAACTTTGGGCAATGTGCAGGGAGAGCTCTGTGATGTGCCATTCCTGTCGTAAAATGGGGCATCAGTTTTCAAGGTTTCTTCCTAAACCCTGTATATGCCAAGTGCTTAGTGAAATAACAGTCACTACCAATTTTTTAATTCTTGGTCAGACCTGGCTGGGGTTGGAACCCTGACCTCCAACATACGAAGCAAACACTCTAGCAACTGAGCTACCGTAGTGGTCTCCTATTCAGGAATTCTTATACAAATTACAAATCATGATAATCAAAAATATAAACCTCTATTACAATATCTATTTTTTTCATTCCAAACTAATTCTATTTAACATAATCTATCATATTTAAAGGACAAGGCAATTTAGGTATCTAAATATGTATTTCACTACATTTCACATCTACTGTATTACTGGCAAACAGCTAGGTATCAATGATATCCTTTCTAATACTGCAGCACTGGACTAGCTCCTCATTAAAGGTGTAGTAGTGGGCTTCAGTCTAAGTGTATTTTACTTATATAAAGGTGGTCAGTTCAGAGGCCTGTTCAAGATACACTATGTAAGCTTGCGCATTGACTTCAACCCGTTCAGGAATGTTTGTTTGTGCAAGCACACGCGAGCGACCACTATCACTACCAAAAGGTTGTTCGTCTTAGATTCAAGATGGCGTCCCTTGGACGAAGTTTATAAGAAATGGTTTAAATAAATTCTGAAACCAGCATGTATTTCAATTTATATTTCAGTGCAAGTGTATGGTATCTTTCTAGAAGGGATTTGAATTTTAAAACTTGTCTACAGTTCCCCAATTTAATTTATAATTTGACATTTTCTCTGCAGTCAAGTGACGGCGTCCGAATCTAAGGGAGATTATTTTTAAAGCATCTAGATGATTATGATGACTTACTTTCAACGCGAATACTCGCCTCTGTTCAATAGACAATAGCGCAATGGAAAGCAACTAGTATCTTGAAAATGCCTCGGGTATAACTGAACATCATACAGTGCAAATAATCAATGTAAAACTTGTGATGTCACATCATGTGTGAGTTGTCTAAAACAGGTTGCCCATAACAATCTACATAGATGAACCATCAAATATTTGAGATAACCTCAGTTTTTTTTCTTTTTACCTTCATCTCCTTCTCCTTCTTCACCAAAAGCACTAACTTCTAAATTATGTGATAATGGCGACTGAAAATGATGACTATGTAAGTTTCTATTTGTATTTAAATGTGTAAATCGTACTGTCTGCCCACATTTGACTGGCTGTCTGAAAATATAGAAATTGAAAAAAATAGTAACTTTAAATTCTACACCTTCTAATTCATATATTTTTATCCTACTTTTAGTAAAGAATACCTACTAGAAATGTTTACAGTCTACTTATTTTGATTTTTGAACCATACCACTGTATTAAATCTGTCCTTTTAAAAATGAGCATTTTTGAAGTAGAGAAAAATCAACCTATTATCAGTAAAAATGACTTGCTAAGTAAATGTTGACTTTTAACCATGATGACATACACTACCATCAGGGCTCCACAAATGCTGGTAAGGTCAATCGGCAGTAGGCAAAGGGAACATCAGGCCCTCTCCCAACGATCGGCAAAGGGTACCCCCCCCTCCTCTTACTATTAGCCTATGGGGAAAAAGCCGATTCAGATATTTTTCAATCAGCTTTTTTAAGTTGGAATCTGTGTAAGGTTTTTTGCCAAAAGCCAGCGTTTGTGAAGGCCTGCTTACCATTCACTGACAAATTAAATCCATTCAAGTTTTTAGCTTGGATTTTCTCAGTCAGTTGTGTCTTTTTTAATTAATTCAAGAAGTCATGGGATTTAACCCTGGCTTGGTCCTACATAAGACTTTAAAATATCAGACAGTAATTCATCGCTGGATGAATTACACTGATTTATGGTACTCTTGTTTTCTACATAATTTCAGAAATAACCATCTACATAATATCTAGAATTTTGAAAGGGGATTGGGGGTGGGGGTGGTTTAAACACTCAACCTCAACACCACACTTTTCACTGTCAAAGGTTAGTGGCTGTATCATCCCAACATTTAACATTCTAAAGCTTTTTACTGTGATTTTCAAATAAATCTGTTCACAATTTATCATCTAAATTAATGAAAGTCTAAAAAATAATTCTGAGCTACCTCTCTTTAAATATAGAATCGTATATATTTGTTGGCTCAAAATTCTGTGGTTCTTCAATTAATAAAATTTCTTTTTAGTTTGTAATGACTTTTAACTTACCCTCTCTTACACTCAGCCCCAGTTTTAGCTCTAACTTGCCAATAACTGTTATGATCATCTGATGAATCAACAGCTGTCACAGACTGAAAAAAAAGTTATATTAATTCAAAAACGTCATGTTTATACCTCATATAATTTATCTGTGTAACTTGAAAAAAGAGGTCCAATAGAGCCTGGATCACTCAAATGACACATTATTATCGTTTTGGATTTTTAGACAGCCAGATGATACCAACTTTTTTATCCAATTCAAAAATGGATCTTTTATACTCAACCCCCCCCCCCCCCCCCCATTTTCCCCCACTTGTTCTAGAGTACAAGACTCTGAATGACTCAAAGGCCTATTTGCATATTCCAGGAAAATTGGGTCAACTAAAAATTTTGATAAGCAAACTAGTAACATCATTATAATGTAGATAAAATTTTAACAAAACCAGTTTCCGAGAAATTTACAAAATCTAGAGCAGTATCTTGAGACAAATAACCAACTGTCCCTTATGTTGTCTATGGAGCTAAACCAAAATTTTATCTCTTGACCTTGACCTTTAACCTACACAATTTGGTATGTTGCATATCATCTTGTGTTTGTATACATTTGTGCAAAGTTTGGTGAAAATCTATCCATAGTTGTAGAAGTTATGTAGTGGACACAATAGAAACAAAAGAGTGATTACTGGTACCATATATTCCTCTTAAACAATACAGGGGATAAAAAAATATGACCAACTGAATAATGAACAACTGAACTATTTTAAAATGGTGTTCATTGTCAATATGAATGCAAAAACTTTGCAAGCAAACTGAATAACCCACTGTCAATACCCCACACCAAGAACAGTATGGATTAATAATGTGTGTGTAAACCATCTAACTGGTATATCCATGTGGTGCCTTTTTAATTATGGAAGATGAAAGATCAAGAACTGAAGTTAGAATTTACAAGGAAGTTTGATATGAAAGTGTTATTTGCTATTAATTTCGTTGATTTTATTTTGTGCATTTTGAACAATCAAACCATTCTTGTAAAATCTTGTAAATGCCCTTTTAGCCTTGTCTTGAATGTAGACAATTGTGATGTGGCAGCCATGTTTGTTTACCTATGATACTGTAGTTCCAGATTGTGTATTGCATTTTATATGTATTCACGCATGGAGTCACATGGTTTTTGTGATTAATGGTCTTTATGAATGCAAAAGCTTTAAAGCTAAGCGAAATGGGAATTCCATATGGCAAATGAAAACATTATAGAATAAATTCATTTGAGGTCTGTCTAATATTCACATAACTATGTCTATAAACTGTTTGTATACTACATGCAGTCAGACAATTCAGTCTAATATTCACATAACTGTGTCTATATTTTCCTAAAACTGTTTGTATACTACATGCAGTCAGACAATTCTGTCTAATATTCACATAACTGTGTCTATATTTTCCTAAAACTGTTTGTATACTACATGCAGTCAGACAATTCAGTCTAATATTCACATAACTGTGTCTATATTTTCCTAAAACTGTTTGTATACTACATGCAGTCAGACAATTCAGTCTAATATTCACATAACTGTGTCTATATTTTCCTAAAACTGTTTGTATACTACATGCAGTCAGACAATTCAGTCTAATATTCACATAACTGTGTCTATATTTTCCTAAAACTGTTTGTATACTACATGCAGTCAGACAATTCTGTCTAATATTCACATAACTGTGTCTATATTTTCCTAAAACTGTTTGTATACTACATGCAGTCAGACAATTCAGTCTAATATTCACATAACTGTGTCTATATTTTCCTAAAACTGTTTGTATACTACATGCAGTCAGACAATTCAGTCTAATATTCACATAACTGTGTCTATATTTTCCTAAAACTGTTTGTATACTACATGCAGTCAGACAATTCAGTCTAATATTCACATAACTGTGTCTATATTTTCCTAAAACTGTTTGTATACTACATGCAGTCAGACAATTCAGTCTAATATTCACATAACTGTGTCTATATTTTCCTAAAACTGTTTGTATACTACATGCAGTCAGACAATTCAGTCTAATATTCACATAACTGTGTCTATATTTTCCTAAAACTGTTTGTATACTACATGCAGTCAGACAATTCAGTCTTATATTCACATAACTGTGTCTATATTTTCCTAAAACTGTTTGTATACTACATGCAGTCAGACAATTCTGTCTAATATTCACATAACTGTGTCTATATTTTCCTAAAACTGTTTGTATACTACATGCAGTCAGAAAATTCTGTCTAATATTCACATAACTGTGTCTATATTTTCCTAAAACTGTTTGTATACTACATGCAGTCAGACAATTCTGTGTAATATTCACATAACTGTGTCTATATTTTCCTAAAACTGTTTGTATACTACATGCAGTCAGACAATTCAGTCTAATATTCACATAACTGTGTCTATATTTTCCTAAAACTGTTTGTATACTACATGCAGTCAGACAATTCAGTCTAATATTCACATAACTGTGTCTATATTTTCCTAAAACTGTTTGTATACTACATGCAGTCAGACAATTCTGTCTAATATTCACATAACTGTGTCTATATTTTCCTAAAACTGTTTGTATACTACATGCAGTCAGACAATTCTGTCTAATATTCACATAACTGTGTCTATATTTTCCTAAAACTGTTTGTATACTACATGCAGTCAGACAATTCAGTCTAATATTCACATAACTGTGTCTATATTTTCCTAAAACTGTTTGTATACTACATGCAGTCAGACAATTCAGTCTAATATTCACATAACTGTGTCTATATTTTCCTAAAACTGTTTGTATACTACATGCAGTCAGACAATTCAGTCTTATATTCACATAACTGTGTCTATATTTTCCTAAAACTGTTTGTATACTACATGCAGTCAGACAATTCTGTCTAATATTCACATAACTGTGTCTATATTTTCCTAAAACTGTTTGTATACTACATGCAGTCAGAAAATTCTGTCTAATATTCACATAACTGTGTCTATATTTTCCTAAAACTGTTTGTATACTACATGCAGTCAGACAATTCTGTCTAATATTCACATAACTGTGTCTATATTTTCCTAAAACTGTTTGTATACTACATGCAGTCAGACAATTCAGTCTAATATTCACATAACTGTGTCTATATTTTCCTAAAACTGTTTGTATACTACATGCAGTCAGACAATTCAGTCTAATATTCACATAACTGTGTCTATATTTTCCTAAAACTGTTTGTATACTACATGCAGTCAGACAATTCTGTCTAATATTCACATAACTGTGTCTATATTTTCCTAAAACTGTTTGTATACTACATGCAGTCAGACAATTCAGTCTAATATTCACATAACTGTGTCTATATTTTCCTAAAACTGTTTGTATACTACATGCAGTCAGAAAATTCTGTCTAATATTCACATAACTGTGTCTATATTTTCCTAAAACTGTTTGTATACTACATGCAGTCAGACAATTCTGTCTAATATTCACATAACTGTGTCTATATTTTCCTAAAACTGTTAGTATACTACATGCAGTCAGACAATTCAGTCTAATATTCACATAACTGTGTCTATATTTTCCTAAAACTGTTTGTATACTACATGCAGTCAGACAATTCAGTCTAATATTCACATAACTGTGTCTATATTTTCCTAAAACTGTTTGTATACTACATGCAGTCAGACAATTCAGCCTAATATTCACATAACTGTGTTTATATTTTCCTAAAACTGTTTGTATACTACATGCAGTCAGACAATTCAGCCTAATATTCACATAACTGTGTCTATATTTTCCTAAAAATTATTGACTGGATGTCAAGTTTTACCTGTTGTCCACTTCCAGAGCCATACTTGACATCATGAGAATGGAGACGAACTCTGTGATATGGATTTTGTAATTTTAAAGATGAACCACATGTAACATATTCATACCCATAACCTAAAAAATGTAAAAATTAAAACTGTAAAATTTAAATCACTATGTACAATTTATCAATATTGTTTTTCCAATTAATTTTCCACTTCATGGGCTTTGAAAGAACAAAAACCATATAACAGAAATTTTTCTGGCATTTTTTAACTTAAAGGGTAAAAAAATCAGGTCCTATTTCCAATGAAAAATGGTCAATTTTTCTGAATATGTGTTTAAAATTTAAATAAAAGTGAAATGAAATTGCTGTGCATTGTCTGAGTTTACCAATTATCCTTTTATTAGCTATCTAATAAACATAATCCAATTACACATGTACAGGAAAATTTTTCTGGCATTGCTCAAGGGCCAAATACAGGCTCTATTTCAAATTGAAAAAGGATTCAGTTTGAGGGTCACGTGACGGAGTTGTGTGGACAGGACGTTCGGTATTTTAGCTCCGTCAATTCTGACATTTTTTGGTGGTTTTCCAAGGTTTGATATTCCAAATTTTTGCATCGGATGATTGCAGGGATATTTTGGATCTCCATCGTGGACTTTAAATTTGGAAAATTTTGATTTAGTGGTATTTATTTGCATTAATAGTTATATGATAGACTTTGGGTGAGTAGATTTCACCATACATTAATACACTTGAGATTACCTATTCTAATTAGTACGTATATACATATATACATATTCTATATATATATTGGTATTATACACAGCCTAGTTATGTCCCATGAAAATCAGAGTAAGATGCTTAAGCCCGTATATTTTAAGAATTGTGACTTTCAGACGGGCAATGGTAATAAGCTAACAGACTTTGCTCTATTGGGTGCAGTTACAAAATGTATTGGTAACAATATCAAATGTATCCAGTTAGATAGGGAACTCTGGCGTGTATATGTGAATAAACAAGAATGTAAAGATAAACTGCTTCTTGAGGGTGTTGAGTTCAATAACCAAAACGTTGCTGCTTATGAAACAAATCCATTTTCCTCCGGCATGGAGGACCCGACTGACGATGTTTTAAGAGTAACTATAAAAGGGGTCCCTCTCTCCGTGGACGAAGGGCCAATTATTACAATGTTGGAAAAACTTGGGGCAGTTGTCAAAAGTCCAATTAGGTATGAGAAAATACGAAATCCTGAAACACGTAAAATGACAGATGTTCTAAACGGCAATAGATTTGTCTATATTAAGCCCCTTGCAGAAAATGTGGCATTACCTCGTGTAACATATTGTGCTGGTTTAAGATGCCGACTGTACCATCAAGGTCAACCTTCATATAGTCGTAAACTAATTTGTAATAACTGTTATGAGGAAGGTCATCACTTTTCAAACTGTGAAAATGAAGCTGTTTGCAAAGTATGCAAAAACCCCGGTCATAAACCCAGTACCAAAGACTGTCCTGATTACGTAGACAAAAGTAAGGTTGAGATATTCCATGGACAAGAAAATGTGTTATCCAACTTCTATCCATGTGAGCTAAAGCTCTTTGGTCAAACATTTGCTTCTGCAGAACAGTGTTTCCAGTATGTTAAAGCTGAAAGATCCGGTGATCCCATAAGTGCTCAGAAAATTATAGAATCTAAGACACCACTTGAGGCTAAAAAGCTTGGAAACTTTGTTTCGGGCTCTACCCAGTGGGTAGATACAAGAGTCGACGTCATCCAATCAATTGTTGATGCTAAAGTTAAACAGGTAAAGTTTCGAGACAAACTGTTAACTGTAAAGAAAGGTGTAACATTTGTTGAAAGTACCTATGATAATTTCTGGGGGTCAGGTCTCAATGAGTCGGGAACCAAACATACCAAACCTGCATCATGGCCAGGCATGAATATGTTTGGTAAAGTCCTCACAAAGACAGCCGATAAACTCAAGAGACCAGGCTCTGTATCTGTTACAGGCAGGTCCTAGTGATGATATACCCAGACTATGTAAGTTATTACCATGCATATTGTAATTTGGAACTTTAAAAATATATCTAATGTATTAATATGAGTAAACTCAAATTACTGTCCCTTAATGTTAGGGGACTAAATGACTATAACAAGAGGGTTAAAATTTTTGATTGGTTTTGTAATTCAGATGTTGATATATTTTTCCTACAAGAGACACATTTTGTGGAATCTAAGGCATTTGTATATAACTCTCGTTGGGCTGGGGAGCTCATTCATAATTTTTCGGACTCTATACATAGTAGAGGAGTATCTATTTTGTTTAAAACAGGGCTTGCTGTAACCGTGTTAAATAGTAACAAATCAGATGACGGACGTCGTCTTCTAGTAAATATCAAGGTGAATGATGAAACCCTTACTTTAGTTAATGTGTATGCACATAATAGTGAAAAAGATAGGGTAAATTTCTTCAAAAAACTTTCAACATGGATAAGGCAGCACACTCTTAATGATAATAATGTTATTTTAGCTGGGGATTTTAATTGTGCAATTGAAAAGCGAGATAGGGAAAATGACTCTTTAAATGATAAAAGTAGTTTATATCTCAAAAATTTATTACTAGATTTAGACCTTAAGGATATATATAGAGAGAATCATGACATGGGTGGGTTCACTTGGTGTAATGGGAAAGGGGAACCTAAAAGTAGGATTGATTATATTTTTATTTCAAGGGATTTTTATTTTCTGACAGAATCAATTATTACAAGAAACATTCCATTTAGTCATTCTGAAAAACGTAGGCTAACTGACCATAAGGCGCTTAAATTATCGTTAAATACTGATAAAGCAATAAGGGGAAGTGGGTATTGGAAACTAAATACACAACACCTTCATGATATTGAATACTGCAATGGTATACGTAACCTTATATTACAATTTTCGAATAATTTACAATACAGGGATTATGATAACCAGCAAAAATGGGAAATTTTGAAAATTAAAATTAAAGAATATTCTATCAAATTTTCCAAATCGAAAGGTGCTTTAAACACACAAAAAATTAAAAATATTGAAATTAAAATCTCAGAAATAGAAAATGAAAATAGCCGAAATATAAATATGAATAAAAAGAGAGAGTTAGAGCGGGAATTAGACGAAATTTTAGAAAACAGGGCAAAAGGTGCACAAATAAGATCTAAGGTAAATTGGATTGAAAACGGCGAGAAGAATACTTCTTATTTCCTTAGGCTGGAAAAATCACATCAAAACAATAACGCCATTAAGAAAATCAAATTATCAGACGGGCGGACTATAGACAGTCAGGGAGAAATACTAGGTTCACTCTGTAAATACTATGAAAACTTATATAATTCGGCAAATATAAATGACAATGAAATTGACACATATCTTTCTTCTATCTCTGATTCTCCTATACTTAGCGAAAAAGAGAAAGAAGAATGTGATATTTTTCCCTCAATAAAAGAATGTGAAGAAGCCATTAAATGTATGAAGAATAATAAATCTCCCGGATGTGATGGTCTTCCTATTGAATTTTATAAAGTATTCTGGATTGATATAAAAAAATATTTTTACTCATCTCTTAAATCGGCATATTTAAAAGGCGAACTTTCATTCTCTCAAAAAATGTCTATCATATCGCTTATACATAAAAAAGGTGAAAAAGACGATTAAGTAATTACAGACCGATAAGTCTTACAAACTCTGATTATAAAATTATAGCCTTTATTTTTGCTAGGAGAGTACAGAGAGTTATTGGCAATTTAATTAGTTCTGATCAAACTGCTTATATTAAAGGTAGGTTTATTGGAATGAACGCTAGACTTATACTTGACATTTTTGACATCTGTGAAAACTCCAACCAACCTTGCATTTTACTCTTTTTAGATTTTGCCAAGGCTTTTGATTCAGTTGAATGGAATTTCATCTTTAAAACATTAGAAAAATTTAACTTTGGCAATAATTTCATACATTGGATGAGAACCCTATACAGCAAACCTATTTTTAGAGTGAAAAATAATGGATGGTTGTCTAAAACATGTAACATGAAAAAAGGTATCCGTCAAGGTTGCCCAGTTTCTGCATTACTCTTTATTCTTGTAGCTGAAATATTATCTCTTAAAATAAAAAAATCAGAAAAAGTAAATGGATTTAGGATAGGTAATAATCAAACAGATATAAAGATTTTACAACACGCAGATGATTGCACTTTACCATTACTAGACGAAGATTCTATGAAATATGCTATCGAAATTGTTAATGATTTCAGTAAACATGCCGGTCCAAAACTTAATATTCACAAAACAGAAGCTATCTTGTTAGGCCCACTGAAAAATCAGTATGAACAGTTACATGGTGTTGAAATCAATAATTCATCTTTAAAATGTTTAGGCATAAATATTGGCCATGACAAGAATCAATGTGTAGAAAGAAACTGGAAAAAACGGATAAAAGATTTAGAACACACATTAATATCTTGGAAAAGTAGAAACCTAACTATTTTTGGCAAATGCACAGTCTTGAATACACTAGCTTTATCAAATTTGACATATACAGCATCATTACTTCCATATCCTTCAGATGACATTGTAAAATCTATAACTAAACTAGTTTTCAACTTCATATGGGGAAAAAGAGATAGAATAAAAAGAAAAACTCTGATAGGAAAAATTTCTGAGGGTGGTATAGGATTAGTAGATATAGAAACAAAATTCAAAGCTTTGAAAGCATCATGGGTATCTAGATTATTGAATAATAGAGAATCAAAAGTCTTTAATATCTTAGATACTATTTTGAAAACATCTCTTGGAATTAATTTCGATTATGTTTTAAAAACAAATGTTACTGATGTAAAAGAATTATTTAAATCTGTGAATGTGCCGTCTTTTTATAAAGAAGTATTCGCCTACTTTAATAATTGTAAAGATGAAGCGTCTCCAAATATGATTTCTTCTGACTCTTTTTTGTCTGAAAATATTTGGTTTAATAATAATTTCAAATACAGAAATAAAACATTATGTCTCAAAAACTGGATGAAGAGTGGGGTTCTTTATGTTAAAGATTTATTCCATGTAAATGGGTCGATAAAGGATATAAATGATTTTGGTGATAAGTTACTATACAAACAAAATTGGATCTGCGAGTATAATATTTTAAAGAAAGTCTTTGGAAAATATATTAATATTTTTGATTGTTCAAAATGCATATATACTAATCCAAACAGCAAGCCAGTCTCGTTTATAAATAGAAACATTAGATATGATATTTTGAGTAAAAAGTGTAAATTTTTTTATGATATCCTTTTGAGGAAAAAATTTCTAGTTTCCAATATGGAATATTGTTGGTCAAAAGAGTTTAACTTTAACTACGGTTTTTTCAGAAAAGATATTTGCAAAACGAATATTAGTGATATTTTAGACAAACAAACCGCAGAATTTAACTACAAATTATTACATAATCTCCTATCAAATAACCTAATTGTGAGCAAATGGAATAAAACTGTTTTTAAATATTGTGAAAATTGTCCTACGAGTGTTGAGAACTCTGAGCATCTTATTTTTCAATGTAACACTGTGCGCCCCATTTGGGAAGTCATTGCCAACAGCCTTAAAATCGACATAAAATGGAAAACTGTTGTTTTGGGATTTTATTTAGAACATAACAACAAAACATATATGCTGAATAATATAATCTCTTTTATTGCCTGCAAAATATACAAATATAAAATGAAAATGAGAATAAACAATCAACTATGCTGCGAAAACCAGTTGAAGATACACTTGAAACACAGTCTATTTTCCTTATTTTATACTCTGAAGAAAATGAAAATTGGCCTTTTGTCACATCATGTACTAAAAATCGCTAAAACACTGTAATGACATAGATCATCTCTTAATCTCTTTTTATTTTTAATCATCTTCTTTTACTCCATTTTTTTACAATACAAAGCTTTGATTGGATTATAAGCACCGTGGGGACTCATAGGTAGGGAACGACCCAAACACCTGTTTAGCTACACTGCTAATCATTCAATGAAGCTGTTGATTTATAAATTATATCGATGTACTGTTGCTGTTTAATTGATTTATTTATATACGTACATAAGCTAAACTTTGTTTAAGTAATCTTGTTATCAATACTTGCATAAATGTTACTTATTCATCTATGCTTTTGTGTGTATCCAAAAGGATAATATGTAGCCTATGTGTGTGTGTGTGTGTGTGTGTGTGTGTGTGTGTGTGTGTGTGTGTGTTGTTAAATGTTGCGTAAAATTTATGATTGTAATCAACATTTTTTTTTTAGTGCGTGTGTCAAATTTATTTGCCTTTACATGTATCTATAAATTCATGAATTTTTATTTATTTATTTACTTATTTATTTTCTACTTGATAAGATGTAAATTATGTGTGGATTTCTGTTCGTGATTGTATTATTATTATTATTATAAATTAATATTATTATTATTATTATTTTATTTTTAATTTTTTTTTAGTGTGTGTACCTGTGTGTCAAATTATTTGCCTTTACATGTATCTATAAATTCGTGAATTTATTTATTTATTTATTTATTTTCTACTTGATAAGATGTAAATTATGTGTTGATTTCTGTTCAAGTTATCGCCATATGCATTATTATTATTATTATTATTATTATTATTACTAGTATTATTATTTTTACATATACATGTGTATCAAATTTATGTACTTTTACATGTACCTATACATTTATGAAATATTTATTTACTTATTTAATTATTTATTTGACAATGCTGTTAACATAACGCTATTACTATATTTATAAGTAAATATATGTATATAAAATATATGAATAAAAGAAAAAAAAAAAAGATATATTGAATGGCTTTTAAAATCTATCTATATTTTTTGTATTAGTACAATAAGGTACTTTATTATAAAGCCAACCAAAGATTCAATGTGTATTGTATATTTCACTACTTTTAACTTGACATCACTCATGATTTCGATGTTTTATTCAATTTTCAATTTATATTGTATATTTCACTAATATTAACTTGACATCACTCATGATTTCGATGTTTTATTCAATTTTCAATGTATATTGCATATTTCACTAATATTAACTTGACATCACTCATAATTTCGATGTTTTATTTAGTTTTAATGTATATTGTATATATCACTAATATTTACTTGACATCACTTATAATTTCGATGTTTTATTCAGTTTTCAATGTATATTGTATATTTCACTAATATTAACTTGACATCAATCATGATTTCGATGTTTTTTTTTTTTTTCAGTTTTAATTTATATTGTATATTTCACTAATATTTACTTGACATTACTCATGATTTCGATGTTTTTTTTCAGTTTTAATTTATATTGTATATTTCACTAATATTAACTTGACATCACTCATGATTTCGATGTTTTATTTAGTTTTTAATGTATATTGCATATTTCACTAATATTAACTTGAAATAACTCATGATTCCAATGTTTTGTTCAGTTTTTATGTATATTGTTTATTTCACTAATATTAATTTGAAATCACTCATGATTTCGGTGTTTTATTCAGTTTTGGTTTATTTTTTATAATATCTTGTTTGTACCGCTTCCGTGTTTGTTACTCACTACAAACAGCAAGTTTGCTATGTAACCCTTTTCCAAATTTTTTAAATAACAATTACTACAGATTTTTTAAAGTGTTTTTTCTGAAATTTCTAATTTATAGAAAACTTACTAAGAAGTCAGCAACCGAATCTGGTTTAAATATGGCTTCAATACGGTATGATAAATGTTCAGTCGTCATATTGCGTTCGGTTCAAGACAACATTAGTTTTATAAGCCACATAATAAGAAATGATGTGATTTTTTACGTATCATTACTTGACAGGTATACTACTATTCAAACAATACTTTTCGTTTTTTTTAAGAACCATGTTGGAGTTATCTTCATTTACTCTGTTTTGTATATGAAGTCTTGAGGGAAATAATTGACATCGATATGTTGGATAATGTTTTGTCTTTATGATGTATGCTGTGTAAATTCCTAAGTTCTGTAATACAAAGTATAACTCTTCAAAATCATACATTGTTAAGTGCTTTAATGTTCGTAGGTGTTACTTGATGATGATGGTAAGGGTAGGTGTTACTGTACGTATTCAACATTTCTTTTCTACACATCCGCACTTTATCCGAGCTATTTCATGTCAGTATCATAAAGTCGGTCTTCATTGCATGCCCACATGGAATTTTACACCATCAAACGACAACGCAAACGACCATTTAAACAATCAGTTTTGATTTTATAAAGGCATTATGTTTATGTTAGACTTATCATCACCATCTGCTCCCTAAAGAGTAGAACAGTCCCTGTTTAGCAATGAAGGCAACACGTTTTTACAAAACTATCTATGTCGCAATTTATGTTTGTGCTTTGTATTTGATTTTAGAAATGAACTGACGAGAAAAAGTTAGAAGTGAAGGGTTAAGTAAAAAATGAAATATTTTGATAGGGTAATTGCAAATAATACCGAGCACAATCGGTGCATTTTAATATTCAAACCTTTGGCAAGCGAACCTTTCTTACACAAGGATATATCCTGGACTAGAATGGACGCTTAATGGTATCTAGCAAACAAAACATTGACTCGATAAATATTGCTCGTCAAACCTGAGTATACAAGTATTAGGTTTTCCACATTTAGATGCAATTTGGACCTGTCAAACTTTTTGCTTTGTTTCAGTATGTCTTCTGAATTCATTTTGCTTGTACGCAAGACAACGAAATGCCTATTTTTTTATTCACAGCTTTCCATCATAAAATAAAACGCACATAATTTTTTAAACCTCTTGTGATAATAAACTTTAATTCTACAATGGTGTCTCACTACTACAATAACTGTTACGTTTTCTATTCAAATCAGTCAAAACACTGTCTTCATCTTAAAAAGTGCTTCATCCGACATGAAATGTATCTTAGAACAATTAACGCCTACAATGCGTTAAATTGTTACCAAGAATTTTCAGACATATCTATCAAAGTATAAATTATAACAAAAAAGCTTTATAAAAAGTCCTGCCGTGTCTTTAATGGTCTATTTTTATATCAATAAAATAATACCCTTGTTTTATTTAACAATGAAACAACGACACCTACATTTATCTAATTCAGCTAATTTTGTATAACCTATTGTCATAATGTTCAACCATGATACACGATATATGTATTTTCAGTTTCAGGTAAATATACCTTTTAAACTCTGATATTTAAATGAAAGCTAGTTGCAGCTGTTACAACATATAACTGGTAATGACAGATACAACTTTCATAGTTTGGTTTAATAGTGATAAGATTATTTCGTTTACATTGATGAACGGTCAGATCAGGAATGGTGATGATTCTTGATTCCGGAAAAAAAGTAGAGAGCTAGTACATGTATACACATCGCAAACCACTTAATCAATTATACTTTTCCAAGTTAAACAGTTAAGACCAACGACAGAAAAAAATGCTCTTCACTTGCGGTCGAACAAAAAGCGTTGAAACGGTATGAGTCTAAAGGCCAACCCCTTAACCACTTTGTCACCGTGCTAAAGACACTGTTATGTCTAAACATCGACAAAAATAATCTTCAGCAATGGTTGCTAAATTTATGTTGCTCGGTTAATATCTACCACTAACAAACATTAATAGGAACATAAAAACATAAATCAATGATAGTTATGTTCATTGTCTTTAATAACATTAAAATAAAAATTTTATCTTTAATTTCAGTCAGAAAAATAGATTTCCCTTTATAAAATGTATATTAAAGTTACTGTAGCTCTAGAAATAACAGTATTGAAATGTTATGGAAAATGATTAAACTTTAGTCTTTGTGTGCTTGTTAATCAACTTCATAATTTAATTTGATTTTCTAAATGTATTTATTATAGATGACAAGAAGTATTTAGTCAACTTTTTATACTGCTAACGTCTAGACTATTTACCTTATTTGAGAACCGTAAATTTGATTTTCGGGTTGAGTTACACAAGATAACGTTTTTAAAAACCTATTGTAAATCAACCGATAGATAGGCCCATAGAGCCATTGAATGGCCCTAGGATAAACCTAATCGCAAAATCCGCTGTTATCCGCGTGCTTCAGACCAAGCGTCCACCAAGGCCAAAAAAGTAGAATATATTTGTAAATTAGAGCAATGGAGTGAATGTTTGAAGTGTATTTACTATAAAATATTTTTGAAAAAACTTAAATAAAAAAAAAAAAAAACCAAAAAAAACAAAAAAAAAACAAAAAACCCCAAAAAACAAAAACAAAAACAAACAATTTACTTTCATTATCACAATTTGTTTTATTTTTATGTTCCAAACAGAATAAAGATTATCTTCGAGATAATCGTCATTATGAAGTAAATAATTTTTATCTCCGTGTATGCAAATTAATTGTCAATGATATTTTCTGTTACATGTAGGTAATCAGAATTAAAAACGGTTTAAAAGACAGGTTATTTTTACTCTTAATCAATGATGTGGAGGTAGAGTTTGAGGTAAATGTAAAAGTTATATAATTTCATATAATTTCATTTCACGCCAGAATCTTTGCACGGTATTTTAAGCCCCTTTTTGTTTTGATACAAAACAAAAATATAACCATTCATTAGTGATATATCAATAGTGAATATTGATTAATAGAAAGTTTCTATGAATTAAAAAACGAAGTTAAAAAAC
Organism: Tegillarca granosa; assembly: GCA_029721355.1. Taxonomy (NCBI): domain Eukaryota; kingdom Metazoa; phylum Mollusca; class Bivalvia; order Arcoida; family Arcidae; genus Tegillarca; species Tegillarca granosa. The sequence continues at coordinate 5,328,906 of CM056610.1, read as the reverse complement.
ATTAGAATACAAAACAAATTATTCTACTGTGTCGACACCAATACTTACAAGTAGTCAAGTTAATTCTTCTACTTTCGGCACCATTAGTCACTATCTGTCAAGTTAGTTATGCTAATTTTTCTACTGTGTCGGCACCATTAGTCACTAGAATTCAAATTAGTTATGCTAATTCTTCTACTGTATCGGCACCATTAGTCAGTAGTAGTCAAGTTAGTTATGCAAATTATTCTACTGTATCGGCACCAATACTCACAAGTAGTCAAGTTAATTATTCTACTGTATCGGCACCATTAGTCAGTAGTAGTCAAGTTAGTTATGCTAATTATTCTACTGTATCGGCACCAATACTCACAAGTAGTCAAGTTAATTATTCTACTGTATCGGCACCATTAGTCACTAGTAGGCAAGTTAGTTATGCTAATTCTTCTACTGTATCGGCACCTTTAGTCACTAGTAGACAAGTTAGTAATGCTAATTATTCTACTGTATCAGCACCATTAGTCACTAGTAGTGAAGTTAGTCAAGTTAATTATTCTACTTTATCGGCACCATTAGTCACTAGTAAGTCAAGTTAGTTATGCTAATTATTCTACTGTATCGGCACCATTAGTCACTAGAATTCAAATAAGTTATGCTAATTATTCTACTGTATCGGCATCATTAGTCACTAGTAGTCAAGTTAGTTATGCTAATTATTCTACTGTATCGACACCATACTCACAAGTAGTCAAGTTAATTATTCTACTGTATCGGCACCATTAGTCACTATCTGTCAAGTTAGTTATGCTAATTATTCTACTGTAACGACACCAATACATACAAGTAGTCAAGTTAATTCTTCTACTATCGGCACCATTAGTCACTAGTAGTGAAGTTAGTTATGCTAATTATTCTACTGTATCAGCACCATTAGTCACTAGTAGTGAAGTTAGTTATGCTAATTCTTCTACTGTATCGGCACCATTAGTCACTAGTAGTCAAGTTAGTTATGCTAATTATTCTACTGTATCTGCACCATTAGTTCACTAGTAGTGAAGTTAGTTATGCTTATTATTCTACTGTATCGGCACCATCAGTCACTAGTAGACAAGTTAGCTATGCTAATTATTCTACTGTATCGGCATCATTAGTCACTAGTAGTCAAGTTAGTTATGCTAATTATTCTACTGTATCTACACCAATACTCACCAAGTAGTCAAGTTAATTCTTCTACTGTATCGGCACCAGTAGTCAGTAGTATCAAGTTAGTTAGGCTAATATTCTACTGTATCGGCACCAATACTCACAAGTAGTCAAGTTAACTATTCTA